>JARHVA010002303.1:1202500-1537500 GCA_037957365.1 Torreya grandis | reverse complement strand
ATATGAACCAATTTTACAATAAAGAGTGGTTTTCCTTCTTATGATAGCCTTTAGGTTGTATCTGATTTTCATGCCTATTAATGTGTACATAATATTTTTTAACCCATAAATAATAATATGAAGGGTTAATTAACATTCATGATTAATAACCAATATAGGTTTGAAAAGATTTAAATATATCCTTTTTGAAAGCCACATAGATATCTATAAGATGTTGACCAGGTAATAAATGAATGTGGTTGAAGTTTTTTACCACATGGGGTAAAATAAAGTTAGAATTCATTTTAAACTTTGTGAAAAAATTATTGATTTTCACCCATATGCATTTACAATTCACCCAACTATGCCCCACAATGGATAGTTTTTTTCCCCAACTAGAAATGAAATGATCTAGTTGAAATTAAGATAATAAATGTATGTTTTCATCCATATGGGAGAATGCCATGATTGAATATGGGAGGAATATAAATTTTGTTGAAAAATAGAAGCATGAATTTGCTTTGTTGATAAGATGACAACTAATAACCATAAATCAGAATGCCATTTTGAAAGGAGGAGAATTCTTTTTACTAAATTAGAGGAGAGGGTACACTTTTATAAAGCAAGAAAATAAATTCTAATCGTAGGCATGCATTTTTTTAAATAAGGAAGTGATTTAACAAATGGGGATGCATTATTTTTCTAATTCAATAATTGGTTGCTAAAGAAGGATGCCCAATTAGAAGGGAATGCCATGTTTGGAGGTTGAAAGGAGTTAACACCATTTTCAGGGAGACTAACAGTGTTATAACACCACTTAATAGTTGAAAGATGAGATAATCAAATGATATATAGACCAGGTATACCTTTAAATACATATTTACTCCATTAAACTATGTTTAAGTTGCATAAACTGTGTTTAGTTTATTTTAGTGTTGTGTTTTAAAAATATGTGGTTGTATATTCATTTTGGGACTATATTGTATACATCTTATGGCTGAGTTTATCATTATAAGATTACACTCCACTTAGTATTTTATCATTTGGTTCAGTAGGATTGCATCGTGCCTATCCAAATATGGCTTTATTCTGATAATCTATGTTACCTAGGTAGATGTGAGGTAATATTGATTTTTTGGAAAATAATAATAGTTGAACATGGAGAGAATTTTAGAGACACTTAGACAAAGAATTTGATAATAATGTAATAAAATGAATTGTGTCAATTTGAGTGTAGTTTCTATAAAAAAAATTCAATACCCATATGAGAAAATTATGCAAAATTAATGCATTTCTAGCAATGGCATGGTATTTTTTATAAAAACATAAGTAGATTGCAGTGTATGGACACATTTTTTTAGTAAACAAATGATTTTTTGTATTAAGTTTCATATACAAATAGAGGAAATGTCAAAGATTGTTGAGAATATTTTTTTATTAATTTTTTAATGTGTGTGTGTGTTTTAAATAAGTTTTCAATTCAAGATAACTATAAAATTGAAACTACAAGTATACAAACACAAATTTTTTACTATAACTTTATGGAAAAAAATCAAAGCATAGCCAACGATGTGTACATTGTTGAGATATAATTTTTATATAAAAAATTATTAATGATGAAAAAATTTATTAAACTATTTGTAATGATATATGCATGAACCATAACAAGATATATAAAGTACAAATTGTGAAATAATTATAAATATTGATTTCATAGTTTATATATATATATATATATATATATATATATATATATATATATATATATATATATATATAATCAAATCTACCTAACTAGGCATGTCCACAAAGATGGAAAAAACATATATGTTTACTAAAATTCATGTTGTTTGATCCATGGCATGTTTAATGGTAAATTCAAACCCATCAATCCTAAATCTAAACCAATTTTAGAGGAAAACTTGAAAATGTCAAAGCAAAAGTCTTTAGTAGGGAATATACCATTTTGTAAAGTGTGTGCACCATTTACAAAATGGTGTACACATTTTTAAAATTGGTGTACGTCCTTTAAAAAGTGTGTATGCCCTTTATAAATGGTGTACACCCTTCTACAAATGGTGTGTGCCCTATTTTCTAATAGAGGGGCTTCACAAATGCATTCCACCATTGTGAAATACCTCTAAAATGGATGTGTGTACTTTTTAAAAGGGAACACACTCTTTGTAGTCCATTAAAAATTAATAAAAAATATTTTTTCCATAAAATTTACTTTATCATTTTACATTTTACAAACTTGGAGCCAGTTTTTACTATTGACATTCTACAAATTTGTCATTTACTTTGTCTCAATTACTATAAACTCTTAAATTTTTATTCTACTTGGATTTAAAAGTGTAAAGATAGATCATGGGGTTGAGTATTCACCACAAAATACCAATTAAGGAGCTAAAAAATTACAAATTTAAAGTCGAAAGAGAAAAACATATGTAGCTAGGAGAGCATCCATAAGAGCTTCTAGACAAAGTGAAGGTACTTACTCCACACCAAGTAATATTTCAATTTAAAATAACATGCCCAATACCATAGAATTTAATTTAGATACATGTTTAAATGAGATAAGAGTTAATTAATCTTTATTTAATTATGAAATTCAACATGTAAAACATGTAATTAATGAATTTATATTGAGTGATGAAACATGTGGAGAAACACAATATAATAAAATATCCATCCATAATTAAGTTTTTAAGCATGATGATAATGAACATCATGTAATCACCCCAATTCATCTTTCTCTTAATGAAGATAATTTAATTCAACTATAGATTATAATGTTAACCCACACTCAAATATCCCTTCTATGGTTTAAGTGATAACAACATTCAATTTAATAAATAATGTAGCTCTTGCACCCATACCTCCAAGGATAATGCAATGAACACCAAGTTATTTTATGTATGGGATTATGGGATTATGGGATTATGGGATTATGCATTTGAGAATAAAACCCATACAAAATGATGTCAACTATTTGTTCAATTGATGAAAATTCAAAAAATGTGTCATATGATGCATAATTTGGGCTTAATGATAGCAATACAAATGTAATAAATAATGTAATATTAAAGAATATATTTAACGCATTTAATGTAATAGGTAATATAACTTGAAAAAAGATAATAATGTGTCAAGATGAGTAATAATAGAATCTATAGTGAGTAAGTCAACATCTAAGTCTTGGTTTATTAGTTAAACAAGTACATCCCTAAATTTGAATAGTAAAACTTTAATAAACTACTTAAAAATAATAACAAGACTCAATGACCCTTCACTCATATATTATTGAGCATTTAATGGTAGACTCCCACAAAAAGATAATGTATTAGTTGAAGGAATGAGATATTTGTTTGAAAAGATTTGGCATGATAATATAAGAGTCTCATCTAATATAAAAGATGTAGTTTAAAGAATAAAATGATTAAAAAATAGTGAGCCTCATGCAAAACTTTTCTTGAACATGACACAAACTAAATTTTATAAAAAAATTATTGAAAATTTTAATGGGTAATCGATAATTAGCCAAAGAACATTTGAGATGTACAAGTGTTTCTATGTTAAAATCAACCAAACTTACACCACATGTTGTAGGGTTAGGTTGAATTTGATATGCATTTTTATGATTTTTTTCATATACTTTCTGCTTTACATATTGATGAGATTATGTATGAATGTATAATAACTTCTCTGCCAAAAACATCAAGAGAGTTAATTCCAAGTCTTTTAAATGTCGAAGACTTAAGGGACAATTTTTTTACAAAGAATTTTTATATGGAATATGTAACACTTTGTGGTGTTTTGTCACATTTGAACAACTATATACACAAAGAAATTTCACATGAATTTGAAAAGATACAAGTTGATTTTAAGAATTAAAACTTTATAAAGATGCATTATAAGATAGAAAAGAGTCATCAATATGTGTGTTGGTTACAACACAAGTATCTATATTATATTTAATTTTTGAATTCAATATGAATATTATCTACCAATATTTAAGACACACACACACTAAGAAAAATTTCTAGATAATCAATTCAAGTTTTTCAAGGATAACTTCCTAGTCGAGACCATTGTTTCAGTTGTGGACTTTGCTAAAAATTACACACTACAACAAAAAAATGAGACTCAATCCTAATAGTACAATTCAATTCAATTTGTAAATTTCATGCTTATAACATTCATACATGTACCTAATATCATAGAGAATAATAGAAATATTTGTAGGGAATGCCACTTTTATATGAGCAATTAAAGATCACATTTTCCAAAGTTTGTCCAAGGTTATTTTTATATATTTTATAAAAATATGAATTCAAGATAGATCATGTCCAATACACATTAAATTTGGGTAGACAATTATGCATCACAATTTAAGAATTCTTGAATGTTTTACTGGTTGATTTGGATGCATAATAAGAGTGGTGTATAACATTTTTGGAGTTCATTTGAGGCTATTAATTTCAAATGGGAACATGATGGTGTAGGTGCAAGTGTAAAAATACACCTTAAAAAAACAAGGGAAATACAAAGATGGTGTTGATTTGATTGATGTTACAAGTATTGTGGCTTGTTATAATGAAACAGTTTCTCATAGATCAGATAAATATTCTAATGTGCAAAGATTATTTTAGTTAATGGAGGAATAAAATAAGATAAATTATGAATATTTTAGTAAAAAACTTGGATCAAGCGATTTCCACTCAATTAGAAGCTCAAATTATAATCCATGTACTATTCATAGTAGGTATATGGCATGCTTTTGTTTAGATTGTAAGGAATTTGATTGAAATGAATGTGATTCAAAATAGCATGTTGATGAATGGCATTGTATACCCTTAAGGCCTATGGGGACTAGATAATCATTTTAACCAATTGTAGATCATGAAATGGCATCAATAATTTATATTAACCACATCTCAAATCTTGTACAACTAAGTATAATTTGTCAAAATGGGTCAACCCTCCTATATTCAAAAACTTATATATGGGTCTAATATAGTGTCATAAGGTGTTTTGTAGTTTATTTGATGTAATTTAATTCCATTTTAGCCTTGTTCATAGTCTAGATAAGTCTTATGTAAATATGAGTCACTTAGGGGTCATGTTGGCGTCTTATATACAAGTAGTAGGTTTTCATAGTGTTTGAGTAGTTCAAAGTCATGGGTGAAGTTTGCATATTCCTTAGGAACTTATTGGAGTGATCTAGGATTAATAAAAATCTCATATCACAACTCTAACTGGACCAGACTATCATAAGATATCATGTAGAAACATATGGGTCAGCTCACTTGTACATATTATAAATGTGCCCATAAAGCCTTGCATGGCCAAAATATCACATGCAATCAATGCCCTTAGTTCCAAGAAAATCCCCTATAAATATGGAATCTTGATGAGATCTCTATCTCAAGATATAAATCATTAAATTTATATAAGCAGATAGTGATAGTTACACAAACATCAAAATCAAGACTCAATAATTAACCATTGGGGTTCAAATTGTGATGGGCACACAGACATCAATGATGGGCATGTGAACATTAGTTATAGGTGTGCAAACATCAATTATGGTTGTGGAAATTTTAATGATGGTCACACAAATGTCAAAATAAAGTCTTGTAAAGTAGCCATTTCAATTCAAATTGAGTCACATCCAATTATTAGCATTCAAATGTACATCTAGATCTGATAGTGTAAGGACAACCTGACAGAGTTAATGGTTTGAGGCAAAATAAATGGTATGCATTCAATTTTACTAACTAAATCAATGGTGTGAGTGAGATTCAAAGGTAAACGAGCTTAGATTAATCAAAATTCTTCAAAATTTCATATTCTTAGGACCCCATATCAATTATTAATGGAAAATGTTGATGGTCAAAGGAAAGAGACTCCAAATAAGATCGATAAAGCAAATTAGACTATATTCTAGATAGATAAGATGAAGTTATGTGTCCAAAAGATAATAGGCATAGTTTAGAATGGAATGAATAATGTGTCAATGGAATTAAAAATGGGCAACTATGTAGGATTAAGGGTTATATATCAAAGCAAGTCCTTCAGACTCATACACTACCATGAAAGCTCAATCGAAGACTCAAGATGAACAGTGACTACCAAATGTGAAGAATGAAGTCTAAGAAAGAAACGAATGACTTTAGATGGAAAATACAAGTGTCTATAAGATATTTACTATCTATGAAAACATCTATGACTATCTAATCATAGGTTTTGACTCTCCTAATTTAGTTTTAAATACTTGAGAGATGATCCATAATGAAGGCAGTTTCACAAAAGCTAGCTGAAGAGTCTTTGCACCATTTTAGAGAGTTTAGCATGGTTTATAAGGACATTTGTCTTAGAATACATTCATGGTCTATTTCACACTAAATTATCCTAAAATTTAATTGGTATTCATGCCTTGACATGTGGCATTATGACCTTTGAACTTCATTATTTATCCTTTCTCTAAAATTCTATGAGTAGTTTCCATTTTGGCCGTTGTAAGATAGACCACACCTAGTATGGTGAAGACTTGATAGTTTGATATCACATTTTAAATTAGAATAATTAAAGTAATTTCTTTTTGAGTTTAAGAATATCTTGTTTGACTGTGCAAAATGATGAATGGTTAAGTTTAGTGATTCTATCATTTGTTTTTCCTTGTCCTTTCATGTCTTCTACAAGAAACTCTCAATCTAAAAAATCATATAGAGTGTATTAAAGTGTCTTAGTCTCCTTTAAATAATATGATTATCCTTAGAGTGTGAAATTTTCCCTTTATTTCATTTGCCTTATATTGCTTCATACATCTCACTTCTATATTGAAACACTCATGTTAGAATCCTTTATGAGTTCGAGACTAGTCTATATGCTTTATTTCTTAGTGAATGAAATGTGATGGTCATGTGGAAAAAATCTTGGTGTATCACCCCATTATAATAAGTTTAATTCATGCAAATTCTAACTCTTTTCCCCATAAGAAAGCATTAGCATAGGTGAAAGCTCTTTAAGATACATTTAGGGAGCTAGCCCTTAAATCTAAAGGCTCACTTCCACTATAGGTACATCCACGTATTGTTCCCATGTTTCCCAAATATGGAAGAGGATTGAACACCCTCTTCTAGGGCGAAATATTTGGTGATAATAGTTATGATATGCCTAGTATGACCCATTATCTTCAAGACAATTTGTTAAGGTGAATGTTGATCTTGACAACAACAGCTATAAATTGGTTTGTTACTCAGCATTTGGCAACTCCATCAAGGTAAATTTGGTTCAAGACCACTATTTTGTCATAATATTGTTATGATAATTCATGTTTATCACTAGGTCATCCTCTATTAGAGTGTTTAACCCCATTAATCCACCTATTCAGCATGAACTTCCCCTTGAAGTTCAATGTCCTTAGCCTAGTCTACCCTTTGGAGAACCAGTAGATTTTCTAAAGAGGAAGATGTTGAAGAAATTAAATAGATTGAGGATTTTGAAGAGTTTGAAGAAGATGTGGCTAGAACTCATGCCTTCCTTACCTTTAATACTAAAAATCTAGTTCATCTTCAAGTATATTATGCCATCCCTATTAATGTTATAAAATGTGTGCTCATATTCAACGATGAAAGTCATGTTACACCTAGTGAACACATTAGGGATGTATCCAAAAAAATTAGCTTTCATAACATCACTCAAGATAAAATTTCCATTATAATGAAGGTTCTTGATTGGTATAGGACTCTAGAAGGTGTATGCATCACATCATAGGATGAGTTTGGAGTGTCACTAACCTCAATATTTGGAAATGAAAGTGACCACACTTCTCTCATACATTAGCTTAATGTTATCAAAAGAGGCCATAAAGAAATAATGTATGATTTGAATGAGAGTATTTAGAAGACTTGGAATATATTGCCTCCTCATATGAGGCCACCTCCTAGTTTTGTGTTCCCTACCTACTTGAGATCCATTGGTACTAAAATTGCTATCATGCTTCAATCCATGGGGGATTCCACTCTTACTAAAGCATATGATCTCTCTATCAAAGCTGAGAATGGTCTCATCCAAGCTAGAAGATTACCTCCTAAGGTTTATATGCCTCCATTTTCTCATAATTTTTCTAATACTCTAGATGTGGCTCAAATTCCCAATGCTAACACCAAGTCTAGAACTACTCCTAAAAAGAAAGATAATGCCATGAACAAAGATGTATATATTCAATGGTTGGAAGCTAAGCTTGGGAGAGGAAATATGCAATATAATGCCTATTATAATCCATACCCCTATTATCAATAGTATGATCACCAATATGGGTGAGGAAGAGGTCAAGGGTAGCCTAACTTCAATAGGACTACTAATGTGCATAATCCTAACTTCACCACCAATGCAAGAGAGATGGTACTGATTCACAACAACTTGGCGATATGTGAAAATTGGCATCAAGGAGAATTCATGGATGCTGGTGAAGGTGAAAAAAATGTTAGGTTATGGAGCTAAAAGCTTCACTGATGCAAACATTGGAAGAGGTTGCTAAGTGTCACAGTCACTGGCGTCAGTCAGACCAACCAACGTCGATTAGGAGTAGATAGGAAGCTACCAACATTGGTCAGGGATCAGCCAACATCGATCGCCTGTGTGGTTTCATAGCTGCTAGTTCACGGATAGTTAGTTAACAAACTAGTTATTTGCATGTTGAAAGACTAATTTTAGTCTTGGGCTGTGGATCTAATTATTGTAATTGGATGTCTAATTATTGTTTGCATGAGATCTATTTAATAGACTCATGGGCTATATTGTAAGGTGTGCTAGTAGAGTTGAGTAGGCTAGCTCCTTCTATGTGTGAAGAGAGCAAGGGTAGCTTCTCCTAGTTCCATAGCAGTGCCAAGTGTGGGTGCTGGTTTGGAGAATCAGAAGGGTTCTTCATGTGTGTAGGATCTTGGTCAGCAAGTGTGCAAGGCCACGTTTGGAGATCTACATGTGTAAGTAAGATCATTTATTTGCAGGTGTGTGTGTGTGTGTGTGTGAGGTCAAAGGAGATCTGTAGTGGTAGCAAGATCAAGGTCAGCAACACAATAGGTAGCAAGATCAAGAGAGATCTACTTGGAGTACGGTGTGTACTCAGTCATAGAGCATAGAGGAAGGCAAGGTAGATCCTTCCAAAAGTAAGATCATTTGAGTTGCAGGTTGTTGCAAGTTCATGGGAGATCTACTTGAAGTACTTTTGAGTGCTTGTGTACTGGCAGTGTTATTACTGACTGGTTGGAGGTGAACACCAACTTTATGTTTGAGTTGAGTGCTGGGACCATAAGAGAGAGAGTGAGCTCTTGAAGAGATTTACCGTTTGTGCCCTAGAGGTGTGGGAGCCCTAGAGGTGTGTAAGGAAGAAGACTGTGGCATCTTCTTTGTTGTATTTCCTTCTGGAAGAGTATTAATACAATTGGGTATTGTCTCTCATATTCTGTGTTGTTTTTTATTCTAGTTACTTGTGACTTCTAGTTTAATTCCACATATTTAGTTGCTTGGTAATCAATTATGATTCTGAGATTCCTAACAGTTGGTATCAGAGCATGTTTGTTGTTCTAAATTGCCTGACAAGTGGTATCAGAGCTAAGGTTGCAGGGAGCAGGTTTTGTGTTTGATTACAGGTCACTCTCAGGGGTTTTTGATTGAGTGGGATTATAGCAATGGTAGAAGAAAGTAAGCTAAGAATGGAGGAATTCAAATGCATGAATAGTAAATTATGGTGTTATGGAAAGAAAGAGTAGGTAAAGGAATATTGCTGGTTGGTAGAAGATCAGCATGAAGGAACTGAAGAAGCAGATGTTGCAGGTGTTGTTGCACAGGATGCTCTGGGATGTTTCTTGGATAAAGTAGAATCTTGTTTTATAGATTCTGTTGCCTCTTTCCATGCAGCCCAAAATAGAGTATTTTTCCATGTTAAGGTCTTTGGAGACTTTGGAAAGATTTATTTAGGGGCTGGTGTGCCTTGTCAAAGTTTTGGCAAAGGGGAAGTGCAGCTGAAATTACAGGCAGCCAACACATGGGTGTTGAAGGATGTCATGCAAGTCCCGATTATGAAGATAAGGCTAATTGATTTAGGAAAGTTGGGTGATGAGAGATGCATAGTAACTCTCACAGTAGATTCTTGGAATGTTACCAAGGATGCACTTGAATTAGTATGTGGTAAGAAAGCAGGTACTCTTTATCTACTTGCTTGTATTACTGATTCCACTTCTATTACATAGGTGTGGCTTTGTAGGCTTGGTCACATAAGTGAGAAGGGAATGGATGTTCTTAAGTCAAATGGTAAGAGTTTATCTTTGGAGAGCATAGACCAAGATTTTTGTGAGCAGGGGGATGCTACAAGAAAGGATTGTGTTTATTATAGGAAAAGGACGTCTGATGTATTTGATAAACTTAAGAACTGGAAAGCCTTGGTGTTCTTGGAGGAGATGACAGATAGAGATCAGTGGATGGGGCTGGATACTTTTGAGCAGGGTAGTTTGGACATGGGTTTGATTCAAAGAAAGCTCACAGGTAAAAAGTCATCACTCTCAGGCAAACACAGGTACCGATGTCAAATAGATAGGTACCAACATCAGTCATGTGCAGACCAGAGGAGTTGATGGTGTCGAGAAGGTGGAGACTAACGTCGGTAGGATAACTAGCATCAGTGACATGGATAGTCGCATGGAACTGATATCGATCAGATGCAGACTGTGTGGTGACCAAGGTCAGTCACTAGAATGGATTTTGGGTAGACAGCAAGATGTCAAGGAGTCTCAAACGCCCATATGGAAGACTAAAAGGGTAAGTAAGCCTCAAATTTTTTGTTCCTCTTCTTTATACTCATTTCTCACTATAGAGTAGGAAGGATCTAAGAAACAGTGGGAGCGTGGCATGAATAGGATGCAAAACCAAATGGGAGATTTGGTAGGGTTGCCAGCCAGTATGAAAGCACTGAAAGATGAATGGATACCTTAGTTAAAGAATAGAGAGAATGGACACGTGGGATAGAAGGCTAGGTCATATGGTCTTGAGGAAGTTTTAGGATAGTGGTACAGGTTTTGACAGGTGGATGACAAAGCAGGGCTTTAGTCAATGTCAGTGTAACCATTGTGTTTGTCTTACCAGAGTGGATGATGGTCGCAACATTATCCTATTACTGTATGTAGATGGTATGCTAGCTAAAGGTTCAGACATACAAGGTTTTGTTGAGCTAAGGGTAAGGTTAGTTCAGTGGTTTGCCATGAAGGATTTGGGAGAAGTGAAATTCTTTGGCATAAGTAATCCTAGAGACAGGGAAGATCACATGTTGATGTTGTCACAGGATGATTGTGTGAAGGTAGTGCAGGATGCAGAATAGGGCAACACACTTATGGATGGATAGTTCACAGAATAGGGTCCCCAATCACATGATGAGGTTGAGTACATGTGTACTCCCTAATTTTGCCCAAGTAGTGGGTGATATCAAAAAGTTTGTAGTCAATCCAGGAAGGAAGCACTAGAAAGCGGTTCAGTGGGTTCTCATGTATCTAAGAGGGACCAGCAGTAGGGATTCATGCTATGCAGGGTCAAGTACTTCATATTTGATAGGTTACTTAGATGACAGGTGTTGCACCATAGGTTTTGTGGTGGTTGGTCTTCAGGGTTGAGCTTGAAGAAGGATACAAGCCAGGAAAAAAATTAGATGATGTACAAGTACAAGTACAGTGTATCTATTTATCTCCAAGTGGGAGACTGTTAGGTTGTGGACCTAAAAGCTTCACTGATGCAGACATTAGAGGAGGTTGCTAAGTGTCACAATCACTGGTGTTGGTTAGGCCAACCAATGTCGTTTAGGAGTAGACAGGAAGCTACCGACATCGGTCAGGGATCAGCCGATGTCGGTCATCTCTAGGCAGACAGGGACCGACATCGGTCACCTGTGCAATTCTAGAAATGCTAGTTCATGGATAGTTAGTTAACAAACTAGTTGTTTTCATGTTGAAAGGCTAATTTTAGTCTTGGGCTGTAGATCTAATTATTGTAATTGGATGTCTAATTATTTTTTGCATGAGATCTATTTAAGAGACTCATGGGCTGTATTGTAAGGTGTGTTAGTAGAGTTGAGTAGGCTAGCTCCTTCTGTGTGTGAAGAGAGCAAGGGTAGCTTCTCCTAGTTCCACAGCAGTGCCAAGTGTGGGTGCTGGTTTGGAGAATCAGAAGGGTTCTTCATGTGTGTAGGATCTTGGTCAGCAGGTGTGCAAGGCCACGTTTGGAGATCTACATGTGTAAGTAAGATGATTGATTTGTAGGTGTGTGTGTGTGTACGAGGTCAAAGGAGATCTGTAGTGGTAGCAGGATCAAGGTCAGCAACACAATAGGTAGCAAGATCATGAGAGATCTACTTGGAGTATGATGTGTACTCAGTCATAGAGCATAGAGGAAGGCAAGTTAGATCCTTCCAAAAGTAAGATCATTTGAGTTCCAGGTTGTTGCAAGTTCATGGGATATCTACTTGAAGTACTTTTGAGTGCTTGTGTACTGATAGTGTTATTACTGACTAGTTGGAGGTGAACACCAACTCGTGTTTGAGTTGAGTGTTGAGACCATAAGAGAGAGAGTGAGCTCTTGAAGAGATTTATTGTTTATGCCCTAGAGGTGTGGGAGCCCTAGAGGTGTGTAAGGAAGAATACTGTGGCATCTTCTTTGTTGTATTTCCTTCTAGAAGAGTATTAATACAATTGGGTATTGTCTCTCATATTCTGTGTTGTTTTTGATTCTAGTTACTTGTGACTTTTGGTTTAATTCCACATATTTAGTTGCTTGGTAATCAATTGTGCTTCTGGGATTCCTTAAAGTTGGTATCAGAGCATGTTTGTTGTTCTAGAGTGCCTGACAAAAAATATCTTATTTCTCAAGGAGGATTTTTTCAATTGAAGATGAAGTCATGATGCTGACAAGTGAAGGTGGACATCCTTAATGAGAGTTCTTCACTAACTTCCTAGTTGAAGACAATTTTATGATCAATCAAGGAACCTGTATTAAAAAAACACTAGAGATAATATAAAGGATTTAGGTGTTTACATTAATGTGCCTAAAATCTCAATCAATCCTCATACAAAGCAATAAGGTATGGTTACAGGTGTGGCAAACTCAAATAACTTTGTACATATTTCAAATTAGAATGTTGGAAGGACTGTTCAAGGCACTCTAACTCTTCAGGTTCTAAGCACTTCCTTTCCTACAAGAATCCAATATAAATTAGGTATGGCTTATTTAAACATTGTTTATTTATTTAAGAGTACTAAAACATCCATTTCCCTTTGGGATGTTCTTCATATGTCTGGTAAAAAAGAACTCCTACAAAAATAGTTATCTACTATCCCTACTAGTGTCCTTCCTTAAAATAAAGTTTATAGTCATGTTATCCTTAAAAATGATCCTAACACTATTATTGAACTATCTAGTAGGGCTGAGAAACCTCCACCATTATATCTCACTCTCATATTGGGTGACAAATTAGTCCATAACTACATAGTTGATAGTGGAGCTTCTACTTCAGTCATGCCCAAAGTGGTAGCTAAAAAGTTAGGCATACAATATGAGCCTCATAGAAAAGAAGTTATCCAACTAGATGGTACACTAAAAATATGATAAGACTGATCAAAACCTTGAAAGTCTTCTTGCATGATTATCCTAGTTTTCTTATCCTTTAAGATATAGTTGTTGTTTGCCTCCTAGCTCACTTTTCAATTTGCCTATCAAGGGACTTTACAACCAAGATAGTGGCTATGTATCAGTTGATTGGTCTTTCTTATCCTTTAAAATAAGATATGGATCTAAGGTGACCATAAGGACTCATCCTCTTGCAAGGTTTCATATTGAGCCCTACATTGAGATAAGTTCTAATTTGAATTTGTTGTTCATGAAGAGAAATATTCTATTATAGATGATGGTACTTCTTCCTAGCTTGAAGTCATTTTTGATTTGTTTCTTGATGAATATGGTCCAATACTTATGATCATGATCATTATTCATTTATGGAGGAAACTGATCTAGGAGTATATTGTATACATGAAGAAGGAATAGCAACACATCTACTTTTCAAAGAAGAAGGTGAAGATGATGAGATCTGTAAGATGTTTTTTTATGGTTTAAGAAGTAGATTTTGTGTAGGAGTTGGTGTTATGTTGGTCTCCCCATATGAATATTAATAATATTATTCATATAAATTCCATGTCTTTTGTACTTGTAATGTGGTTAAATATGAAGGTTTAATCCATGGCCTTCAATGGGCAAGGAGAAAAGGAATCAGGAACTTACAAGTATATAGAGATAGTAAATTGGTTGTTCATCAAGTTAGGAATGTGGTTAATGCCAAGAACCCTTTTCTAATTCATATAATCATATGGTATGGTATTTTCTTGAAGACTTCAATGCATTTAACATATAGTCAGTCCTAAAGGAGTAAAATAATCATGCTGATAGACTAGTTACCATAAGAGCTCAATTTAATACTCCTATTGACATAAAAGAAGAGGGGAAGCAATATAATATTAATATCATTATCATAATTTCTATACCTAATAATCAAGTGTCTTTGAAAGTGTTTTATAGTGACAAACACATTGCATGCTTCTTGAAAAATGAGGTTGAGTTCTCTTTAAGGAATCAAAGGAGACTCAAAGAACAATTTGGTGATCAAATTGTGCAGTTAAGGACAAATAATATACCCAAGTGTCTGGTGACCATATAAATTATCTTAAATAATAATTATCAAAAGAATAAGTAAAAGGTGATTATGTCTACAAAAGAGGATAACTATGAAATATTCTTTATCTTCAATGATAAACTTCTCAAGCTAGGCAAGGTATGTTCTACATTAAAGAAGCAAGCATTCATTGAATTGTGTAAAGAGTTTCATGATATGTTTGCTTAGAAATATAAGGAACTCAAAGGATTCAATCCTATCCTATCACACCATACCATTAAATTAGAACTTGGAGTTAAATTGATTAGATAGAAATAAAGACCCATCAATCCTAAGGTTGAGCAACTCATGAGGTTAGAGCTCACTAAACTCTTTGAATATGAAATAATTTTTCCTATCAAGTATTCAACATGGGTAGTTAACCTTGTGAATGTTAGAAATAAGAATGGGGAGATAAGAATTTGTGTAGACTTTAGAGATCTTAATAGGGTGTCACTCAAAGATCACTATCATCTACCTTCAATGGAATAGATTTTGTAAATTGTCTCAGGATCTCAACATTTTTTCTCTCTTAGATGGGTATTTAAGTTGTAATTAGATTTTTGTGAATGAGGATGACCATTTTTTTTTAAAAATCACTACTATATGGGTGAATTTTGCTTATAAAAATATGCCATTTGGTTTGTCAAATGCTAATGCTACCTTTCAAAGAGTAATGGACATGACCTTCAAAGGTTTGATCATTGAGATGTTGTTGGTTTATCTAGATGATATAACATTATTTTCTAAAGATCATGATGAACATATGCAACACTTGATACAAGTGTTTTAAATATGTAGTTAGTATGGAGTATCTCTTAATCCCAAAAATATCATCTTTGCTATCCATGAAGGTAAGATTTTAGGACACATTATTTATAAAGATGGTTTGGTTATTGATCCTAAAAGGATAGAGGCTATTTTAGGCCTATCATTTCTCTTACATAAGAAAGGTCCCCAAATTTTCTTAAGTAAGATAAATTTTTTCAAGGAAATTCATACCTGGTTTTGCATCTTTAGTGAAACCTATCACAACCATGTTAAAAAATAATTGGGTCTTTTCTTGGAATAAGGAAGGTAAGAACAATTTTGAAGCCATCAAGAAAGAAATTATACATGCTCATACTCTTGTGAATCCTGATTTTTCTAAAAACTTCATGTTGTATTCTTTTTCTAACCTTGATACTATCTTGATTATGATAATGCAAAGGAATGATGAGGGTGTAAAGCAACCAATTGCATTCTTTATTCAAGGTTTGGAAGATTACAAAGTCAATTACACCTTTGTGAAGAAACAAGCCCTTATTTTTGTAAGGGGACTAAATAAGTTTAGGCATATGGTTTCAAAAAATAGGATTTATGTTATGGTTTCTCATCTTAGTACCAAGAAGTCACTTTTGAGCAAAGAACTTAGTGAGAAGAGGGCAGGTTGGATCACTATGATAATGGAATATGATGTTGATATCAACGTAACAAAGTTGATAAGAAGTAAGAGCATTTGTGAACATCTAGCTTCATATCTTCATGAGTCAAAATAAGATGTTTTAATCGGTCATGATTTCCCCCAACCAGCTAGTTTCTTACATATAAAAATTTAGACACAAGATGTGATTAAATTTCTTCAAAGTGGTGAGTATCCTAATTATATGAGTATATCCCAAAGGAGATATTTTAGATTACAAGATATTCCATTTTGCCTTATAGATGGTGTGATTTTTAGAAGAGATACTAATGGTATATTATTAAGGTACATTCACAATGACCAATTTGGAGTGTTGCTTGAGAAGTTTCATGATGAAATGGTAGGAGGTCATTTCTCTTCAAGAACCACAACTGCCAAGATCATGAGGGTAGGATATTACTAGCATAGCATCTTCAAGGACTACCATGGTTGGGTGATAAGGTGCGTATAATGTCTTTTCTTTGTGGGAAAATAAAAACTTTTAGCTCTTCCTTTGAAGCTTATCCAAGTGGATCAACCCTTCATGTAATGGGGTCTTGATCTAATTAGCATGATAAACCCCCCATCAAGTGTTGGTCGTAAATGGATACTCATAGCAACTATGTATTTTACAAGGTGGGTTGAGGTAGTAGCATTGAAGGAATATAATGAGAATTCTATCTCAAAGTTTTATGAGAGAATCATAACTAGGTTTAGCACTCCTACTATTATTTTAGATAATGTTCTTAATTTTATGGGTGTTAAGATAGCTGATTAGGCAAATAGTAATGGCATATTTTGTATTACTTCATCTAACTATTACCTACAAAGTAATGGGTTGGTTGAATCTACTAACAAGAATTTGATCAAAATCATGAAGAGAGCCTTGGAGCATAACCAGAGGGCTTGACACACCAAATTGAAGATAACCTTATGGGCTAATAGGATAACTCCCAAAAGGTCAATGAGGAATTATCCTTTTGTGATTTTATATGGAAAAGAGTTTAGGTTGTCTATCTCTCAAGATCTACTTGCCACAAAGTTAGCACATCAATTAGATTTTCTTGAAAATACTCTAATGGAGGTGATATTGACATAATTAATGGAGATACAAGAGATTAGAGATAAGGCTCATCAAGATATGGAGCATCACCAAGTATTAATGATGAGGTCTTTTAATAAGAAGGCAAATCCAAGATCCTTTCAAGAAGGTGACATAGTATTAAAGTGGGATGAAGATAGAGCAAAACTAAGGAGGCATACCAAATTTGACACCCATGGAGTGGATCAAATGTCATCATCAAGTGGAAGCAAATAAATTTTTCTAATTGGCAAAGCTGAATGCAGAATACTTTCCCGTTCCCATGAATGGGATACATTGTAAACCTTGTTATTAAGAAGCAAAGGTTAGTTTTGTAAATAGTATATTAGATGTGTGTTTTGTTTTAATTTTGTGTGTTGTGTTCCCTAAGTGTTCTATTTGATCATATGTATATTTCTTATCTTGTGTCTTGTTCTTGTTGTTTAGTCTGTTGTCAAAGGTAATTCATGTTTAAAATGGTGTGCATGTGACTCCATATCTGAATGGATAGGATTAGGCAACTGGTCATGACATAGCAAGCATATCACCCTTAGGAAATTACTAAAGATGTTGACCATTTTGACCACAAGTTAAAATGGTTCAACCTCCTATAATCAAACACACACACACACACACACACACACACACACACATCTAACATAGTGTCATAGGGTGTTTTTTCATTTGATGTAGTTTAATGCCATTTTATCCTTGGTCATAGTCTAATTAAGTTTTATGTCAATATGAGTCACTTAGGGGTTATTTATGGGTCTTATATGTAAGTAGCAAGTTTTCATGGTGTCTAAGCATTTTAGAGTCATAAGAGAAGTTTTAATATGCCTTAAGAACTTATTATAGCTATATAGGATTAAGAAAAATATCATAACACAACTCTAACTAGACTAGACCATCATAAGATGTCATGAAAAAATAGATGGGTTAGCTCACCTGTGCATATTATAAATATACTCAAAAAGCCTCATGTGGCCAAAAGATCACATGAAATCAATTCTCTTAGTGACAAAAACATCCCTTACAAATATGTAATCTTAATGAGATCTCTATCTCAAGATATAAATCTTTAAAATTGAATAAGTAGATAGTGATAGTCGTGCGGATGTCAAAATTAAGCCTCAATAATTAACTATTGGGGTTCAAATTATGTGGAGTGCACAAACATCAATGATGGTCACATGAACATCAATTATGGTCATACAAATGTAAAAATAATGTATTATACGGTATTCATTTGATATCAAATGGAGGTTGAGAAAAAAAATGGCATACAAATGTATATACAGATCTGATAGTGCGAGGATAACCTAACAAAGTTAGTGGGTCCAAGTAAAATCAATGGTATACATTCAATCATACCAAGTAGATCAATAGTGTAAGTGAGAATCAAAGGTCAAGGAGATTATATTGAGTTCAATGCTACAAAATTTCATAATATTAAGACCCTAAATCAATGATCAATGACCAGGATTGAAGGTCAAAGCAAAGATACTCCAAACAAGATTGACAGAGTAAATTTGATTGGATTCTAGATAGACAAGATGAAGCCATGTGTCCAAATGAAAATAGTCATAGTTTATAATATAATGAACAACATATAAATGTAATTCCACATGGGAAAGTATGTAGGATCAAGGATTATATAACAAATCTATTCCTTCAAACTCATACGTTGCCATGAAGCTCAGTTGAAGACCTAAGATAAATAGTGACTACTAAATGTGAAGAACAAAGTTCAAGAAAATAATGAATTACTATAGATGGTGAATATAGGTGCCTAGAAGATAGTTATTAGCTGGGAAAATGTCTATAACTATCATATAATATGTGTCAACTCTCCTAATTTAGTTTTAAATGCTCAAGAGATGATCCATGATGAAGGCAATTTCATAAAATCTAGTTGAAGAGTCTCTCCACCATTTTGAAGAGTTTTTCATGGTTTATATGGAAATTTGTATTAGGATACATTCATGGTCTATTTCACACTCTATTATCCTATTATTTAACTATTCTTCATGTCTTGACATGTGACATTGTGACATTTGAACTTCATTCTTTCTCCTCTTTCTAAAATTTTATAAGTAGCTACCATTTTGGCATTTGTAAGATAGACCACACATGGTATGGTGAAGCATTGCTAGTTTGATGTCACATTTTGCCTTATAATAATTCAAAAAATCTGGTTTGATTTCAATAATATCTTTTTTGAGTGTGTAAAGTGATGAATGGTTGAGTTCAATGATTTTATCCTTTTCTTTTCCTTGTCCTTTCATGTCTTTTGCAAGAAACTCTCATTCTAATAGGTCATATAGAGTGTATTCAAGTGTGTTAGGCTCCTTGAAAGAGTATTATTTTCCTTATAGTGTGAAATTTTCCATCTAGTTCATTTTCCTTATGTTTCTTCATACATCTCACCTTTATATTGAAACACTCATGTCAGAATCCTTTAGGACTTTGAGACTAGTTTGTATGCTTTATTTCTTAGTGAATGAAATGTGATGGTCATGTAGAAAAAATCTTGGTGTATCACCCCATTATAATAGGTTCAATTCATGAAAATTCTAACTCTTTTCTCCACAATCAAGCATTAGCATAGGTGAAAGTACTTATATATACATTCAAGGAGCTAGCCCTTAAATCTAGAGGCCACTTCCACTATAGGTATACCCACATACCTAGAAGTATTCCCATGTTTCCCAAATATATAAGAGGATTGAGGATCCTCTTCTAAGGTGAAATATTTGGTGACAAGAAGAACATGATGGTGTAGGTGCATGTGTAAAAATACCTCTTCAAAAAATAAGAGAAACAAAATGATGGTGTTGATTTGATTGATGTTACAACTATTGTAGCTTGCTATAATGAAATAGTTTCTCATGGATCAGATAAATATTCTAATGTGAAAATATTATTTTATTTAATGGAGGAATAAAATAAGATAAATTATGAATATTTTAGTACAATACTTGGATCAAACAATTTCCACTCAATTTGAAGCTCAAATTCTAATCCATGTACTATTTATAGTAGGTATATGGCATGCTTTTGTTTATATTGTATGGAAATTGATTGAAATGAATGTGATTCAAAATAACATATTGATGAATGGTATTATATACCCTTAAGGCCTATGGATACTAGAGAATCATTCTAACTAATAGTAGATCATGAAATGACATCAATAATTTATTTTAACCACATCTCAAATATTCTACAACTAAGTTCAATTTATTTATAATGTAAATGTATCCTTAAACATTAGTGATATTTTAATTTTTTCCTACATGTCCTTAAATTTTGATTATACTTCAATTGTAGGCAAAGTTTTCATAGTAATTACATCTGAGGACAATGATGAGGGAATAGACTACTACTTATCTCATTGTGTATATGGAAAATAAATTAACCACAAATATCATGGATAGAGAAGACCTAATTTATCTCATTGTATCTATGGTGGTTACAAGAACATAAATTATTATATATTTATAAAAAATTAAAATAATGGTTATTTAAGTAATTTTAAATGAGTAGGGTGATACTTCATTATTCAAATTTGGTTATTTCTATAAATATTTTTTGGAGTGGGCCACACTTGAGGATTGAAAACTAGATATAATCGAATGTACAAAGGTGAATATGTATGGAGTAGTGAAATCATGAACACATGAGAGGAAGAAACTTCACAATGTGCAAAAGAATTAAAATGCAATAACATTCTTGGCTAGTTCTAGATTAATTATCCAAATAGATTTAGGAAAGTTACATATATAGGTGGAAGATAGACATGTCCTCACATCTTTATTAATGTGAGATTATCTTCCCTTTATGAATTTTATCAGACACCTAATCAAACTAACTAGACTATGTAAGTAAAACCACATGGTGGGAAAAAACCTACACTAACACTCCCTCTTAAGTGTAGCTTAGGTGGGTTGTATAATTGGGTCTTGGAAATGAGTTTAGATGAGGTACCCAAGTACATATCAAATAGAGAACTAATAAATACCTATAGAATATATCTAAGCTACATGTAGTAGATCTCAAAAAAATAACTAAGGTTGATGATGAGATCACCTACTTGAAGACTGAATAAACTTCATCTGCATTGAATAATGTTTATTCCCTTTGTAAGGGGATGAAAATTATGAGTGTAATAAAATTCTCCCCATTCCATAATGGAATATGAAGACAACATTACAAAAATATATGAATATGGTCCAAATCTCAAATGTGGAATAGGTCTAGCAAGATCATGCACAAGAACTAAAGGTAATGCCACTAAGGTAAACCTACCATAAGAATGACATGGAAAATTCACTAAAATAATGTCCATGGCAAGTTTAGATCATGGCTCAAACAATCTCAAATTTCAAGAAGAGAGTGTAGACCAAGTATACAGATCCATAGAATGAATATCCACATGAAGATATGAGTCGTTGATGCTCTTAATAAGTTTACTATCATTGTAAATAGTAAAATCCTCTAAATTACAAATATATGATAGCTCTATAATAAAAACTTCATGTATAGGAATGAATTTAGAATTTGTAATAGGATAGCAAAGGTCTAGTATAATATTGTCTTCTAGTGGTGGATCGACATAAGAAAGAAGAGGAAGAATGATATAAATATCAATAAGATCTCTAAAAAAGATTATAAAGAGTGTTCTAAATAGTGGAGGGATGTTATATGTGCTTCACATGGTGGTGTATATCCCATGAAATGTGAATTAATAAGTGACCATAGACATAATCAAAAGAGTTGGCCCAATCATTGTATTGACTTGGGTTAGTAGGGATAAGCATATATCCATATATAAATAAAATAATATCTCATTCCTTGAGTAAGTGTTCCATGTACATATACCATGAATAATATTTGGTCTTTCCAAGAAGAATCAATGGAGTATAATCAGTTACCCTCATATGGTATATCCTAATTGGAGATAGGTGAGTCAACATGGCCACATGTAACCATGCACACTCAATGTGATGGACATAAAACTCAGTCTAAAATTCATCTAAAATAGCAATATGTGTAATAGCCATGGAATTTCCCTCAATATTATATAAGTTGGCACTTTATATTTGAGTGCATATATAATCAACACATTTAAGTGTGTATATAATTAGCACATATATAAAAGTAACACAAGTGTGCAAAATAGAAAAAGAAATGTACTCTCTCCTAAAACTATAGAGGATCAATATTAGAAGTCTTTAGAATAGAATAAATGTGTAGAGATATAAAAAATACACTTTTAAAAAAAAATCACATAAAAAGGAGCTATAAATTGAAAATTATGTGAGTTTGAAATTCTTAAAAAATAACCTTACCAAATGAAAATTTTGAGTTTGAAAAATATTTGACTCAACTTTTCATTAAAAATTTAATCCCCCTTAGGTTCATTATGACCAAAGTCTTAATTTCCATATGACCAAGGGCTAAGGATGAGAATGAGTGTCCCACCCTATTTGATTGATTTGATTGATAAGGGAGTGACATCACCCCAAAAATGACTCCATTTGCCCCATTAATAGTGTTATTCCTTGTTCATTTAAATTTTGCATGCTCCAATAAGTCATGTAATCCAAGCAAAGGTTTGGTGAAAATATAGGTCATGAGTATAGCCATCCATGTGTAGAGTTGCATGTACATTCAGTCAAGTGCAGTAACATATTAAGTTAACTAGATGCAAGTATAGTAAATAATAAAGTAGTTAGCCATGTGTACTATTGTAGGTATAGTTAACTAGGTACAACAATGGAGTAAGTTGGTCAGGTGTAGGTATAGTAAATTAGTTGGTTTTATGTACAATTGTAGGTATAGTAAGTTGAGTATAGTCAAATAGGTTAGAGGTTAAACATCATGCGAGAAAGTAGTAGTTCAAACAACCACCAAATAAAGACTATAAAATCTGCCAAAATACCAAACCTACACATAAAAAACTCATATCTAAAAAAATGGTATGACTTCTTCTAAAATTAGAAAAGACCCACTAGGTTTTTTATAGAAATATATTAAAACCTAGAAAATTTTTTTGCTTTTATACCACTAAATAGTATGAATATGCATGAAATTTGAATAATTGCCTTCAAACCCTCTAAAATGGTAAAAAAATGGCCTATCACAAAATTAGGTCATGTTTATATCCAATACTAAGGTTTTAACACCTTTTAAATCCAATGACATGTCTATTTTTCATTTAAAACCCTTTGTAGTACAGATCTACATGTATTTTTTAAAAACCCCATCAAAACCCTTGAAAGCCAAAATCATGAAGAACACTAAAAAGGAGCTAGAATGCAAGTGAGATCAAACATAGAATTGATGTCATTCATCTACAAGCATAGATATGATACCATGTAAGAGTGGGCCACACTTGAGGATCAAGAATTGGATAGGATCGAATTCATGAAGGTGAATTTGTATGGAGTAGATGAACACATGAGTGGAAGAAACTTCACAATATGCAAAATTATTTGAATACAATAGCATTCCCAGTTAGTTCTAGATTAATTATCCTAATAAATTTGGGAAAGGTACATATATATATGGAATATATACATGTTCTTACATCCTTATGAATGTGGATTATCTTTCCTAATGACCTTAATTACACACCTAAGTGACACTTAAGTAAGCTCACTAAATCATGTAGGTAAAACCACATGGTGGGAAAAATCCTATAGCAAAATTATTGAATTTATCATTCCATGGAAAGCCTAACAATAAAATATTGTATAAATTTGATGAATATGAGCTTGAAGTAATTATTGAAACACTTAAAAGTAGAGTTGATCCTAAAGATATGTTGGATTGACTTCGTAATGTTAGTATTAAATGCAACTTCCATTTTGAATTAGTAAAGTTAACTTATTTTATTTAATTTATTTTTATTTATAATTATTTTATCATTATGTATTTATTTATATTTGAAAGAATTAATAATGCATTTAATTTAGGTTATTAGTACGAGATGAACTTTTGCCTACACATGGTTGGTGTTGTGAGTAGAGAAGATTATCTTCTTGAAATAAAGAGAACTTAAAAAACAATACACATTAAATAGATAAGTTTATTCTTATTTGTGATGGAAATATAATCCTCTAGGGTGCTTAGAGGACTCACTTGTGCAACTATAGGAGCTTACAGTTCATCTCTACCCCTCATGGTTTGCATGAAATGCATGTGTAAAGTTATTTTTATTTTTCATCTTAAAAACAATAAAAATATATTAATGGATGCACCTAACTGCATTCAACTTTAAAATATAGGATGTGAATAATAGTAGATAAAATCCACTCATATGTTTATATGTCCATCCAAATGTGTTCACAAAGATGGTTTATCAATTGGGCTAACAAGTCAAAAGATGTGTGTTATTCTAGCAATTAATCCTCTTGGGTGTGCTCATATGACTAATCCATGAAATAATATGAATGGATGGTTCATTTTTACCCGTCATAGTTTGTCTATAATTATTATGCAAAGTTTGTTTTAATTTTTCCCTTAGGGATGAGAATACTCTCTTAAGGGATATATCTAGTGAACTACAAATTTTGAATCCATGAGGTAACATATCATGAATTAAGGACATTCATACATTTATATGCCCATATAGATATCTCTGTTAGTGTAGGTTTTTATTTCATTTAATTGTTTTTCCTTACACATGTTGTGTAGCTTATTTAGGTGTTATTTTAGGTCATTAGGGAAGATAATTCCATATTCATGAGGATGTGTGATCGTGTTTATCTTCCGCCTATATATGTATCATTTTTAAATTTATTTTATCTAATGATGTTATTGAAAATAATTTAATCTTTCAATTATTCAAGACAAGCTTATTTTGTCTCATGATTTATTTCACTTCTATAACAAATATCTCTTCTGCATAATTTATTTTGCATATTATAGAGATTTTTGCATTATTTCTCCTCAAAATTTTGTCCTAGATTGTGGCCTAATCTAATATGGTATCAGAGTGTTGTTTCTAATATTTTAATGTCTAATCTCCTACTATTAAATATTGAGTTTCAATGTGTATTTCACATATATGCCATTCATTGACTTAGCACATTCAAGATTCACCATTTGTCAAAAAATTCTCTTCTTTTGGAGTCTTTCGCTAATCTAGATTTTAAAAAATAACAATTAAATGTGTATCTTACTAGTCATATTTAATCCAATAGATTTTCATGAAAAATATCTTATTCCATTAGATTCAAAAGGTGTTAAAATCTTAGGGTCAGCTATAAACATGACCTAGTTTTATGACAGTCAATATCATCCATTTTTAGAGGGTTTGAAGGCATTTTCTTGGATTTTATGTAGATTTGTATCACAAGGGTATCTAAGGGAAAATATATTTCTAGGTTTTATATGTTTTTAAAATAATTTTGTGGATCTTTTGTGTTTTTTTGAAAGGGTAGTGGATCTGAATTTTTTATAAAATTAGACTTGTGGCCTATAATGCACATGTTGGACTCACCACTATTCCCAACACCTACCTAAGTCCCTTGAATTTATACAAACTAATGGATGAGGCTTAAATCTTAAAAATTCATCAAATTAGACTTGTGGCCTATGCATACACCTATTGGACTCCCCATTATTCCCAACACCTACGTAATTCCCTTACATTTCTACCAACTAATGGATGAGGTTTCAATACTAACACTTTCATAACTTCTAACCATCTCAACACTACCATAGAAACCCAACACCCTGGCACATTTTATATCTCCTTTTAATCCTAAAATTATCAAAATTATGGCTCATCCCATCACCTAGTATAAATGCCAATAATACTAGCACCTACTAGAGATTCAGTGAATCCTAACGACTACTGGAGTCCGCCTATTTTTTGATAGTTGATCTATGATGAGATGATTCTAAGATTATTTATTTCAATGTCTATGATTCTAATGATTGCATATGGATCACTTGATCATGATACTTGTGTCTCAGATTCCCTTGACTCTGATGCCCTACACTCTATGCAGCTACTTTTACCAACCTGCAACCTGATGTTCAAAATTTGATAGTTTTTGTAAGGGTCTTTGATCTCGATGCATGCATCTATAACATGTAACTCTGATGTGTATTTTTGATGTGTATTTTTTATGGGATATCCATATAAATGTCAAAATTAATTAGGGGGTTTGTATCACTATCCATTTATAATTAGGATCTATCATGGTGACATCATAAACTCACTCAAAGTGACATCATTAAATAAGGTGGTATTCATTACAATACTTAGCCCCTTTTCATATGGAATTTTATCCCTTGGTCACAACCAACTCAAGGGAGATTAAATTTTTCTTGAAAATTTGAGCCAAACTTTTACACACCCAAAATTTCTAAAAAGTGGATATTTACTTTGTGAGCAAGAACATCAAACTCCCAGAACTTTCATCCAACTACTCTTTTTGAGATGCCACTTTTTAAAATTATGAGTTTTTTCAATCTCTACGCATTGGTCCTATTCTTGAGCCTTGTAAAATTAAACCTCTATATTACATATCCTTATTTTTCTATCACCATTAGTTTAACACATACCTACTTACTACAATAAATCATAATCAAGTTCTACTTCTTACACCGTTTAACTATAATGAGTGTAAATTAAAAATACAAATTTTAGAAAATCATTATGGGTATATAAAAAGAACTAAAACTTGATGCAGATAAATTTAAGTGATTTAACAGAAGTGATAAATCCTATGATCTATTATGCCTATCAATGTCTTTTGACATGCTCTTTCAAATTGAATCTATAACTTATCCTAATGACATTTGGACCATTCTTTAAAAACTCTTTGGGAAGTAGGACATAATGATATGTCATGAACTAAAAATTGAGCTTATTGGTTTGAGCCCCAGTAATTTTAACACAATAAATGACTTCTAAACAAAATTCAAATCACTCAAGTTTTAGTTGAAACTATTCAACATAGATAAAAAATGATTGATTAATTCTTGTCATCCTTGGAAAATTGGGTTCTAGCTATTTTGTCTTAATTTATACCTTCCACACCACCAAGCATACCCTTGGAGCTAAATGAACCATGTCATCCTTGCATGACTTTGTTATTGACTTGAATCAAGATCAAGATAAGCTCATTTAAATGGGTACATTGAAGTCTTCTAAATCACATGGCTTAATTGTGATTCATGACAAATAAAAACCTTTTGGTAGTAAAGAGAAGAAATAAAACAAGGACCTAGAGCAAAGAAAGGGTCATAAATTTGATGTTAATGTTTCTCTTAATTTATACTCATTTATTAATTAAGGAAGAAGGTATGAAACTACTGATAAGGGTATGGTAGAAGAACTTGATTATTGTGCATGTGTGATCTAGATGAGTGTGGAGAGATCCTTTTTTTCTTATAAGGATGCCCTATAGATAAGAAAGTACTAATAAAAAGGGTTGTTAGAAATATAGTAAGGTGGACTACTTAGTGTGAGCTAGATCCAAGAAGCATGAGCATGTTAGGAGGCTATCAATCCACTATTTGATAACAATTAAGTTGAAAGAGATAAAATTAAACTACTGACATCAAATAACATAAATAACTAAAATGAAATAAAAGAAGAAATAGATGCTTATTGGAGGAAATAAACTAAATATAGAAATAACATGTTAATACTAATTTTAAAGTAGGTCAGGTCAAGTTCAAAAAATTAGGAAGGGGTCTATGAATAGGTAGAGACATATAAAGCTAGACTTGGTTAGGGGTATGAGGTTAGAAATAACTTTCTATTATTCCTTAGCACAATGACCATCAACAGTCAGGGTGACCATTGACAATTATGCTGACTATCGATGGTTGAGTAATCATCAATGATTGGAGGTGATCATTGGTAGTTATGTTGATCATCAATGGTTGCCTGTGAATTTTGAATGTACTTATAAAAGAGTTGTAGAATGTGTTAATGATCAATTAAGGGTTTTTTAAGGGTTTGGTTATGGGAAGGTAATTTGGAAGATAGGTGTAGGAGGTCTGATTTAGGATTAGAAGTCATAAATCAAGAAAACAAAGCTAAAATACAAAATGTACTTATTGCTTGTTAAATGGTTGATGGTTGAATCAATTTTGGTAGAGTAATGGTACTTTGCCTTAAGATCAATTTTGGTAGAGGTTTAGATATCTATTGTAGTTGTTGAATTACTAGAAGGAAGACTGGTTGGAAATCTTAAATACCTGTGTGCTAGAATGCTTTTGATGATGGATGGATGGATCCTTTCCCACCTACTACTCCCCTCCTTTTATAGACAAAGAGAGATGGAGGATAGAAGGTTACCTAGGAGGTTGGATTTCTAATTTTGATGCTTCATAGTTCATTTAGTAATAGGCAAGGTGGAAATATTTAATTATGTCATATTAGCTTGTATACAGCTAGTATTTATGTAATAATGAGGAAAATTTGACTGTTTATGGTTAACCTAATCATCGATGGTTATGCTGATTATCAAAAGTTGAGTGTTTAGAGAAAAATTGGTCAAGATGAATTAAAAAGGGTTGGGTAAAGGTTTAGTTATTAATTTAATGAGTTTAGTTATCTAAGTATCTAACTAAACCTAGGGTCTAATGGGTTGGTTAGTGGGTCAAAAAGGGTTAAGTGGTCCTGAGGGGGTCCTAAAGCATTTTGACATCTAGAACCATTATGTGTAGTTTTCTAGTGTTTATATTTTACCCATTTTTATTATGTAGCTTTGAACTAACAAGTTTTAAAACAAAAATGGATTATTGGTCAAAGGTTTGGTTTCTCTAAGTATGGGAGGAGGTGTTCCCCCCTTAAACTAGGAGTCAATAAGGTGAAACTAAAATCAAGTCAGGGTTTGACAAGTGGTTTATG
This sequence comes from Torreya grandis, assembly GCA_037957365.1. Lineage (NCBI taxonomy): Eukaryota > Viridiplantae > Streptophyta > Pinopsida > Cupressales > Taxaceae > Torreya > Torreya grandis. Next base: position 1,508,366 of record JARHVA010002303.1, on the reverse strand, counting down.
GTGAGTCACAAGGTTGGTGACAAGGGTGGTTAGTCATTTAAAGTGAAAAAATGTGTACAAAATTTGACCAAGTGTAATAACTAAGATAGAATAAAGACTAAGGTACCATATTTGGTAAAAATAAGGTCAATTCTAGAAGGATTGGTGATGGGGTGATCAGGCAAAAGTGTTAGGTATAGTATATCAGGTCATTACTATCAAGTCTCCTAAATAAGGTCAATATTTTCATAGGTATCCAAGGTAAGAAGAGCTCCTAATAAAAACACAAATGATATGGTGTGCACTAGGTGGTGTATATTCAAATGTTCAACATGACAAGGTTGGTCAGTGCAGTCAAAAGGATCCAAACAAGGTCATTGCAAAAATATGTGATAGTTCAAGCCAAAATAGCCAATGTCAAGGTGGATGTGGTCTAATGGTTGGTTTGAAAAGGGTATTCTCCAAAAGGTTAGTTTTGGTTTGGTGGAGAAGGTCATTTGTAAAAATGTGGCACTAAGGTGTTGGTGCCTAAAATTTTCAAAATGTGGGTTTCCAGACCGTCGATGGTTAGGGGTCCCAAATTTGACCATAAATGGTCACCCTAATAGTGATAGTAAAGGGGAAACCCTAAAACTACAAAACATAAAAAGTGAAAAATGAAAATTCATTTTCACTTTTTACTGGTTGACTTCCCATGCTCTTTATGCTCTTGGTGAATTAACATTTTGTGAGCAATAATACTGATGAGGTGGGGTCAAGGTGCTAACTGGATGTTTATTAATTAGAGGTTAGAGTTGAATAGATAATTGAGTGGACCTAATTACTATATCGATGATGTAGGGTGGATAAGGATGCAGCCAGATAGTAGGATACAAGATTCATCCTTAATAGTGGTTGAAGAATGAGGTAGGTGGTGTTTTAAATTATTAGATTAGTTGATTAGGTTAGTTTAATTTAGTTATTTTATATTTATTTTTATTAATTTTTTGGGTTTTTTCCCTAATTATAGGTTTTAGTTTGATTGGTAAATTTACTAGGTGAAAATCAAAATGGAAGGAGTAGTTAGGTTGGGAGTAGGGTATAGAGTAGGGGTATGTAGTTTAATTATTGAATTTTGATGTTTTGGGGTAGATTTAAGAAGGTAGGTTTAGGTATTTTACCATCGATGATCGCAAAAATTGACCATAGTGGTCATATTTTATCATTAATAGCTAGACTTGACCATCGATACTCAAATATCGAAGCCAAATGGTCACTTGATCATCAGCAATCATAGTGACCATGAATGGTCAAAATAATGATCAAGTGTTTAATAAAGAATAAAAGAAATGGGTGGGTTTTTAAAATGTTTTTATCATTTTAAAATGTTAAGGGTTGCTTGGTATAGGGTAGCTATCAAGTAGGAGTGGGGTGTTGAAATGTTTTTGGGTTAGGGTAGGTATTTTGTGATAAAAGAGTTAAGGCTAGAGGTATGTTGGAAATGTTGTAGAATTATAAGGGTAGCATTAGAATAGGTTAATTTGGGTGGGTTTAGGTTTGATAAATAGGTTGATTTAGGTAGAATTAATGAAGTGAAATAACATGAGCAATCATAATGGAAAACTAAGTGTGCATGCTATCTTTGAATTTTGTAGGCATGAGATCAAATCCAAATGAGGGATTAGGTTATTTAGATCTACTAATTTGGGTGGGTTTAGGTTTGATAAATATGTTGATTTAGTTAGAATTAATGAAGTGAAATAACATGAGCAATCATAATGGAAAACTAAATGTGCATGCTATCTTTGAATTTTGTAGGCATGAGATCAGATCCAGATGAGGGATTAGGTTATTTAGATCTTTTTAGAGATATATGAAGGAATGATTGAGGATTATTAGACACACATGGAAGAGGTTCGCCTCAAATCGATGATACACTATTAGCACATGCCATGAGATGCAATGATGATCATGGCCCTCATTAAGAGATGGGATCTAGCCATAAACACCTTTTTAATGATAAGAGAGATGACCATCTTACTAGAGGATGTTAATAGGATCACATAGCTTCCCATTTAGGGGGATCTGATATACCATATTAAGAGTAAGGAGAGGGATGAGTAGATCAAACTTTTATATAATGAGGATTAGGCCCTTACTAATTAGCATGTTGACAACTTTAGTTACATGCCATTATACTAGAGGGATTGATATGAGAGGCATTTTATGACAATGGTGATGATGGAAGTCTCATGTTTTATAGTACCTAATTTGAGAAGTGGATGGTTTCCTTATCTACTGCTAAGAGTGTTAGTGGAGATGTTGCTTAATAGGACAATTTTTGAGTGGGCACTAGTTTGGTTAGTTTAGATATACATGGATCTATGGGGATTTTAAACCCATCAATGATATGGGATCAGCATGGGGTTTGTGATCCATTATTGGGCTTATGAGCATATTAAGGTTCTAAGGTCAATGGGGCTACCATGGGAGGGCTATGCCCAATTGGATTTTAAAGTGGGTTTTATGTGGTAGAGGGGTGACTACGCCCTCATAGGAGTTAGAGGAGGCATGAGTAATATCGACTAGTTCAAAGATGCATTAGATGGATTGGTTATGTGGGATGTGGTCTAGAGGCCATATGTAAGCTTTCCTAGGTGGTCCCATTATATCTATCATACACTATCATTATAGAGCTGGAGATGGATCTATGGGAGGAGAGAGAGTGAGATTGAGCTCATCCATTTGATAGAGATTGTAGGCAGTTTAACCTAGTGCAGGGGATCCCAAGTCCATTCTTGAGGTACAAGAGGGAGGATGATAATTTTTTACTTATTGAACCATAGTCATAAGAGGTAGTTCTAGATCATAAGGAGCTACCCATTAGAGAAGGGGTTGATGATGTTGATTTTGTCTATGGCTATGTGACATGGTACTAGCCCTTTTATGCAATGGTAACTTTTGGGTGGGATGATGGGGGAAGTTGTATTATGTTGGATTTGATCAATTTATCCAAAATTGAAGCATAAGACTCCCATATCAGAGTGTATTATTTTGGGGCAGCTCAGGTTTGATTTTAGTTTTATTGGTTGGAAGAATTAGAGGAATTGGTTTGGTTGTGTTGGTTGATAGTTGGTGTGGAGAAGTTTTAAGGACAACCAAGTTTATAGATGTTTTTTTTTGGTATTAGGATGGATAGATTGATTGGTGGTTTTGGATGAGGAAGGATCATTATATTTAAAACTAGAATTTTTATTCCTTAGTTTCAATTTTATCTCATCAATGGATTTGATTTCTAATTTATGTGCCATGGTGAAAGCCTCATCAAAGGTTCTAAGAGTTTGAACCTAAAGAGTAGGGCTAATGTGTTTGGTACAACCTTGAGATAAAATTTCAGTCAACTCAAGTTGGGGTAAAGAGAAAGAGAGTTGGATGATAATACCTCTCCATCTAGCTATGAAATCAACAATTGATTCATCATCAAATTGCCTAATGGAGTACAAGTCAGTGATAGATACATTTTTAGATATATTGACTATGAAGTGATCTAAAAATATTTGGGCAAGTTGGGAAAGGAAAATATGGAGTGCTTGGTGAGATTACTATACCAATCCAATGCTGGTCCAGATAGAGACATAAGAAACATACGAAGGAGAAGGTCATCATTATATGCAATCAAATAACAAGAATGGTGAAAGGCTCTTAAGTGTTGTTGGGGGTCCTCCTTGCTTTGAAACTTTGAAAACTTGGGTAGTTCCCATTGAGGAGGATAAGGTTGGATAGGAATGGATGGGTGAATAGGTTCATTTTAGATTTGATCATAAGATAAGAGGTTATGAGCCCTAGAGATAGATGATTTTAGGTTGGTCATTTTATCCATTAACATTTTGACCAAATCTATTTGAGGTTGGGAAGCTCCATAATTGTGTGGTAAGTTTTGTTGAGGTTGGGTGGTATAAATATATGGATAAGTGATGGAAGGTTGAGATGATACCACATAGGGGTTAATGGGCATAAAGGTTAGGTAGAAGGTGCTATGTATGCTTGTGGATTAGGAACATATTGGTAAGATGTCATGGGTATTTGTTGAGGGATTGATATGGGTTATTTTTTAGGTATGAATAGGTTGGTAGTTGGTTGGGGTTGAGTGGTAACTCTAGTACTAATGGATGGAAGGGTAAGAGGTATGTAAATCACCAAATTTTGAAGTGGGGTAGAAATTGGTGGATTGGTAGTGATAAAGGGAATGGTGTAAATATGGGTAGAAGATACCCCCATGGTAGATGAGGTATGACTAACAAGAGTTGTTGTTGCCCCTATGTTGGAGGTGTTGGTTGGTGTAGGGGGTGTTTGGCTATTGGTTGGGATGTTGGATTAAGTTTGGGTAGTGGTAGTGGATGGGATATTGGTGGAAGAAGATGTTTAGGTGATCATGGGTTGGGTAGAGGTATTACCAATCAAAAGATAGAGAGGCATACCATAATGTGGATCTGTAAGAAGAACTGAAGTAGTACAGGGGAAGTGAGATAAGGTGTTGAGGTAATGTTGGGGGACATGGGGTTATTATTAAGAAAGGTAGTGAAATCTGCATCACCCTCGATAACTATCTGAGTCATGGTAGGAGGGGGAGAAAGATGAGGAGAACCCTCAACATCAGAAGTATACTCCATGGAGGAAGAGGAAGAGGAAAGTGGTTATTGGTTGGTTTGATTCCTCAACTATTATATAATAAAGACCATATGAGGAATAGAAAATAAAATGGTGAAAAGCTCACAACTCAAACACAAAGCAAGAAAAATAAAAATATATCAAGGCAATCAAAACATACATTAAAGTGTGTTTAAAACTTAGGAAGCTTTTTATATCACTTTTGACTTATGCCTTAGAAAGTATGAAGAGGAAATTTGGTTTGTAGATTAGGTACTAAAAAGGAAGTCTAAGGTTGGTTTCAGTTGTTAAAGGCTCTCAAAAATCTATATTTAAAGTTAGTATGTGGCTTGATATTGGGGCCTAACCCTCACTTCACACACCATAGCGATAAGGGTGTCGAGTGTTTAGCTAAGATATACTGAATTTTAGAGTTTAGACTCAATTAGAGAACTGAGTTTTGGTTTCTCTTCTTGGTAATGACCTCTAAGTAAGATAGTCAAAGGGTAAGGTTTACTACTAGGTGATAAAATCCTAGTCAGGCCTTATGTCAATTATTTTGATGTGTTGATTGATTATGGGGTTTGGTAATGTGTGTGATAACAAGAGTGAAATTATGATTGATTACTTTACTTTTAAGTTAACTAGATGAACTAAAAATAAGTAAGCAATCAATGTATGCAAGGTTTATTTTAAGCCCAAAATAAATTTCATATTTTGTTGTATAAGTATAGAATAAAGGAAGAAAAGGGCACCTAGATGATGTTAGGGTCCCATCAGGCATGCCAAAATGTTTCTCTTAATTTCTACTCATTTTTTAATTAAGGAAGAAGGTAAGAAACTAGTAATAAGGGTGTGTTAGAATAACCTTGTTGTACATGCGTGATATAGATGAGTGTGGAGAGATACTTTTTATCTTGGAAGGATGACCTATAGATAATAAATCATGAACAAAATGGGTTGTTATAAAGATAGTAAGGTGGACTACCTAGCATGAGCTAGATCTAAGAAGTGTTAGCTTCCTAAGAGGCTGTCAATCCACTCTTTGATAACAATTAAGCTGAAAGAGATAAAATTAAACTACTAGCATCAAAAAATAGGAAGAAATAAAATTAAATACAAGAAAAAATAAATGAATGTTAGAGGAAATAAACTAAAAATAGAAATACTAGGTCAATACTAGTGTTAAAGTAGGTTAGGTCTAGTTCAAGAAATCAGGCAGAGGTCTGTGAACATGTAGGGATATATAAAGTCAGATTTGGTTGGGGATATGGGGTTAGAAATAACTTGTTATTCCTTACCATAGTGACCATCAACAGTCAGAGTGGCCATTGGTATTTATACTGACCATTAGCAGTTGGGCAATTATCAATGGTTGGAGGTGACTGTCAGTGGTTACGTTGACCATCAATGATTGTCTGTGCATTTTGAAGGTACTCAAAAAATATTTGCATAATGGTTAAGGATTAGGTACATGTTTGTTAAGGGTCTAGTTAGGGGCAAGGAAGTTGAAAAATAGGTGTAGGAGGTCTGATTCAGGCCTAGAAGTCATAAACTAAGCAAATAAAGCTAAAATAAAAACTATACCTATTGCTTGCTAAATGGTTAATGGTTAAAGTAATTTTGGTAAAGTAATGATACTTTGCCTCAAGAGTAATTTTTGTAGAGGTTTATATCTCTATTTTAGTTTTTGAATTGCTAGAAGGAATATTGGTTGGAAATCTTGAATACCTGTGTGCTAGAATGCTTGTGATGATGGATGGATGGATCATTTCTGACCTCCTACTCACCTCCTTTTATAGGCAAAGAGAGATGGAGGATATAAGGTTCCATAGGATGTTGGATTGCTGATTTTGATGATTCATAGTTCATTTAGCAATGGGAAAGGTGGACATATTTAATTATGTTGTGTTATCTTGTACATATCTGGTATTTGTGTAAGAATGAGTAAGACCTAACCATCAATGTTCAGCCTAACCATCAATTGTCATGTTGACCGTTGACAGTCAAGTGTTTAGAGTAAAATTAGTCAAGGTGAGTTAAAAAGGGTTAGGTGAAGGGTTATTTATTAAGTTAATTATTTTAGTTAGCTAAGTAGCTAACTAGACTCAGGGTCTGATGGGTTGGTTAGTGGGTCAAGAAGGGTTAAGTGGTCTCTAGGTAGTCCTAAATCATTTTGACATTTGGAACCATTGTGTGTGGTTTTTTAGTGTCAATAAATAAGTATAAATAATTAACTAAGTCTTCCTTTTCAGGTGGGAAACCCAAGAAAGAGAGACTCACATATACCTACTGTAAAAAAAATTAGCATGATGAAACCAAATATATGAATAAGCAGATTAACTGACTAACAAAGATGCTTGAGAAGCACAATATTAGTGTCCCTAATTTATCTAAATAGAGTTCATTAGCACATGAGTCCTATAAGGATAAATACAATAGTAAGGGAAAAGGTAATGATAAGGCACTTTTTGAATTTTCATCCTAGCCTTCCACATGGGTTATTTATTTTGGTGCCTCACACCACATGGATTCATCATATGACATTTTCTCTTACTTGGATCCTTTTTATATTCCTTCCATTTGGTTAGGTGATGATATTTCATAAAAGTTAGAGATAGAGGATATGTTGAAGTGAATAATGGTACATTTCAAGATGTTCTATGTGTTCCCTCATTATCCACCAATCTCTTAGCTATTTATCAAATCACTCACAATGGTTCAAGTAAGAGAGTTGAGTTCACACCTAATTATGTGGTTATTAGAAAATTGGACAATGACTCTATAGTTGCATTTAGAGAATTGGATCACCAATTCCAATTGTATATTTTCTCACTTTTTGCTCCTGATCAACCTTATACTTCATTACTCACTCATATAAATGTGATCAAATTATGGCATCAGTGATTTGACCATCTTAATTATTACTACCTATAGAAACTCAATCATAATGAAATGGTTTTAGGGTTGCCACATGTTCATTTTTATAAATATGTTTACCAAGGTTGCATACTTGGTAAGCATCTTAAAGAGAAATATGATAAAGGTAAATCATGGAGAGCTACATAAATATTGGATCTAATTCATAATGACATTGTTGGTTCATTTTCATCTCCTTCATTCAATAGGACTAAATACATGCTTACATTCATTGATGAATTTTCAAGGTATACTTTGGTGTACTTTCTTAAGAAAAAGTCTAAGGTCTCTGATAATTTTTAGTACTTTAAGGTGCTTCTAGAAAAATAATTAGGTAAAACCATCAATATTTTATATACATACAATGGTGGTGAATATGTCAATAATTATTTTAATTTATTCTATAATTTAGAGGGGATTTAAATTTTAATGTATTGTTCTAAATAGTCCTTATTTTAATGGTGTTATAGAGCACAAGAATAGGTCCTTAATGAAATGGCCAACTATGTGCTACACTCCAAATATCTTTCACCTCAATATTGGGTCGAGGCCATCAATTATACTTTCTATATCCAAAACTAAATTATTCATAAAGTATTGAAGGGAGTGACTCAATTTTAGGCATGGATCAATTAGAAACCCATAGATAATCACTTTTAATTGTTTTGATTTCCTACTATGGCACAAATTCTAAAGAAGAAATGTAAGGCAATGGAACCTCAGAGTCAACCTTGCATCATCTTTGGATATCATGAGGGTGTTAAGGGATGCAAGAATGTCCATCCCACCACTCATGAGTTATTTATTGAGAGAAGTGTTATCTTTTAGGAGGGTCTTTTAGACTCCACACTTGAAACTTATATCTCTTCCTTGAACACATTGGGAATTGATGACATTTTTTATGATTTAGATCACTTGAGTAGATTTTTGATGTTTCAAATTCTTCTTCTAGTTTTGATGATGAGAGTAGTGATAGGGACTCACCTCCTCCTCTTACACTATCTTTAGAGGATGAGGAATCTCCTCTAAACTCTCTTACTTATGGTCCTCTTTGGGATATACAAACACTACAATTTTTTGGCCATTTGGTTGGAGATACATCATACATTAGGTGAACATGTTCACAGATCTAAAATTTCCCACATGCATTCATTACATATGCTTATAATCCATAATAATTTCATGGTGTATCAGGTACTCTTAAGTGGGATACTACTATGGAAGAGGAGTATGGTTCCTTATTGATTCCCTTTCCTAAGGGATTTTTTTCTGATGTAGATAGATCTATTGAATATAATTTGTCATAGATAGTATGTAAATGAGCTCAAAAAACATTTGGTAGCAAAGTGTTTTTTTATATTACCTGGCATTAACTATACTAAGACTTTTATCTCAATTTCCAAAATGAACTCAATCTAACTCACAATTGCCATTATCATATCACATCATTTGTATGTTTATCATATGTATGTGAAGATTGATTTTATTTGTAGTGACCTCAAAGAGGAAATATAAATGGATCAACCACAAGGATTTGTGGAAGATTATTCTTTAGTTACCACCTAAGCTACACTTAAAGGGCTATTAGTGTAGGTTTTATTCCATTTAATAGTTTTTATCTACACATGTTGTTTAGCTTATTTATGTGATATTTTAGGTCATTGGGGAATATAATCCCAAATTCATGAGAATGTGTGATCATGTCTATCTTCCACCTATATATGTACCTTTTCTTAAGCTATTTTAGCTAATGATGTTATTGATAATAATTAAATCTTTTGATTATTGAAGACAAGCTTCTTATGGATCATGCTTGATTTCAATTATAAAATGAGTATCTCTTCTTCATAATTTATTTTAAATTTTAAATATATTTGTGTTTCATGTCTACTAATACCTCAATATTAAATTTTGACCTAATATGATAATGTATGTAAAGATGATTCATCGATTGGACTAGCGAGTCAAGATATGCACATCTTATTGACTAACTTTTGGTCCCTAAAGAGAGATTTGGATATGAAATAAAATATGATGCCATTTATCCCTCATCATTAGTGGTATATAATCCTCTTAGGGGTGCTCATAATACTTACCTACATAACTTTAGTATCTGATGCTTCATCTCTACCCCTCATGATTTACCTAAAATGTCGATGAAAAGTTTGTTCCATTTTCCACTTAAAGACAAGAATATTCTCTTAAAGTATGTGTTTATTCACCTAAATTTTTAAATATTAGAGGTGACAGAGCATGATAAAAATATATTCATATGTTTATATTCCCATTTAGATGTGTTTTTGAAGATGGTTTATCAATTAGGATGGTGAGTGAAGAGATATGTGTCTTACTGACCAACTTTTGGTCCCTAAAGAGAGATTTGGATATGAAAAAAAACATGTTTCCATTTTTACCTCATACTAAGTGGAATATAATTCTCATGGATATGCTCAAAATATTCATTTTCATTACTTTAGGAGATGATGGCTCGTCTCTACCCCTCATCATTTGCCTATAATGCCTATGAAAAGTTATTTTATTTTCCCCTTTGGGGATGAGAACATTATCTAAGGGTATACATCCAAGCACATAAAATTTTTGACTCCTAGAGGTGACATATTATGGACTAATCCCAATTATACATTTATATGTCCATTTAGACATGTCTGCGAAGAAAAATCATTGATTGGGATAACAAGGCAAGAGATGCTTGTCATAGTAACCAAATTTTGATCCATAAAGAGAAATTTTTATACAAGATAAAATGTGCAACCATTTATCCCTCATCATGAGTCTTATATAATCCTCCTATGGGTACTTAGAGGACTCATCCATGAAATTATATGAGTTTATGGTTTGTTTATGCCCCTCACAATTTTTCTACGTTCCATTTTTTTCCTTCAGGGATGAGAATATTCACTTAATGGATTCATCTCGCCACCTAAAAATTTCAACTCTAGGAGGTGATAGATCAAAAATAGAGGTTATTCATGTGTTTATATTCCCATCTAGACATGTCTATTAAGATGGTTGGTTGATTAGACTAGTGATTCAAGAGATAAATGTCTTACTAACTAACTTTTATTCCCTAAACAGAGATTTGGTTGAAAGAGAAAACATGTCATTATTTCATCCTCATCTTGAGTGGTATAGAATATTTTTTAGGTTCTTAGAGGAATCTCTCATGTAATTTTAAGATTTTATGATTCATCTCTACCCCTCACAATTCCCCTACCACACCTATATAAAAAAAATCATTTTCCCCTTAGGGAAAAGAATATTCTATTAAGGGATTCATAGGGCCACTTGTAAATTTTGACTCTGGGAGGTGAAAAATCATGAATCAAATTGATTCATATCTTCATATGCTCATAGACACATCCATAAATATGGTTCATTGCTTGGGCAAGTGAGTCAAGAGATATGCATCCTAATGACCAAATTATGGTCCCTAAAATGAGTTTGGATTTGAGATAAAATGTGTTATTATTTATTTCTCATAATAATTAGAATATAATATTATAAGGGATGCTTAAATTACTTCCCCATGTAATTTTAGAAGTTGGTGTTTTGTCTCTACCCCTCACAATTCTTATACAACATCTGGGCAAAGTTTATTCTATTTTCCTTATTAGGAATGAGAAGATTATCTTAAGGAATGCATCTAGTTGACTAAAAATTTTGAATCCAAGGATTGATCAAGTGAAAATGAATGAAATTATTATATTTATATTCCCATCTATACATATCCACAAATAAAAATCATCAATTAGGAGAGTGAGTTAAGGTATATGAGTCCTACTGACCAAATTTTGATCCTTAAAATGAGATTTAGCTACAAGATAATACATCTTGTTTCTCCCTTATCTATAATGGAAATAAATATTATGGATGGGTGATTATAGGACTCCACTTTGCAACTATATGAGCTGATAGTTTTTCCCTACTCCTCACAGTTTCTTGCAACACCTGCATAAAGTTAATTCCATTTTTATCCTTAGGGATAATAATATTCTCATAAGGGATGCATCTATCTACATATACTCCAAGTCATAAAAAAGAGTGGATAAAAGCCATTATTATTTTTATACACCCATTCAGATGCATCTATGAAGATGGTTCATTGATTGGGTGAGTGAGTCAAGAGATACATATCCTACTCACCAAATTTTGGTCCCTAAAGAGAGATTTTGTTGTGAGAGAAAACATGTCATTGTTTCTTCATTATATTATGTGGTTTATAATTATATAATGGGTGTTTAGAGTACTCCCTAGTGTAATTTTAGGAGTAGATAGTTCATCTCTACCCCTCAGGGTTCACTGACAACATCTACACAAATTTCATTCCATTTTCCCCCTTAGGGATGAGAATATTATTTTAAGGGATGAACCTGATCAACTTTAAATTTTCACTACAGAGTTTAGTAGAGTGTAAAATAAGGCCATTCCTATATTTACACACCCATACATATGCATTCATAAAGATAGTTCTTCAATAATTAACTTTTAGTCCCTAAAGTGATATTTGGTTGTAAGAGAAAATGTGCCTCCATTTCTCCCTCATCTTAAGTGGAATAGAATCATTTGGGATGATTATATGACTCCCAAATTTAATTGTATGAATTGACATTTATATTTCCCTCACGGTTTGCCTAGAACACTTGGATAAAGTTCATTTCATTTTTCCCTTAAGGATAAGAAGATTATCTTAAGGGATGCATCTGGATACCTACAACTTTTGAATTTTATGGATAATTTATTATATAAAAACAAATGATTATTTTTATATTACCATCTAGATGTTTTCACAAAGATGGTTCATGGATTTGGCAAGTTAGCCAATAGATACACACTTACTTATCAACTTTTGGTCCTTAAAGAGATATTTATCTAAAAAAAATAGCATAACACCATTTATTTCTCATATTAAGTGATAAATATTCCTCTTTGAGGTGCTTATATGACTCCCCAATATAACTATATGAGTTTATGGTTCATCTATACCCCTCATGGTTCTCTTGAAATACATGTATAATGTTCATTCTATTTTTTCCCTTAGTGATGAGAATATTCTCGTAAGGTATATTTTTGTCTACATACAACTTTATAATATGAAGCCTAATGAATCAAAAACAAAAGCCATTCCTTCATTTATATTATCATCAAAATACATCCATGAATATAGTTCATCAATTGGGTGAGTGATTCAAGAGATATACATCTTACTGACTAACTTTTGGTCCCTAAAGAGATATTTGGCTAAGAGAGAAAATATGCCACTATTTTCCCTCATCCTAAGTAGTAGATAATCCTATAGGGGTGTTTAGAGGAATCTTGTGTAAAATATATGATATAATGGTTTATTTTTACCCCTCATGGTTCACATAAATTCCTTTACAAAGTTTATTCCATTTTCTCCCTTAGGGATGAGAATATTATATTAAGGGATGCATCTAACCACTTACAAATTTTGACTCCAAGGCCTGAAAAACCATAGACAAAGGTAATTCATATGTTTATATGCCTATTTGGATGTGTTTGTGAAGATTGTTTGTTAATTTGGCAAGTGAATTCAAATATACATGTCTTATTTACTATTTTTTTTACTTAAAGTGAATTTTGGTTGTGATATAAAATGGGTCATCATTTCTTCTTTATCTTGAGTGGTGTAAAATCCTCTCATGGGTGCTCATAGGACTCCCCCATGCAAATGTAATAGTTGAAAACTCATATTTATCCCTCATAGTGCATCTACAATCCCTTCATATAATTCATTCCATTTTCCCCTTAAGAATGAGAATATTCTAATAAGGGATGCATTTGGTCACTTTAAATTTTAAACTTAAGGACTTAACAGAGCATGGAAAAATGAAATTCATGCATTTATATGCCCATTTAAATGAGTCTACAAATATGATTCATCAATTAGGTGAGTGAGTCAAGAGATATGCATCATATTGACCCAAATTTGCCTCCATAATCAATATTTGGCTACAAAATAAAACATTTCACCTTTTTTCCATCTCCCTAAGTGGAAAATAATCCTTTATATAGTACTTAGAATACTTCCCCATGCATATATAAGCATTGATAGCTTGTCTCTACCCCTCATGGTTCTTATACAACATATGTATAAAGTTAGTTCCATTTTTCCCTTAGGGACAAGAAGATTCTCTTAAGGGATGCATCTATCCACCTAAAAATTTCAATGCTAAGGCTTGATAGATTATGGAAAAAATTCATTCCTATATTTATATTCCCATTCAGATGCATGTATGGATATGGATCATTGATTAGATGGGTGATTCAAGAGATATATGTCCTACTATCTAATTTTTGGTCCCTAAAGAAAGTTTTATCTATGATATAAATTGTGTCATTATTTCTCCATTATCTTGCATGATATATAATCATCTATGGGGTTCTTAAATAACTCTCACATGCAACTTTTAGAGTTGACAGTTCATCTCTACCCCTCATGGTTTACCTAAAACACCTGTGTAATTAATTCTATTTTCCCCTTAGGGATGAGAAAATTATCTTAAAGGATACATTAAAACACTTTAAAAATTTAACTCTAGAGCCTGATGGAACACAGATGAAGTCAATTCATATATTTATACACCCATATAGATGTGTCTATGAAGATGATTCATTTTTGGGTGAGCAAGTCTATAGATACAAATCCTAATGATCAAAATTTAGTCCCCAAGAGTAATTTGGTTGTGAGAGAAAATGTGTTACCATTTCTCACTTGTCTTTACTAGTATATAAACTTCTTGGGGGTTGTTTAAATGAATCCTCTATGCAATTATAAGATTTTATGGTTCATCTCTACCCCTCATGATTCATTTTCACAAAGTTTATTCTATATTTTCTCTTATGGATGAAAAGATTATCTTAAGGGATGCATCTGGACACCTACAAATGTTGACACCATGGCCCTACAAATCATGTAAAAATTCCATTCCTACATTTATATACCCATTTTAAAGTGTCCATAATGAAGGTTCATTGATTGGGCAAGTGAGTTAAGAGATACATATCCTAGTGACCAGCTTTTAGTCCCTACATCAAGACTTGGCTATGAGACAAAACATCCTACCATTTTTTACTTATCCTGAGTGGAAAATAATCCTCCTTTGGGTGATCGTAGGACTCTCTCGTACAATTTTAGGATTTGATGGTTCATCTCTAACACTCATGTTTCTCCTACAATGCTTGTGTAAATTTTGTTCCATTTTTCAACTTAGGGATGAGAATAGTCTCTAAGCTATGCATTGTGACACCTATAAATTTCAACTTCAAGGCCTAGAAAATGATGAACAAATGTCATTACTACATTTATACTCCCATTTGAATGCATATTCAAAGAATTTTTTTTATTTGTCAAGCAATTAAAGAGATTTGTGTTCTATAGACCAACTTTTGGTCCTTAAAATGAGATTTTATTATGAGAGGAAATGTGTCCCCATTTATCCTTCATCAAACATGGTAGATAATCCTTTAGTGGGTGCTTATAGGACTCATATATGAAATTTTAAGAGCTAATTATTTATCTCTACCGCTTATGGCTCTCTTGTAATGCCTATCTAAGTTAGAGAGACAAACAAGTTGGTTTGGGAGAAAATTCCAACTATAGGAGAGCATGATAATAGATAATTTAGTTGAGCTAACAGAGAAAGGGAAAGAATGAACCAAAACCCTAAAATATTTATATACATTAATAAAATCCACTCATGAGACTAAGTGTAATTTATTCTTCATATTCATTAGGGGGAAGGGATGTGTGTGAGAGATAGAGTTTTTTTGTTTCCATTCTATGTTATTTTTCATGTGTGTCCTTAAAAAATTGAGTGTAACATCTATATGGGTGTAGACACCAAAAATCCACACATGATGGTTCTGAATGTCAAAATACGCTTAGATGCCCACCTTGTCCAAACTTCACCCACTAACCCACATTTAACTTAAACCATTTACCTTTAACCTTTAACCCAACCTAACCTTTTTAAACCCACCTTAACCCACCACCTTCGAATATTCAACCATCAATGGTTATCCTGACCATTGATGGTTAACCTGACTATTGACAATTATCTTGACTATCAATGGTCAAGTTCTTAGCACCTAGACAAAGATAACTCATGATGTACAAGCTAACACATCAAAATATTATCTAGATGTCCACCTTCGCCATTTGTTAATGCATCATAACCCTCAAAATCATCAACCAAACCTCCTAGGGAACCTTCTATCTCCATCTCTCTTTTCCTATAAAAGGAGGGGAGTAGGAGGTGAAAAGGAGAGAGATAATTAATGATCTTAGACTTCATCAAGATTTTATTTTTCAAGTCTTCTTTCTAGCCAGAGAAAAGTATCTACAATCATCTAGATTATAAAGTGCACACCATATCCAAGTTCTACTAACCTCTACCCCTCTTTTAGTTTTACCTTTCATCTATAAACAGATAAAAAGAAAAATTTTAGTAAAACATTTTAGCATGTCTGGTGGGACCCTAGAATTATCTAGGTGTCCCTTTCTTCCTTTATTATTTGCTTATCCAATGGAATCTAAAAATTCTCTTAGGATTAAAATAAACCTTGCATACATTTTTTGCTTTCTTGCTTTTAGTTTTCACTCTTGTTATCACACACTTCACCAAACCACATAATCAATCAACACATCAAAATAAACTTGAGACAAGGCCTGACTAGGATTTCATCACCTAGTGGTAAACCTTACCCTTTATTACCAAAAAGAGAACAAACTTGGCTCTCTGGTTGAGTATAAACTCTAAAATTCAGTATATCTTGGCTAAGCACTTGATACCCTTATCACTATGGTATGTGAAGTGAGGGAGTAGGCCCTAATATCAAGTCATGTACTAAATTTTAATATAGATTTTTTTCTTTTTGAGCACCTGAAACCAATCTTAGATTTCATCTTTAGTACCTGATCTACTAGCCTAATTTCTTCTTCACATTTTTTAAGGCATAAGCCAAAATCAATCTAAAAAGAACCCTAAGACTTAACATACTTTAGTTTATGTTTATCTTCTTTGCATTTTTATTTTATTCTCTTTGTTTGAGTTGTGAGAAAACCTTCCACCATAATACCTTCACCTACCTCATCTCCATTGTCTTTTTTAATGGATATCCCTCCTATAATCTTCCCTAGAAATCTTAGCTTTGCTAATATCTTGAAAGATAACCCTCTTACCTCAGAGCATTACCTTGTATCATGAGCCACTTGCACTCCTAACCTTACCTACAATTAACTAAACTGAAACTACCATCAATCCAACTTTACCTACCATTAACACCACCTTACCTATGACCAATTAAACCTCACCCACAGCTAACCAACAACCCATCAACTCCCCTTGATCTAGTTAAAATGTTAATAGACCAGATGATCAAGTTAGAGTCATCTATTTTTGATATCCATGATCAATCAAACCCCACATACAACCAGCCCATCCTCACCTATAACCAACCAATAACATATCAACATCTATTATATCAATCACCCCAACCTTGTCAAACCTTGTGCCATCTACACCAACCATCATATCAATTACCTCAACCCACCTTATCAACCTTATTAATCTTACCCAACTTATCAACCATATCAAATACAATCAACAACTACCAACCAAACATACCTAACTTATCAAACCTACCAAACCTATCAAACTCATAAAACTTATCAAACCAACAAACCTCATCAAATCAACTAATTAGCTCATAAACTCAAAATCCATTGGTACACCTCTTCCAAGGTAGTACACCATATTGGGGGAATCATATGCCTCAATATTTGACAAACTCTTAGAGGCTTCCATAATTAATCTTCCTCAAATCAAACTTATCAATAATTCTCTTACAAAGCCAATTTAGTTTGTAGAGAATGAATTGTGTGCTTATCACTGCATAAATGGACATGGGATAAATAGATGTGGATCTTTTAAGATGCTCATCCAAAACTTTATCAATCACAAGGAGGTTTCAATGAATATTCTTCATGTTCCTCCCAACCTAGCATTAAATATCCTCAAGTGATAAATCATTGAACCCCTTCTTTCACTCATTATTGAGAAAACCCATAACCAAAGCCCTCAACACAATGAGGCCCATCCATTTGATTTGGTCCTTGGTGAACCTATAACTAAGGAAACCATAACTCAACCCTTAACCAAACCATTTATTAATCAAGTGGAACCTTCACACCTTTCCTTCAAAATCATAATCAAGGAAACTAACTAATCTCCTCCACTTACCCATGTGGAACAAACCAACCTACCTCTTATACTTACCTATGTGGCGTCAACCTATCAACATTTTACACTCACCCTTATGGAACCAACCAACCTACCTCTTCCACTCACCCATATGGAACCAATCTACCAACCTCTTCCACTCACCCATGTGGAAGCAAGCAACCAACCTATTCCACTCACCCATGTGGAACTAATCTACCAAATTTTTCCACTCACCCATGTGGAACCAACCAACCAACATCTTCCACTCACCCATGTGGAATCAATCAACCAACCTCTTCCACTCACCCATGTGGAACCAACCAACAAACCTTTTCCACTCACCCATGTGGAACCAACCAACCTACCTTTTCCACTCACCCATGTGGAACCAATCTACCAACCTTTTCCACTCACCCATGTGGATCCAACCTACCAACCTTTTCCACTCACCCATGTGGAACCAACCGACCTATCTCTTCCACTTACCAATTTTGTGGAACCTACCATCAACCCTACCTTACCTATCATCAACCCTACCTTACCTATCATCAACCAAACCTTACCCACCATCAACTCAACCTTAACAACTATCAACCCAAACAAAAACCAACCCATCAAATCAAACAAACCTTTTTAACCTACCTTTACCTCAACCAAGCTCCCTCCTTGGGATAATCAAACACTATTATCTAAACTACCTTTATTTTGGGATAGTGTTGTCAAACCTACCCTATCCTACCAAAATAGATCCAATTATATTTCCCTAGCCTTGATACAATAGAGGAAATCCTACCTGAACTACCACCTAAAAACTTGACCTACTAACCACTAACAACTAACAACCCCTTTTGGAGGGTTGATGAAATCATATTCACCCCTCCCAAACCCTCTTATTAAACAACACCTTCACCTTGGGATCATTTTCCCATCTTTGACCATGCATGAAAAGAGAAAATTGGGGTAACTTTCCCTCCATATGTATTTGACCATTTATCAACCCAAACCATACATTAATAATTAAACAAACTAACCCTTGGAATTTTTGCCTCAACCTATCAACCAACCAACCCTAAACTATTAGAGACTAAATTTGTCCTTCACCCAACCAAACTTATTAGGAGTAACCTTCTCCCCCAAACATTAGAGATTACCCTTCTCCACCACCCAATGAATCATTAGATATGACCCTTCTCCACCAAAATATCACCTAACTAACCTCACATTTTTTTCAACCCAAATCTTTTCCACATCTAATCAAGTGTTAGAAAGTAATTGGGGAACATCTATTCCCCTAATTAACATTAGCCATTTACACAAGCATGGATCTGGGGCATATCATAACCTTAACATCCTCAAAATGTTTTTGCATTTATGTACCTATTCTTTGGTTAAACCAAGTTCCTTATAATATTGTGTCTAACTTAAGATCATCCCTTATTTTTATGATCATGTGATTATCCATCACAAACTTAGCCTAATCCTAAGCATGGATACCATGGATCTACCCATGACATGATCCTCATGGTACTTTTTAACCTTTTTAAGATGGATTCCCATGGTCATTGTCACTTAAACCACCTCTTTTACCCATCATCAACCTCCTTATGCTATGTATTTACCTTCATAAAGTAAAACCTTAGGCCTATATAGATAGTCCATGTATAAAACAACATATAAATAATTTTGGATACCAAACTATAACTTGGGTCAATACCTCTAGCATGCAGACTGCTCCTTTGAAGGATAGATTCCCAAAATCTAAATTGTTTAAAAAGGTAGATTGCTCTCTTGAAGGATAACTATCAAACATGAATAAATTTATACTTAGACCACTCCCTTGAAGGATGGATAAGTCAACTTTTTCAAAATCAATAATTTAAAGCTTCTCACATTGGTCAACTTCACAAACCTATCAAACTAAGCAATAATAGACCTTATATCAAAATTAGAACAAGTTATCCCAAGAAAAGTGTAATTATCTTTCACAATAGTATTAATAGACTTCTCGCATCGATTAGTCTACACATAGAATACAACATGGACTTATCTATCATGGTTCTTAGGTCACCTACATAAGGGGCAAGTTGTCCCCATAATAAGGTTACCCTACCATCACCCACTACCTATCCTTGATCTCCCATTTTGTCCACTACAAATCAAGGGATTTTTAAGCTTACTTAACACCATGTGATCAAGATAACTTTTATTAACCATCAAACTAACAAAAAATCAAAATTATGATAGGGGCTTATGTTCATAAGCCCATCCATCTTACCATGATGGTCTTTATCAATCAGAGCATTTAGGCTCCTCCTTATACTTTCATGACCACTTAGGAAGATGTCTCTTTCCCATCTTGAGTCATTGAAACCAACCCATGAAACTAACCAATCAATTAACTTATTTGAGAGTCAACTTTTCCCCTAACCATTAGAAATTACCCTTCTCCAACCTCCCCTTACCTTAACCATGAACCATTAGAGAATACCTTCTCCACCAAACTAAACCAAACCTTTGGATATTAATCTTCTCTAACCTACCCTTACCTTAACCATGAACCATTGGAGAGTAATTTTTCCATCAACCCCAACCATTGGATAAAATTCTTCTTCCCAACTGAACCAAGTGGTACATCAAAATGGGGCAACTTATTTGAATCCCACTAATGAACCTTCAAAAATCACCTATTCTTTGAAAAATAACCATGAACCATTAGATAACACCCTCTTTAACCAACCATCTAACCACGTCTACCTTGATGTTGGTCATTTTTAGCCTAAAATATTTACACATTTTACAAGGACTTTGACTTGGTCCTTTTTACCATACCAATTACATTACCATGTTAAACATTTGAATTTTCACCACCTCATGCACAACCAACCATTTTGTGTCTTCTTAGGATAACTTCCTACCTTAGATACCTATGAGACATTGACCTTATCTAGGAGACTTATATAGTAACCCAATCAACTATGACTAACATTATGGACCAGTTACCCTATCACTTGTCCTTCTAGATCTAAACTTATTTTAACCAACATTGGAAACTTAGTCTATGCATGATCTTGACTATCACACTTAGTCATATTTTGTATGAATGTTTGTGCCTTAATTCCCAACCTCACCTACCACCTTTGTCTCCTACCTTCCCATCCACTTAACCACTCATCAAACCTAAACCCAATTTTATTTCACCTCATAACTCCTAGTTTGAGGGGGATCACCTCCTCCCACACTCGAGGAAATTAAACATTTGAGTCACAATCCATTTTTTATTTTTTATCTTATTTATTCAAGCCACATAACAAAAATGGGAAAATTTAGAAATCAAAAATCCATACATGATGGTTCTAAATTTTGAAATACCCCTAGATCCCCACCTTGGCCAAACTTCACCCACTAACCCACCTTTAACCTAAACCATTTACCTTTGACCTTTAACCCAACATAACCTTTTTAAACCCACCTTGACCTACCACCTTTGAATACTTGACCATCGATGATTAGCCTGACCATCGATGGTTAGCCTGACTGTTAGTGGTCAAGTTCCCAACACTTGAATAAAGATAACTCATGATGTGTGATCTAACACATCAAAATATTTTCTATATGTTTGCCTTATCCATTTTACAATGTATCAAAAACCTTGAAATCATCAACCAAACCTCCTAGGTAACCTTCTACCTCCATCTCTCATTGCCTATAAAAGGAAGGGAATGGGAGGTGAAAAGGAGAGGGACAATTAATGATCTTGGACTTCTTCATTAAGATTTTATTTTACAGGTCTTCCTTCTAGCCAACAAACTAGTAGAAAAGAGACCTGACACTCTATCAAAAAAAATTTGAAACCATAGACACCATTACTCTACCAAAATTCCTCTAGGCTTCATTAGCATCTTCAACCAACTTCAAAGTTAAGTATTTGTTTTCATGTATTCATTTAATTTGTTTCATTTTAACACCTCTACCTAAACCAAATATTTTCCCTTGATAATTATAATTCCCTATTTGACCCTCATGACCAGTAACCAACCTCCAACAACCCACAATACATTTCTATAACTAACTCATAACCTATTCTAGATAGAACTAATAAGTTGTCCAAACCCATAATGACTGTTGATAGTCACCTTAACTATCGATAGCCACCTTAACCATCAATGGTCACCTTAATCACTGATGGTCACCCTAACCATTGATGGTCACTATGTGAACTTTCTTGACCAAAAACCAACAAGCAACCACCAACCTCAACCAAAACCCTATTTTCTTGGCCCTTGTCACCTCATAGACTAGAATTAGTAACCTGACCTAACCTAAACATTTCTTTACTGATTTAGCATTCACCTAAATGTTATTTTGTTATAACACTAGCATTCATTTTAAAAGTAATTATTTCTTTATATTTAGTACTTTTATGTTATGTTATCTTTCTTATCAGTATTTTTTTTCAATATTAACTTGTATCTAAAGGTGGATTAATAGCCTCCTAGATATCTCACACTTTTTGGATCTAGCTTGCTAGCCAATCCACTCATCTACCTAAATAACAAACTTTTTTCTAGATTTATCTTAATAAAAGTCATCTTCCCAAGACAAATAAGAATATCTACAATCATCTAGATTACAAAGCACACACCATATTCAGGTTCTACTAACCTCTACCCCTCTTTCAATTTTACCTTTCATCTATAAGCAAATATAAAGAAAAATTTGAGTAAAACAATGGGATTAAGGTTTTAATTATCTTATCCCCCTCATTCTCATTTACATATATGATGCTCCTCACACACTCTAAAAAACATATGCCCCAAATAAGGTTTATGAAAAGTTATCAACAAGTGAAGCTTTTTAAGCCATACCAACATTGTAAATATTTTACTATTATCCTCACTTTATTATCTATATTTTATTGGCATAACATTTTCATTTGTTGAATTTATCTATACTGGAATAAGTGTAATTTATCTAAACCTCTTTCATGTCACATTAGTATAATTATTCATTCCACTATTTGCCACTCTATAGCTAATCACCTTATGTTTAGGAAGACACATTAATCACTATATTTATTTCACTTCACAACTACTTTGATTCTTACCAAACATATTATCACTATCCCAATTCATTTTTTGCCCTTCTATCACATTTAAATGGTGGTTTAAAATTATAGTTCCATAATAAGTGTTTGGTCCTTCATTTACTAAATTCTCTTCCTCTAAATCAAAGAAACATGGTACATCCATAAAATATATGTTTGTTAAACTTAAAAATAAAATGAAAACTATATTTTTAAAAGTTCTTGGATACATAATTTATCCCCATAATCATCCTTACCAACTCTTCCATGTTTTAATCAAATCAATGTTGTTCAGTCATAGGATCTATGTTTATCAAGCTTAAAATGAAAAGGAAAATCTAGTTTTAAAAAAATCTTAAATATATATTTTATCCCCAAAAATATCATTTTTTAAATTAAAAAATGTGAAATGGTTTTTTATTTAACTAAATGTATTTTGATCTTAATTGCCTACATTATGATCTTAATTGCCTACATTTTGATCTTTACCTACATTGTGATTGTAATTCATCTATATGGCTTTAAATCATGTTCTAAAGTTATTTCATTTTCAAGATACATGTCACAACAACCATCACAAATAATTTCTCATGTTTATAAAAGTATGTTATAATAATACTCTTTTTCTACACATAGTTTTTAGTAAAAATCATAAAAGCTAAACATTAGTTATCCATTCATTAACACAACCATGCTTGAAATTTTCTTCATTTATGAATAGTTTCAAGGACAATGTATGTAACAACAACAAAAAAATAATAATTTAATATAATAATTAAAAATATATACACAAAATATAACAATGTATGATTCACATATATATGTCAGATAGTATGTATGTATATCCAACTTATGCCATGGCATAAAGCATGGCCCATATTAGGATACAATGTAGATAGTATACATACAAAAGATGGTCCATATATGCATAAAAAGTGATCCATATCAACATAAAAAATAAATTATGCCTATAATTACCCTTAGTAAAGTAACTAGCTCTCTTGTTATTCACTACCTCCAAATAAATTATGTGTCATCACCATATATGTAGAATTGGGGGTGTTGGATGTCTCATTATAGGTACAAAATATCCTCTCATATTGTGAAGGATAAAAATTCTATGACACAACCTCAAAAAATAATGGTGCCTACACAATATAAAATTAGAGATATTAATGCATTAAAACGATAGAGTTGCCAAGAATAAAATTTTCCAACAAGGTGATTTTAGACTCACCACATGTTGTCAAAGTGGACCACAATCAAAGATCAGTCTAGATAATATTGAATGCATGAATAAATTACGTTTTTGTAGTATTGAAATGAAACATGAGCTATAAATAAGCTTTACATTAACAATCACAGATGAATTATCATTAGCATCATTATCCATAAAAGCTTTATGAAGGTATATTATATAGGTTAAAGATAAACATGTCATCACATCCTCATGAATGTAGGAGTATATTTCATAATGACCCAAAAACAACACCTAATTAAGTTAAATAACATGTGTAGGTAAAAACAATTAAATGGAATAAAAACTTACACTAACACCCCCCGTAAGTGTAGCTTAGGTGGGTAGTGGAATTACATCCCAGCATAAAGGCCTAATGAGGTACTCAAGTGCATATAAATTCCCCCTAGAGGAGGATGTTAGGGATACTTAAACTCCAAGAAGAGTTTTTAAATGAATAACTTACTCTCAATGAAGGGTTTGGTGAATATATCATCAATTTTTTCCATTGTCTAGATGTAGCATAGATCAATGACTTGATCATGGATGATATATTAAATGCATGTGAATCTCAATATTATTGGTTCATTTATGGAGGACTAGAATCTTGTAGATCTAGATTATGCTTTGGTTTTCAAAGAAGATGATTGATCCAAAACTCAAAAAGCCTTAGTTGAAAGATAATTCAAGAAACAAGAACAACATAATAACAATAATACTATTTCCGAGAAGAGATGTTTTATTCATTAAATTTGTAGACCCAAACATATGCTTATCTCTGAGAAGAGATATTTGATATCCATATCAGGTTACATATTCATTTATACATGTTTTGAAGGTAGGAAGATGATGTGTAAGGTCACCAATATTGAGGGAGATTAAGTGGTTCACCTTCCATGATTTACAACAATACAAAATTTAAGGAATTACTATTTTTAGAAACTTACTATTTTAGACCGCACTACTAAAATTGAAATTTGGGGCACTTACATTGGGTTTTTAGGGGTAAAATTCCATTAAGAAAATATCCATGCTATATCACCATGTTCTCCTCATCCTTATCTTTCCAACGGTTCAAACAGTGAGTCAATTGGAGCTACGGTGCAAACGTTATGGCTCCGAGAAGTTCCATCATCAATTGGGGTAGAATCGTCACCTGAATTGTTGCCTAAATTATTGCCTAGATCAATGATTGTTGGTCATAAAAATTGGATGTCAAACTGAGTGAGAATACTCTTAATCCAAATAACCTCAATGGTAACATTAACAACTCCTTTGTCTTCTACCTTAATAAAATATAAATCAATAGTATTTTTCTTCTTGCTTTACCAACTAATCAGACTTGAACCAAGTGATAAACTATAACTTGAATTAGACTTATGATTTTGAATATCGCTAGCCCAATCTAAATCTATATAACCAATCAATTCGATGTTGATGTCTAATCCATAGTGAATTCCAAAACTATGAGTACCTTAAATGTAGTGGAGGATCCTCTTATTTTCTTTCTAGTTTAGCTCATTTATTTCTTGCATAAATCTAGAGATCATGCCCACTACATATGAAATATTAGTTTTAGTGTGCATAATGTAGATGATATTGCCAATAGTTGTTGATATGAGGTAGCAGCAACTAAAGGAGATTAAAAATTATCCTAAATCTTCACACTAGATAGAAATGGAGTTGGATTTTGATTATAATTATCCATGTTAAACCATGCAATCGAGTTAAGAGCATACTTGGATTGTGCAATAGTGATCACAAAATCAGACCAAGAAATTTCAATCCTAAAGAAGTAGTGCAATAATCCCAAGTCATTCATTAAAAACCTATCAGATAAAGTAGTTTTTACTATTGTGATGGTGGATGAATAACTCCTTATGATCAATAGGTCATCCACATAGAGAACTAGAATCAACATTGAATCATCCTACCATAATATGTAAACATTTAGATCAAAATGGCATATGGTGAACCTAACTAAAATAAGAAATGAATCCATCTCAGCATACCAATATCGAGGATAATGTTTGAGGCCATAGATAGATTTATAAATTTTTAAAACTAAGGATGAATCTTCTACAAATGTTTGTGGTTTCTCCATGTATATTTCCTCTTGAGGTCACTGTGAAGAAAGGCACTCTTCACATCCTTTTGATTAACATCTTAAAAATGTGTTGTGGTAATAGTGAAAGTGATTTATATTTATTTAATTTTCCTAACTAGGGTAAATGTATTAGTATAATTAATTCTAGGTACCTGAGAAAAACCCTTTACTATCAAACATGCTTTGAACTTGTCTACAAAACCATCTACTACAAATTTTGTTTGATAGATCCACCTATATTAAACAAGTTTTCTTTCCTTAGGAAGAGGGACTAAATCCCAAGTGTTTTTCCTCCATAAGGAATCATATTCTTTTTGCATAGTATTATCCCACTTGTGAGTGTCTGATGCTTCATGAAATAATTTTGGATTAGAAGCAAATGTAATGAAACCATGTGGGGCATTTTAGAATTATGGATGTGTTTGCCTATTATTTAATGGATATCCAACCCATTGGCCAACACTTTTTAGTGTCTATATATCTCAAATAGGACTAGTACTTAGAGATTTGAGAGGATATTTCTCATCCTCTAAAGACATTCTAGGAGTAGGAGGAGGTTTATCCTCATCACTACTCTTATTGTCAGAATTAGAAGAATAATCAAGATCATCAATAAGTTTCTCATGTAGATGTAAATCATTATAAATTTCATCAAATAATAGTGTGTTTAAGGAAGGGGGAGAGGTATCAAGTGTATATTTTGAAGGACCCTCATGAAAAGTAACACTCCTCTCAGCGAACAACTCATGAGTGTTGGGATGGAGAAGCCTCTATCCCTTAACACCCTCAGGATATCCAATGTAGATGCAAGGATGGATATGAGGTTCTATTGACTTAAGTTTGTTATTCAAAACATGGGTCATAGTACAAGATCTAAACACTCTTAAGTGCTTCATTATGGGTTTTTAACCACTCCATGCTTTAAAAGGAGTGACTCCCTTTAGTGTTTTTTTAGGAACTTGGTTTTAGATATAACAAGTATATTTGATGGCCTCAACACAATACTAAAGTGTAATATACTTGGAGTGTAGCATAAATTTATTCATTTAATTTAAGGACCTATTCTTGTGCTCTGTAACACCATTCTACTGAGGACTAAATGTAACTATACATTGTTGTCCAATCCCCTCTAAAGTGTAGAATTATTCAAAATGATTACTAACATACTCACTCCCATTATCATTGCACAAAATCTTCATGTCTTTACATGACTTATTTTATATAAACACCTTGAATTCCTAAAATGGTTAAATATCTCTAATTTATTTTTAAGAATATATAACCAAGTGTACCTCAAAATTTCATTGATGAAAGTAAGCATGTATTTGGTCTTGTTAAATCAAGGTTTTGAAAATGGGCTAGAAATGTCACTATGGACAATCTAGAATATCTATTTAGCTCTCCATGATTTTCCTTTGTTATAACTATTTTTAGGATGCTTACAAAGTATGTAACCTTGGAAAACTCTATCAAAAAACTTTACTAGTGGTAACCTTAAAACCATGTCATGATGACTAAGTTGATCTAGGTAGTGATAGTTGAGATGATCGAATCACTTATGCCATCATTTATTCATCCCATATGAATGAATGAGTAGTTTATTAGAGAGTTTGTCAAGAGAAAAATGTGAGAAAGTATATAATTATGAGTAGTGATCTACTTTCCCAAATGCAACTATGGAGTCATTGTTTGCTTCCATAATAACCATTGAATTAGGTGTAAACTCAACTCTCTTTCTCAAATCGATGTGAGTGATATGATAAATAGATATGAGATTAGTGGATAAATAGGTACAAATAGAACATTATGAAATGCCCCATTATTCACTTCAACAAATCCTCTCCCACTAAATTTTGTGGAAGTATAGTCACCCAACAATATGGAAAGCATATAAAAAGACTTCAATGATGAGAAAATGTAATGTGATGAAGCCATGTAGTGTGATGCACTAGATTTAATTACCCATGTGAAAGGTTAGGATGTAACTAGAATAAGTGATTTGCCCTTATATTTTCTCTTTTTGCTATCTTTGGACATAGAAGACTTTTATGTTCATGAAATCTAATTGGAAGAATTAGAGACACTAATATTGTGCTTCTCAAGCATTTTTATTAGTTGGTCAATCTACTTCTTTATGAACTTTGTTTCATCATGTACAAATTTACATGCACATGTGAGTCTCTCTTTCTTGGGTCTCCTGTCTGAAGAATACTCTTTTGATACTTTGGACTTAGCATCATATTTTTGACACTTTCTTTATTCTAGGTTCATCTTTTTCTATTTCATCTCCTGGCTACTGAAAACCTTATGTTTTTCATGATTCATAATTAAGGCATGCAATTTAGATGACTTTAGTGTATCCATTTTAATAATATTTTATTTCTCCCTAGTCAAGTCAATAAAAAATTTGTCTAAGGATGGAATGGTCCATGTAGCTCCAAGGGAACACTTGGTGGCATGGAAGGTAGAAATGAAGATAGAATAGTCAAATTCTAATTTGGAAAGGATGGAAATAATTAATTGATCATATTTTTTAATCAATGGCGTATAGTATCAATTACAACCTGAGTGATTTAAACTTTTTTAAGAAGCATTAAATCATATCAAAATTGCCTAAGCTCAAACTAATGAGCTCATTCTCCAGTTCATAACCCCTCATGATGTTCTATTTCCCAAAGAGTGTTTTCAATGTGGTCCACAGTCCATTAGGAGTAGTTGTAGATTCAATATGAAAGAGTGAGTTATGAGACATAGATAGGCATACTAGATTATAGATTTCATATCTTCTATTATACCACTTCACCTTATTTTCATCTAGTGTCGGTTCTATTTTTGTACCCATAGTGATCTAGTGTAAGCCTTTACTCCTTAAAAGGATTTGTATTTTTAATTTCCACTCATGATAATTATATAGATTAAAAATTAAAAATGGTGACTAATCCAATACAATAAGGAAGTATGTGTTGAATTGAGTGTGAAATAAATACAATGATATGTAACCCCCTAAATCTATAGAGGTTAAATTTTACAAGGCATGATAATACCACTAATGCATAGACCTTGAAAAAACTTACACTTTAAAAAAACTAGTGCTTGAAAAGGAGCTTTCAGCTAGAAGTTTTAAAATTTTGAATGTTTCTTGGTCATAAAAAATAACAATCTCCACTTTGCATAAATTTGAAAAAAAAAATTGAGTTAAAAAAATTTTGTGTGCAAAAAATTTGGGTTAAAAATTTTTGGGGTGCAAAAAATTTAGCTAACTTTTGTGAGGAAAATTTAAGCCCCCTTGGGTTGGTTATGACCAAGGGATTAAATTTCCATGTGATAAGGGGTATAAGGGGTAGGATAAGGGAACCCCCTTGATTTATTTGATTTATGTGGGAGTGATGTTACCCCAAAAATGACTCCAACTTCCCAATGAATATTATCACAATTCAAGGGTTTAAATTTGACATCCTTATGGCCATCATCAGAGTTTTGGAGTCCTTTTATAATTATTAGAGTTTCCTATCAATGATATAGCCCTGTTTTATAGTTATCAAAAATACCAAACCTCTCTATAGTTGTCAAACTTTCCCATAGTTCTCATAGTGTCAAAGGTTCCAAGAGTTTTGGTAGTGGAGTTTTGGGGGTGGAAGTAGTCAAGGTTCTTACAGATGTCAACTTGTTAAGAGTTCTGATAGTGCCAAAACTTCCAAAAGTTTTGGCAGTAAAACTTGGGACTACTAGATTAGTCAAGAGTTACATAAGTGGAACTTTTGACTGTAAATGTAGTTGGGAATTCTAGCAATCAAGGGTCTTGACTACCAATATAATAAAGACTTCTATCATCAAGATGTTGGGTTGTGAAAGTAATCCAAATGTCTATTAGTTAGATTTAAGGGATAATAAAGTAAGCCAAAACTCCACCATTATAAATGGATCTAGTTAAGATAATAGGCCCTTTTTCAACCATTGGAGATGGAGACTATTAGAGCAGTCAATAATTCTAACAAGGGCAACTAGGTAAAAAAAATGTTGCCAACCATAAAAACTTCAAATCTAATATGCCTCTAAACAAACCACCAAAGACCCACTAAATATCTCAAAAAAACTAGAAAAACCTAGAAATGGATTTTCCCTTAGAGAACCTAATAGTACAAATTTGTAACCCTCCAAAAATGGTAAAAGTTGACTATAAGAAAACTATGTCATGTTTACAGCTAATCCTAGGATTTTAACACTCTAAATCCAATGGTGTAAATTATTTTGCATGAAAACATAATAGATTAAGTATGACCAGTAGGATACACCTTTCTCTTTTTATTTTTATAAATCTAGATCAACAAAAGACCCCAGAAGAAGAGCAAAATATGGGAAAGTGTGAATCTTCAATAGCTAGGTCAACAAATGGTAAATCTATGACATGCAAGTTGAAACTTAAGATTCCACAATAAGAATAATGACATTAATCTAACAAAAAATATCTGATACCATGTTGAAGTGGGCCACAATCGAGGATCAATATAGATAGGTCGATTACATGAATAAATTACTTATTTGTAGTAACAAAATCAAACATGAACTAGATAGAAGCTTTGTAATAAAAATCATAAATAAGTTATCATTAGCATCATTAACCATAAAATATTTAATAAGGTACATTATATAGGTGAAAGATAGACATTCCCTCACATCCTCATGATTGTGGGATTATCTTTCACAATGACCTAAAAAGTCACCTAAGTAAGCTAAACAACATGTGTGAGGAAAAAACATTAAATTGGAATTAAAGCATACACTAACACATGCTGCCTAAAGGGTTATTTAGGGTTGCATGACCTTGAATATATTAGTGATAGAGAATCCTATGGATCATACATATAATATTAGATTTATATGTGCATACAAATATAAATATGACGTATATTATCATTACTTGAAATTAAAAAATAAAATTTTACTATGTGTTCTCACCAAACTCTATCTCTAAGTTAGGTGGTGTTGGAGAGATATTGGATCTTCAAAAACAACTGTAACATCACTCGTAGGTTGTAACAATCCATGTGGGGCACCCATAGCATTTGTCAACATATATAAAATAAACAAATGAAAAAGATCAATTATGATTCAATTAACACTAAACCTGTTTTAATATAATTCTAAATTATTCCTTCTACATAAAGAGAGATAAAAAATAGCAAGGAAATATAATTATAATTGCAGTGTTATAATCAAAATTTTATAGTGTATATGGGGTAATATTGGTATTTTTAATAATATACACAAACAAACAATGAAATAGAAAAATTACATAACCTATTTAAGATAGATTAAAATTATTCCTTTTGTACATAAAGAGAGAGCACTACAGGAATAGAAAGAGAGACAAATAGTAATAATGAGAGGGAATGATAAAGAGGGAGAGGGAGAGAAAAAGAGATTGAAATGGGGGGAGAGAGAGATAATGCAACATTTTCTCTCTTTCTTTATCTCTCTCTTCTTATGTCTCTATCTCTCACAAGAGGAGGGGAAGGCCAAGTAAACAAATACTCTAAAACTATTATGTATATAAAATATTCAAACAATATAGCAACTTGATAATTTATTTTCCCAACCTAACTATAGGGTAATATGGTGCTAATTGTATCCTTAATAATAGAATCTAGACCAACTAGGGTACCTAAAATATAAGTTATCATATATACAATCAAAAAATTAAAGGAATAAAATATTAATCAATTAAGTAAACATATATCAAAAGATAAACTTAATATTCCTTTACATACATAAAAAACCTATAATTAATAAAATGTGTGACTACATATCGTAAAGAAGATGAGCCTTGCATATTTATTTGTGTGCTAACAAGAGTTAGAGAAACAACTATATATGGCATATACTTTAGTGTGATAGTATCCTAAGGTGTTAAAGAAATTGTAGATGATATACTCTATCATGTTAGTTTATTGATGTGTTGAAACAAATACAAATGTAATATACATTTTTCTACTAGTTTGCTAAGGTGTTGAAGCAATGATAAATGGCATATGTTGATGCATACTAGTGTGTTATATAAATGTGTTACTATTCTCCATAGATGTGCCTATTGTATTTGTATATGTAACCCATATATGTTTAACCTAAGTAGGTGGTATAATACACTTCCTCCCACATGATGTGAAATTATGTATAGGAAATTTAGGATGCATGCTAGCTATCCCACCACATGAAGAACCAATAGTATAAGGGATACTAATAGATGTGTCACCACCTATAGTCTATATAAAAATCCTTAGTGTATGCATCTTATGGTTAATCATAACATGTGTGAGAATAATAACTACCTCAATAGTGTCTATTTATGTACTACAATTCAATATTTTTTGGTATGTAAGTATGTTTTATTATAATTTAATTTATTGATTGGTAGTTTTGATCTCTCTTGGAACTAGGTCTATCAAATGATGACCCACTTCCCCTACCTTGGGAGGCCTTAGCGTCAAAATTATTGAATATTTAATGTAGAACAAACTTGTAGTAATTTTTATAAAAAAAATAATATAACCTCATTATTATTGCATGGAGGCTCATCAAACACCATCCACAACCTATCCTAAAATTTATTTTTAATCTCTACATGAACATACCAATCAATTTTAATGTGTTTATGACTCATTAATAGTGGTTTGATGGTTCCAATAATAAGAAACAAAGAACATAATTATTATTTTGTTTCTTTTTTTAATGTTTGAATATTGCAAATTAACATGATAATATGCTTTCACTACCTCTCTTTGATGAAACATTGCATCAAGTTGTGAAGTGACATGTCTCACTTCATTGTAAATTATCAAAAAGTTAATTTTGTGCACTATGACTTGAATGTTCACACAAACTATTGATGATAATTTGAAACTATTTCCATATTGAATTATATATTTCATATAATTCAACTTCTTCTATGAAGTCAAAATGTTGGGAGTTTTCATCGTGGTTTTTTTGGAGGTTTTGTTTAGGTAATGGGTACATCAAATCAAGTATCTAAATTTATAAAAATAAACATTTATATTAGGTCTATTTGAAGGTTCTCATGAGATAAATGTAAATTTAATTTTAACACCCTTGTACCTTGTGATTATTATATAAAATACATCACAAAAAATACATTACAAACCCTAAACATGCCCTACAGAAAAAAATACCTAAGACCATGATGCAAATTTGAAATCTTGGTGGGGAAGTATGGATATCAAAATCATGCATCACTCCTTCAAAATCATGAGCTCAACAAGTTCACAATGAAATTAAATTTGGGTTTTCATTTTTTCTAGTTTTTTTACATTCATAAAAGGCATATGCCCTTTAGGTTCATGACTGAACCAGTTATTCTTTGCTATTATTTTTTTTAAAGGGCACACACCCTTTGAATGAAATTAAAAGATTTTTTAAAACGTCATATTTTTGTGCCCTAACTTTGTGCATATATCAACCTTGTAAAATCTTAATGTTTTTCTCAATATTTGAAACATATCTTTGACTATTTTAATTTGGTCCACA
This sequence comes from Torreya grandis, assembly GCA_037957365.1. Lineage (NCBI taxonomy): Eukaryota > Viridiplantae > Streptophyta > Pinopsida > Cupressales > Taxaceae > Torreya > Torreya grandis. The sequence goes on along the minus strand of JARHVA010002303.1, from coordinate 1,474,611 downwards.
CTTCATGTACCAAGACTTTCCATGGCTATCATTAGACTGTGTTTTTATAATTTTGATCTAAGTTTAGATTTGAAATTGTGTTTTATGGTCTTGAATTACATTTTCAACTATTAATATAAACCATAATAATAATTTGGCATTGATACACATTAATATCCACTCAGGCTACATTCCACACATTTAAAAGTGTGTCTTATCTCTTTAAAAAATGCATTGCTTGTGTTTGGATGCATATAGTTATAATGAATGCATCAGGATTTTGTAAAAATCCTCTATACCTCCTTCAAATAACACCTTATCTTATTTTAAACTATGTACTAATAAGAATTAAATCCTTGTCTTTATTAATGCATGTGATTTTTTAATATTTATCTATATTGGACTAATATTTTTCTATGACTCACTTCTTTCTTTATGAATAACTATCTACCAAATGTAAACTAGATAATAAACCTTTCCTAAATTGTGCCATGTAATATAAAATTACCAATTATGTCTCTTATTTTAGTTACTTGTGTTTCATCTATAAATACACTCTTTGTAGGCTACATTACACTACTTATTATTTAGGTTCTAGATTAGTTTTTAAAAAACAAAAAAGAGTTGATATTGTTTATGGAGCATAAACAAGAATATATAATTACATGAATCTTTACCTTTACCTCTCATCAAATTTTTTGGTTGTTATTATCATTATGGATAATATCTCCATCTCTCATCTTATAGTGTTTCCTTAAATTAAACTATCTCAAAATTATTATCATGAAGAGTCACATTCAAACCATTGAATAAGGATCACCACACTTGAAACATATGTACCTTGTGTAAACCTTATTGGTGGTGATATATTTTATGGAAATGTTTGAAATAGAAACATTCTCACAAGGATTTTATAAATTTATTAGTCAAACATTAAGAGATAGGATAACTTCATTTATAAATACAATGATAACTGGTTGACTTTCTACACTTGGTCTTGAAACCTTGAACTTATATCTTTTGAATGTATAATCATTTTATCATAAAAATAACCAGATGAATATAAAATTATTATATTATCTATTCATTTATATAATATATTTATAAATAAATATTAATACACTCATAATTATGGTTATTAAACATTTATAAAACTTTGCATAAATATAATCTGAAACAAAGAATACTTTTCCTTCAATCACCTTTGCCATATGGCTATAGGTTTAGTGAAACATGGGTTTATTATATATTCTACATCATTGAGGTTCTAAAAACATTTTATAAGTGATATAACCTATCAAATGTAAACCACACATACACCAAACTATTATATTATCATTCATCAAGGTGTGGATGAGACCTAAACTTTGTGGTTCATATAGGACACCAATATAAAGTGTTGTCTCATAACCATGTTTAAATGATCATAGTGTTTAATATTCATGAAAAAATAAGGATTATAAATTTTTGGATGGGTAGGTCAGGATGACCTTGGGTTATAATAGTGAACCTTAAGACATGAGTACTAAAATATGGGAAGGAATCCTAGTTAAACTCATAATAATATAATGTTTCACTGAGTTGGATATTACAAGGGGGATTTGTCAATTCCATACTTATGGTCATAAGTACTATATATGGATAGTATACATTAGTAATGTACCAATTCCTATATTATTTGAAATTCATATTCACATCTTATTCATGGAGTAGTTATGGTGATGACATAATCATACAGAGATCTCTTTCTTGTCTTCAAACATGTATATATCCTTCTCATGAAGGTTAGGTCCACTATTAGTGGATGAGAGATGTGTGGTGGATATGAAGGTATTTGTGGTTGTCTGTAATTCCCTCTCTTATAATCTCCCTCTCTTCATCTACATAATCTGATTTCAACCTCATAATTTGTCATGCTTATCTCAGTTCTCATGAAGGAAACACTTACTAGATGGTATGTGCATTGTATCTATTTATTTCAAAAGGATGTATATGAATGATGTAAAAAATTTAATTATGTAAATCTAAGGAATTTTAAAACTAGAAAAAATACACTGTCTTTTATTGTATAAATGATAATAGATTATGTATACATATTACTTCCTTCTATCTATTGTATTATTTCAAGTAATGTTCAACTAGTCACCATCATATATTATACCTTAACTAAATGTAAAATCACTGTGTTGTAAAATGTTATTTTATTATTATATGAATGAGTAAGCATTAAAATCAATGAAGGATTAATTAATATATGAATACATAGTTTTTATATTATCAATAAACTAGATCTAATGATGTTAGTAAGAGTAACTTGAACAAATTATATTAATTTCCATCATCATATTCATTGATGCATTCAAATTAAAACATGAGGTAAATTCCATGGGATATTATTGACAAAATGTAACTAAGATATCATGTAATAATGTAAAACCCTTTAACCTAGTGCATATATGTTTAAATTTGGTTTACAAACATTTATACTTTCCTATTTCATGAATGGATTAGTGTTATATTGGAATATAGATAATGCAGAAATGCACTTGAATTTGAATGTATGAGCAATTGTCAAAATTTATTACAATTTGCCTTTATGATGTGTTGTATCATTATATTCACTTATTACTCTTTGAGCTTAGAATGGATTGGTATTATTTAATAAAAAATTCTAGGAAGTGTGTATTTTTATTATATTAAAAACCAAATTGATAGTTTTTAATTATACCCTGAAGGGGTTTTTACAATTGAAGAGAAAAAGGGGAATAATAAAAAAAAAGTGAATAAAATAAAACCCAAGAAGGAATAAAAAATAGTTTCTTATTAACATTTGAAATAATCATAAGAATAATTACTTACAAAAAATCATGAGTGAGGAATAGAATGCCAAAAAGACACATTTTGACTCTACTACACTAATTATGGAATGCATCAAGAAAGGAGGATTGCTAGGGTAGGAAATATGTATTGTGAAGAAAATAAAGAATGAAATAATAATGTGATAAGATAATTATTTTATTAAGTAGATGTGCATTAATTTACCTTATATTATATAGTATATGTGCTCCAACCTACTCTTTAGTAAGAAATAATTGATGTAGAAAATAAGTGAAAATAAGAAAAATTGGCTGCCAAATAATATCAAGAAGTAGCATTAAAAAAAGTGGTGGAAGAGACATCAATGTATAAATAATACAAAAATATTCTAATAAAAATCCAAAAAGTATATTTGTGTTTAAAATAAAGGATCAAAATGTTAGTGCAGACTAAAAACAAGCAACGATAACCTCATACATTGAAGGAAATGGAAGAGGCAACTACATAGTAGAGGAAGGACTTGGAAAAACAATTAGATGATGAAAATAAAAAGATACAATATGTAACTAAGATATTACCTAAAATTTCTTAGAATGATCTTAAAAGGAGAAAGTAAAGAAGGGGGGAAAGTGGAGGAAGAAAGGAAAAATAAAGAAGATGAGAAATGAAGAAAAGAGGACGAAGATGAGAAAACCCAAGAAGAGGAGGAAAAAAGAAGGAAAATTTGAATTAAAACAAAATAAAGATAAATAAGACAAAGAGAATTATAAAAATAAATAAAGAGAAGAATAAACAGGAAGGAGGATGAGGAAGAAAACAAGGTAAATAAAGAGGAAAGCCTAAATAGATTCCAAGACATAGGAGAAGTCAAGGAATAAAAATGGTTAGTTGGCATAGTGGTGATTCATGGAATGGGGTGTAAAAGATTTAATGAAATATAAAATTAATTAAATGTGAAACCCACATAGTACATTATAGGCAATGAGAACTATTTTATCCTCTTAAATGACACCAAGATATCCCATTGGACAAGTAAAAATAGAGTTAGCTAAACCCAATAAATTAACTACTATAACATAGTTATGTATGTCCTTTTATAGGTATGTTAGGAGGATATATTATAGTACCATTTTAAAAAGTTCCTATATTTAATTATAATATTGGATAAACTTTACTCAAGCATATCAGAGTAAATTGGATGGCTAGGTGTGTAAGCACGGAAGAAGGGATAAAACATGCACTAAATTCCCTAATGATTGCATGACCACAATATGACCCAAATAACATTTTACCAATTGATAAATAGCTATATTTAAAATTATAAATATTTATTAGTCATGTTGGAGTATTATAAAATGAGGCAATTAGATCAAAATTAATTATGACACATAAGTCAAAACTGCTAAGACCACTCCTTTAAGAGAATAGCTTGGAGAGATGAGTAAAAGAAAAGACTAGAGAACCTTTGGAAAGTAATGGGGGATGCAAAAACATTATTTTCATATCCCATTAGCTGGGAAATATTCACTTAGGAAAGGAGGAGGAGTTGGATGACCTAGAGAGATAATTTATGAAACATCTGTTATCTATGATGCTATCAAAATTCTCATTAAAGTTGAGTGGAAGAGACTACTTGATTTAGTAAATGCTTTAAAATAGAATAAAAAATAAATAGTTATATTTGAATAAATGGATGATTGTGTAAATTTATAAGAAAAAAATAGATAAATTTGAGAAAAAGACTGTAAAACATTAGGCTTATTTGAATATATTGGAGACTATGGCAACTCCATGAGACATAGTGAAGGCAACCAAGTATAACACCACCTTAGAGCATAGGCATTATTTCTAAATTTTGGGGCTTTATCAAAGACTATGGATGAGAAATATGATTAATATGTAGCCATGGAGAGGTAAAAACAAATTAAGAAGGCTCTTTTTAAGATGAGCAATGAAATTTTTTGTCATTTTTACATAACGATATGAGGCAAATAAGTTGATTTTGGGTTGGACCTACTAGGATTCTTCAAACATGTCTCAAGGATGAGAAAATGGAATTAAAAATAAGTAAATGTTGGAAATTTTCTTCAGAGGAAAGATAAACACATATAATATCATCATTGAAAGTCCATTCCTACTGCAACAACATAATACATCTCTAGAATGATTGAATAGAGGATTAGGTAGAGGTGTTAAATTGGTATTTATAACATAGTTTTTTTTAAAATGTAATTTGGATATGTGTAATAGATATATTGAGATATATAAAATTATAATATTGTTGAAATAATTGATAAAGAGATATTTTAATAGAGAGAATAGAGGTATAGAATAAAGAGCATTGAGGAATGTAACATATGTTTATATGATTAAAGATATAGTTTAGGAAATATCTATTTTTTATGATATATTTGTATAAATCACAAATTTAATTTAAATTTTATATTTACATAAATAAATAAGGAAAATTATATATACTAACCCATGTGTAACACTATCTCTAATCGAATTCATAACGAACCTTTTGGTCGCTCCAAATGACCCACCCAAGAGAAACTATTAGATTAACTAGTTTAGAAGGACAAAGGGAGAAAACAATCATGGGACAAATGTCCCCTTGTTTTTATGATTTTGTTGGTCAATCTAAGGGCCAATATTATATTGAATGTTTACTATGAGAGTAGTAACTTCTACTACTAGAGGTTTAACTAATATGAATATTTATGTTCATTTAATTGTGTGCTTGATAATTAATTACCTAAATATTATTGTTAGTTTTATTTAACTAATAAAACCATTAAGTGTTTTTGAACTGAAATTCCTTTCAATATCTAAACTAAACAAAATATCACCAAAAGAAACAAAAAAGGGAGAGAGTGTAAGGTAGAAATAATGGGTTGTATTTGATCTAAACATGCTTATCAACACTTTAAACTAAGATAAAGCTTATCCATAGTTATACCACTATATGCTTCATTTAGATACTACATAAAATTTATAAAATTAGTGGCTAAGCTACAAATAAAATATTAAAAGTCATTAATTTACTAGATTAATTCTAAATAAAAATTATCTTGTATTTTATAGCTATTACACACAAATGAATACAATATGTTTAAAGTAAAACATGAACAAATCTAACAAACTAGTTATGATAGCTATTGCACATTGTAACTAAGACACTCATTTATGATCCAATGTTGTTAGCAAATCCTAGCACAAATCGACAAGCTAAATTAAATACTAAAGCAATTAAATAAATAAAACATAATAAGATATATATTCAACATTCTAAAAGCATTATTTACAATTAATATCTCCAAGCAGACAATCAAATTAAAATGTGAGGAACAATAGGTGAAATACTAGCATAATTTCAACAACATTTTGACACCTCAAATTCCAACCCTTAAAAATGGAAATGCAGGTGTATTAAATAAACAATTTAAGGAGATCATGGCCTCATCTTCCAACTCAACCCACTATCAAGGTGGTTACAAATATTCAATAATGATTTTAAAATGTAGTTAGGATTCATGCTTCCTTGATAGATTTGAAGGCATGCCCCTTATATTTAGATTTCATGCTTGTTAAAGGTATAAATTTTGTCATTTAACTATTTTTTGTCTTATATGTACCTCTAAATCTTGATCTCTCATCATAAAATTGACCACACAACCCATTCATAGAGTTAATTGCCTTGATAGCTAGACAATTCATCAACTTTGCTTCTCGATTTCCCCTAATGACTTGGCATATCTATGTGGGTCATCGATCTTCACTTTTATCCACTTGGCTGGTATTATTTCCATGAAACATTTTTTCACTTACCCACCTCTTTTTTATTTCTCTATTGGTGGGTCCTACTATATGGATTCTCCTCACTCAACTTTGGTTCAGCCCAAGACTCAATATATGCCTTAACTATGCCTTGGTCACAAGTAGTGGTATGTTTCCATGTGGAATCATCCCACTAACCTAAAGTTTAGATGTGTAATGATATTAAACAGACCACTCTAGAGCATTAGGTTACCAAGATGATGCCACATGGAATGACCCCACTAACCCACTCACTCAAAGTTTCTACTAGTGTATGAATGGCCCCAAGACTATGGAGTAATAGTTATCACCATGAGGAGACATCCAACTAACCCAGAGGCCTAGAGGGTTTGCTAATGTATTTCTCTACCTAGGATAGCATGTCCTTAAGATGATTCCACATGGCATAATCCTGCTAACCTACTCACTTGGAGAGTCGATTGCATACATAATTGCCCAAGGTAGTAGATTCACAAGATAATGTCATATGGTGCACTTTCACTAACCCACTTATTCAGACACTTGCTCAATTATTTAAGTCCTATGGAATGGTGTAAATATGCCACATGGCACTGAGAATCACTTGAAATTTTGGTTAAGCCTTGAAGAAGCTTTTGTGAATGGGTCAAGAACATTGGGAGCTATAAAAGAGTGTCATGTGTCAAAGGAGAAACACTAAGCACCTACATGCAAAATAAATAAAAGCCTAGTTATCATATTCAAATTAAATGTAAATAACTAGATATTTCAAATTCAAATAGCTAAGTTCTTGAAATGAAATCAAATGAATGTAGAAACTTAATGAAGAAATTTTTTTTTTCATTAAACCCAAAGAAAAAATTCACCATTTCATCCATTATTCATAAATTGACTAAGTCCCAAGATGAGATAATGTGAACATTTATTTACTTAATCTAAAATGAATTAGAAATGGATTAAATTTATTAGGAAAAGAAGCCAAAAAACTTTGAAATAGTTAGACAACTTATCTAAATCTAAGATAAAATGACATGAAGAGGGGAAACTTAATCCATTTCCAAAATAGGATTCATACCAAGACTTAATAGATATAATTAAATTTATATATTTAAATCAATACAGTCTTAGATGAAAATTCTAGACCAAATACAATAAGGATTATTATATTGATAAACTTGATTAATATCAATGAGCATCTAGAAGGTAGAACTTCATATCTAAGAACCTACAAACTAGAGACCAAACTAAAATAAGAGGGTCCCCATCTATGAAATTGAGTATAGGGTGTGTTGGACCCAACAAATGGTGACTTTTATGGGGATAATATTGAAAAATCATTTAGAATCTATAATATATGGCTAAAGCACTTCAAAAGTTAGACTGCAAACCTTCATACCTGAACACAAATATAAACTGCAAACAATTTTCTTTAGATAAAATTATAAATATGAAGGCACTAAATTCTACTTCAACATGTGATATGCTAATATTTAATTCTATTAAATTCCATTAATTCCTTATAACTCTTGAATGCACATGAAACAATTCAAACCTACCTAAGCAACAGGAACATCTGAGAGGGAAAATTTTAGCTATTTAACCTGGGGGGAATGACATGGTCATTTCTCTACTACTAGCTAGGCATTCATAGATTTTAAAGAGATACCTCTAGTCCCACTCAAAGCCTTTTTCCACTGCCAAAAATACTAGAAAGCCTATAGTGGAGAATGCCTAAATCACCCTTTCAAGGAAGACTTTAGATTTTGTATTTTTTAAAGTTCAATTTCTTGTGATTTCTTTCTTTTGAAAATATTTCATTTTTCAATCCATTAAGGATTGGGAACTAAGCCATGGATAAAATTCTAGACTCTAAAAATCTAGATTACTAAGATATTCCTAAACTAATTTAGTGTTTCTTCTTTGTTTAATGTGTTTAATTAAGTGCAAGTGATGGCTTTAAACAAGAAAAGAAACCTTTATAAAATACAATTATTTTGTTTAGAATCATATGCCTCCAAAATTCAAAAAATGTACAAAATAAAATTGAAGTAACATATGCAATTGTTCAAGCATGACTCTTCACTTTCTAATTTCTAAGGCTTAAATAAATTTCATGTTTCCATCAACCATTTGAGGTTCCTTAGCCCAATAATGCAAATAAAATGGGTTCTATAAAGTTCTTTATTATGCTTAATTCTTTTGTTTCTATAATAGGATTAACTACTACAATGGGATACCAAGGATAGGTAAGAAGCTAGATATAGGGAAAATAATCTAAAGAAACAAAATGTAGAAAGTAAGACCTAACTAAATCAATCAAAATTAGAAAACAAGAAATTATGTACACTAATCTAAATTTAAAAAGTAAACAAGTTGGGAGGGCAAGGCATAAAACCTAGCTTAACATGATTTCCACTTATTGGCATTGAAAAGGTTATTCTAGTCAGTGTCCTTATAAATTCAAGGATGTCTTCGAATTCCCTCAAAATTTATTTGAGTTGTTTTCCTACAAACCCAAGATCGTTATCAAGCACATGTTCAAAATACTTAGGTTGTGCAGTCCCAAATTTAGAATAAGCACAAGTTTTGGGAACATTCAAATCAAAATATTTCCAAGGAAAAGCATGGGGTTCATTCACCTAAGGCTTAGGGTTAAACATCACCTAATCAAGATTTTTGAGGCCTACATATTATTTCAAACCTAGATCAGACCTATAGTCAAAGAAAACATCCTCTAGTAGAGAGGTTGAATTAGATCAACAGTCAAAGAAATCATTAGTGTCAAATTTAAAATTTAACATTTTAAGATCACTAATAGCCTCATATTGGCATTTAAAATTCATATTTGGCATGCTTATGTCAACTATAAATGATTTAACCTCTTCATCATCATTATTAACAAGGTCAACCAATAGGGAATTAATTCATTTAGAAATATGCACTTCTTCATGATATTTCCAATCATAAACTAGATATCCACTTGTCTAAATATTAAGGGTTATGACATTAGTAACAAGAGTTTTGACCACTACCAATTCCTAAATAGTTGGACCATTAAACATAATAACATATTCTCCTTCTTCATATTATAAAGGATTCTTTTCTTCTACTCTCAACATGTGCTAATTGTTCTCTTCTAAATCAAATATCTTCTCATCATCATTATTTGAAGTACATTCCTCCTCTTCAATAGTATCATTATTTTTAGGGTTATTAGGTTCAAAATTAACATGTTCATATTGATCAACTTCCTTTCAAATGATAATAGGATCTTGATCATTATAATCATTAGGCATTGTATCCTTAAGAGATGAGGAATCTCCCACTTATCTTTCAAATTGAAGCATAAATTAATTTACAAGACTACCACAACTAGTAATGGAATTAGGCATCAAGTATAGAAACCAATCATATGCTTCTTCTTCTAAATTTAAAGGAAACAATCTACAAGCCACATCCTCATATTTAACATTTAAAACATGCATAGTAGACTCGAACACTATAAGGTGCTCTATAGAATTTATAGTGTGATTATTTTGAAACATGGGAAGGAAATCAAAAGGGTCTTCTATAAGATCATGTTGAATGCCTGGAACATTTATGGTTGACTCACCAAGCTATGCCATATCTCTAATGATTCTATCTCCTATGCCTCAACAAGTGAAACAAGAAGGGTAAGAAATTGCATCTAGATATTTTTATCCTTGCAATGGGGTCTAGGTTATTCTCAAACAAATAATAATCAAGATAAAAAACAAGTAAAAAAGCCCTCTTAAGTTTTACATTCAGCATTCTAAAAGTATTTCATTACAATTAATATCTCCAAGTTGACAATCAAAGTAAAATGTGAAGAATGACAGGTGTAACACTGACACAATTCCAAAAGTGTTTTGATGCCTCAAATTTTGACCCTTGACAATGGCAAAGTATCCCTCTTAAATATATATTAAGGAACTCATAGCCTCATCTTCCAGGTCAACCCACTAATAGGGTAGTTATCAATATTCAATGATGATTTGAAAATTCAATTGGGATTCATGATTCCCTGATAGATTTGAAGGTGTACCCCCTTGAAGTTATAATCCATTCATTTTTAAGGTAAAAATTTTATCTTTTATCTCTTCTTTGTCTTATATGGACCTCTATAACTTGATCTCTCACCATTGAATTATGTGCATATCCCATTTACAGAGTTAATGGCATTGATGGCTAGACAAGACATCAAAATTAGTTATCAAGCTCCCTTGATGACTTGGCATGTCTACTTGTCTCATTTATCTTTGATTTTTTCCACTCAACCAACATTATTTCCACACAATGTTTTATCACTTCCCCACATCTTTTTCCTTTCTCTATTGGCAGGTCTTACCATGTGGCTTTTCCTCACTCAACTTTAGCTCATATCAAGACTTTATATATGCCTTGAATGTGCCTTGGTCATAATGTAGTGGGATGTTACCATGTGGTATGATCTTGTTAACCTAGATTTTAGATGTGTATCGAGACTATACAAACTATTCTAGGGTAGTGGGTCACTGGGATGATGCCATACGGCATAATCTTACTAACTTTCTCATTTGATGGGTTTGTTGGTGTACAAATGGTCTTGGGACTAAAAATTAGAAAGATGTTTCCATGTGGTGAAATATCACTAACTTGGAAGCTTAGAGGGTCTGTTGATGTACTACTCTGCTCAGAGAAACATATTATCGGGATGATGTCACATGTCATAATCCCACTAACCCACTTTCCCAAAGGGTTTATTACATATAGAATCACTCAAGGTAGTAGGTTGTTGAGATGATTCCACACTGTGTAATCTCATTAACCTACTCTCTTAGAGTCTTTTTGAATCATTTAATTCCCTAGATAAGTAAAAAAATGCCACATGGATTCAAGAAGCACTTGAAGAATCAGAAAAGTCCCAAATAAACTCTCATAAATGGGTTAAGATTTTTAGGAGCTTCAAAATATTGTCACATGGAAAAGGAGAAACACTAAGCACCTACAAGTAAAATAAATAAAATATAATCAACAAATTTGAATTAAACATAAATGACAAAGTATTTCAAATTTAAATGGTTAAGTTCTTGAAATTAAATCAAATGAACATGGAAATTTAATGAAGAAAATCCATTTTCACTAAACTCAAAGCCAAAATTCACCATTTTTGTCGATTATTCATAAATTGAATAAGTCCCAAGATGAAATAATGCAAACATTTAGTCAATTATTCTAAAATAAAGCAGAAATAGATTAAATTGCTTATGAAAAGAACCTAAAAAATCAGAAATAGTTAAACAACTTGTCTAAATTTAAGATGAAATGTCTTGAATGGGGGAACTTGATGCATTTCCAAAATAATATTTATACTAATATTTAATAAATCTAATAAAATTTATATATTTAAATTAATTCAGCCTTAGATGGGAATTTTAGACCAAGTGCAATAATGAATATTGGATTAAAAACCCTAGTTAATACCAATGAAGCATCTAGAAGGTATAACTTCATATCTAAGAACCTGAAAACCAAAGCCCAAACTAAAACAAGAGTATCCCATTTTGAAGAATTGGTGATGGGGTATGTTGGACCTAATATAACCCATATCAATATGTTCCATGTATTAGATTTTATGTCAACATTAACCATCCATTAGTGGGAGTAGTAAGTCAAATTTAGTATATGTATGTCCACCAACTCTACCTTTAGTATTTAAAATTGTATTAAAATTTATTTTTATCTTATTTAAACACTCAATCAAAATTTAGTTTTAGTTTTTTTATATGAAAAATGGATAAACAAATAGTAAACCAACATATGTAATTTGGGTGGTTCCTATGGGTAGTCACAAAACATTATTTAAACTCTAATAAAAACATATTGAATTAATATATATAATGTGGGTAGTTCCCATGGGAAGTCACATATTATAGATTAAACTTTGATAACAATAGTTCAAATGAAGTATAACTACTAATAATTGATATAAAAATAATATCCAACATAGTAAAATTTTATTTAAAACAACATAGTACAAATTAAATACACATTAGACCTAATATTAAATTTCTAGTATTTTCATCAAATGAGATTCAACTAATATAAACATAAAAAACCATTTTTTTTTTGCAAACTTCTTACATGTTAGATGAATAACTTTTAAAGTAACTGCTAAGAGGATTAAATTGTATAAAATTTAAACCATAAATAAAAACCAGTTAAGGATTGGTTTCTTCAAGTAGATCAATTTTATTTCCACTAATATATTATAATTAGTAATAACCATCACCACATATTGAATGCTTATTAATAACCTATCTCCCAACGTCATTTCTATAAATGACAAGTCTATTGCATCTCAATGATCATATGCTTTGCCTCTTCAATAAGGACCTTAGTCCATTTTATTTTCTTGGAAAAAAATTTAATGTAGCTCTGACCCATAATCTACATGGATATTCCATATTAAGATTCACCAACATAGTAATATCGTAAAACATACATGATTTTTTATTCCCTATTGAGAATTTATTTTCTACTAAAAATAGAGATTTAAGTGTTGAAAATGAAATTACAACATATTAAAATATGGAAGAATGAGCATAAAGTGAAAGTAAGTGAACACCATAAAATCACAAGACACAATGGTTTAGCCTTGAAAAACCCAATTTGGAAAACAAAATAGTGGAGTGAAATATATACACCTTCTCTTTATATTATATCATTCTCAAGTATAGATTTTCAGGCACGTATGACCCATATGGACAAAAATACAACTGACCAACTATTCAAATCCTACAAAATGGTTTATCTTTATTATAAAACTTATAATTTAACACAACACCACCTAAAAATAAAAATGAGTTAGGAGAATAAAGATAAATTATGCTTCATGTAGGATTGGATTCCCCATTTGAGTTGCACTCCAACACCCAAGTAAATTCAACTTCATTAATTTGATGGAGGGACATCACATCTGAGATGAACTACTTCAGCCAAATCACTTCACTTCCATCCCCTTTTAAAGACTAAATTATCATTGAATGGTTAATTATTTCCAATTTATTCCAATTTTAATTTATTATAATGTCCCTCTCCATGCACAATTACACATTTCAACACCAATTTTATATATATATATATATATATATATATATATATATATATATATATATATATATGATCAGGATGTTAATCATTCATTAGTGGGCACAATAATTCAAATTCAATAAATGTATGCACACAAACATGACCATCAGTATTAAAAATTATATTACACTCTATTTTGTTCTTATTTAAACACTTAGTCATAATTTAGTTACAGTTTTTCATTGTGAAAAATGGATAAATAAATAATGAACCAACATATGTAATTTAGGTGGTTCTTATGGGAAATGTCAAAAAGATAATATAAACTTCAATAAAATAAATAATGAACCAACAAATATAATTTTGGTGGTTCTCATTGGTAGTCATAAAAAATAAATTAAACTTTGTTATAATTTAAACTTTGATAATAATAGTTCAAACGAAGTATAATTACAAAGAAAAAATTTAACAATAATATCCAACACCATAGAAATGTATTTAAAAGAACATAATTAAAATTAAATATATATTATATCTAACTTTAAATACATAATATTTTTCAACTAATGCAAACATCAAAATACCATTCATTTTTTGAAAACTTCTTGTATGTTAAGAGGTATAACTTGATGAAATAACATCCAAGAGGATTAAATTATTTAAAATTTAAACCATAAAGAGAAACCAATTGAAGATTGTTTTCTTCAAATATATCAATTTTATTTCCACCAATGTCTTACAATTATTATGAACCACCACCACATATGGCACATCTATTTATCACCTCTTTCCAAATATCCTTTCTATACCAATTCTACCTGCATCTCAAGAAGCATATGTTTAACCTATTCAATGTGGACCTTGGTCTATTTTATTTTATTATTAGGAGTTTTAATATAGTTTTTATCCATATTTTTCATTGATATTCCATGGAAATATTCACAAACATGGATCCTCTAACCTCTTAACACATCCATGATTTTTTTATGATAGGCATTTCTTTACTACTTAAAATAAATATTTAAGGTGTTGAAATGAAATTACACCATATTGCAATAAGGAAGACTGAACATAAAGTGAAATCAAGTAAACATAAAAAAACATAAGCTACAATAATTTAGAATGGATAAACCCAATTTGGAAAAACTCCATTAGAGTGAGATGCGTACACATCTCCTTTCTATTATAGCATTCTCTTATATAAGTTTGTTAGCATATAGGACCCATATGGATAGAAAAATAATTCCACAACTATCTAAAGCCTGCACAATGCTTTGTCTTTCTTAAAACACTTATAATTCAACAACAACACATAAAAAAATAGTTAAGAGTAAAATGATAAGTTATTCCTCGTGGAGGATTGAACTCAATTGAGTTGCACTCCAACACCTAGGTGAATTTAACTCCATTCATTTGATGGAGGGGCATCACATCTGAGCTACACTACTACACCTAAATTATGTCACTTAAATATCATATTTAATAATTAATTATCATTGATTTATCAAATAAATAAATTGACTCTAAATAAATTTAATTTTTATTTATTAAGTGTCCCTATTTAGGTACATTTATATAGTTCAACACCATAAAAATATTTCAAAAAAGCCCAAAAGTCAAAACTAAATATCCATGGAATCCAAAATTAATCCACATTTGAAACTATTACTCAACGGACCTAGGCCACGTGATTTTACTTTTGTGCCATTGGATTTTCTAAAAAAGCATGCATTATTATGGGGTTTTTTGAAATTTCATGACATTGCCTTAAGAAATTATCTTGCAACTTCTAGAGGCCATAACTTTCAAATACAAACTAAAATTCACATGCCACTTGATTTGAGATTGCATAATTTTTTTAGAGGAACCCAAATATAGAATCAAAATCTACCTTTATTTAGAGATATAATTTTGGCAAAAAACACTTAATCATGTGTTTTATTCCCAAATTAACTTATTTAAAAAACTTGTACATTTTAACCCAATTCTAGGATGCCTCAAACCCCACATAAGCCTCTATTTGGTCCATTAATCCTAAAAATCATCTCAATACTTATCTATAAGGTTTAAATTAGAAAATTTAATCACTTATCACCTATTATCTAGCCCTATATCAAGAATCAACTCCACTTATCTTCTAGACAAACCCGTAATTGTGCAAACCCATCTTAGACACTAGTGTACCCCTAAAAGCTTGTCCCTTTGATATTTTTGTGTCTTTATTTCCATTATCCTTTAATTTACACCTTATCCCTTCCTATTTTCATTTTTAAAATTTAAATATTACACACAAGTTGTCCTAGATCATCCTATAAATGCAAGGTCTTTCTAAATAATTTGGGTAATCTAGGAAATAAAAACCAAAATATAGAGTCAAGAGAAAATCCATTATACCAATGTCAAATCCTAGATCTAAGCTTCCCCATTAAAATTTTGATTCACAATACTACACACATTTGACACATATCCATCTTACTCTCTCTAAAAATTCCCTTGTGCTAAAATAAGATAATTATAATTTAGTAGATGTATTGATCAATTTTATGGAAGAGCATGTTGAAACCATTACTCGATATGTTCCATACACACAACACATAATATGCATAGGTTTGATTATGAGTATGTGGGATATGTATTTTACAATGTTGCTTCAAGAGTTACCTAACTCCATTATTATTGTGTTTTTTTTATGTGTGCAATCTAAGTCAAAGTGAAGCTTAAATCATATAACATATTTTACCCTACCCATATGTGAAATGAATGTATAATCATAATTAGGAATGCACAAGACATAGGCACCAAAATAACTAGGGTATGGAATCCAACACAGATAGGCCCAATGACATAGAGATAATATTGGAAACACAAAGATAGGATCAATGCACTAGTGTTGTTGCACATGGGCATGTACAAGGCAAGCCTATATAACTCTAGGATTGTCTCATAGAATAGTGCAAGTCCAAAATATAGGATCATTTCAAACACAATTAGAATATAGTCTCAAATTTATATAATATTCAAGGTGCATACATTTATTAACATCTTTTTCAATTATCTACATTTATTTAGCTTATGTTTACAACACTTGGGATTGCTCCATATTTAACCACATTAAGTAGGTATGAATTATGTATTTCAGTTGTGTATAACTATATCTAGTTAAGCATTATTTTTTTAATCATATTTTTGTAAAACCCATAATTATGATAAATATAAATAGTGAACCCTAACTCTTTTGAACATTTAACCTATAGTTTCTTATAAATCCCTCTTTTATTACATATTGCATGGATTAATTTGTGTGCTCATTTCCAAAACCCTAATTTCTATTTCAGTACTTACATTATCCAAATGTCACCTAGGGTTTGATCTTAGGGTCAACTTAATTGTTAAAACCTTATTTTCATCTTTTTACTTGCATGCCTTTGTATGTTTATTAATTAACATTAATCATAGTGAAAATTTTGGAAATAGATGTAGGTGTTATGTATTTTATAGATGCTAAATTAAAAATTATCATATTTTTAGAGAATGAAAAGATTCATGATTGTGTTGTCTAAGTTTTTAAATAAAAGATGCTTTCAAATTCTGAATTTTTATATGAAATGTTAATAAAAACTAGATAAATGTTGAATACAAACACATTTCATAATAACATGCCAATTTCATATTCATGTGTGCTAATATATTTGTGATTTGTGACAAATTTTTGACTCCTACGCTTATACAAGGTTATATACCTACACCCATTGTAAATGGTAAAAAAAACATTTATACACATGAATAACTTACAATGGTGTATATGATGGGAGAATCACAAAGGTAAGTGCATAATATACCACTTTATCAAAACAAATGTGAAACAAACATAGGGATAATTGTGTGTATTCTAATTATATTTAAAAGGATCTCTTAGATAGACCTTTCCTCATAGTTTATTTATTTAGGAACTTATTTGATAGTCATAGATATCCTTAAACCAACCTTCATAAATTTTACCTATTTATACCTTACTATTAATAAAGTCCTTGGTCATACTTAAATTTTTTATACAACATTAGTAGGTGAAGTATTAAATTGGAAAAAATCTTTATCGAGTGGATCCTTTTGTATAATGTCTAGCCTAAAAAAGTTTTAATTGAAACCAATAATAAACTTAGATATGCATTGCAAATAATTCAACATCTAAATTAAGATCTATTATTAAAAAATATCACAATGCGTCTTTCATTTACACTATCAAATGGACTCCTTAATTTATCAACCATGTGACATTAACATACACCAAATATTTATCAATATCCTTATACTAAATTACAAAGATAAGCTAATTACTTGTGACTCATTCATTCACCTTATATGAATTTGAACTTACAATATGAAAAAAAATAAAAATTACAATTTATTAAGTAATCAAGCAATCCTATTATTCAAAAATCATATCAAGTAACATCTAATACTATGGACAAGAAGTAATCAATTCCAAGCATGAAACCAAATACAAGTAAATAATTTGTATTTTTTAAACATCAAGACATAATACTTAAAAATATAGTGGACAAGAACTTTATCATTTTCCTTATGTGTAATACATTTGTAAATCATAAACCAACTTCTTAAAATGATAAATATTTTTGCATATATCATGTAACAAGAGGACATTTCACAAGAAGATGCATTTATTTAAAACATAAAATGCAAGAGTTGGTTGATCAAGGAAAAGTAATGCTTCCTCCACAACCCTCTATTGGAAATGGCATTTTAAAGATGCAAAAAATGACAAAATTAATGATCAAAATTAATACAATAAATACTTGGATGAGGATGATCACTTATTTTACAATTGCATGCATTTAGTGGATAATTACCACCCCTATCAAATAAAATATTAATGCCTTATGGGGAATTGAGGGCTTCCACGCATACATATTTTGAAATCCTCTTAAATTTTCTATTCTACTTTCTTATTTTTTTTACATGTTTTAAATGTTGTTTCAATCAATTCTAAAATACAAAAACATTGATAAAATAAAAATTAAAAAAATGACCTAGTGATCATAATTAATGCATATTTATTGTATCATATTATTTTGTGTATTTTTTTTATATTTTTTTATGTATTACTTATGCCTTCTTATTAGTGTTTCCTTTTTCAAAATTAAAAAAAAAACCACCATCTATGACTTTAATTTAGACCTTTTTCTTGATTTTGATTGCATTTTTCTATTTTATAGATTTTGCATGGCTTTTGTCTTTTATTTGCATTGAAATTTCTTCTATGCCACTAGTTTCATGTTGTTTTTTATGTTTCATAGGTCTTGAACACTTGACTATTGATCTCATTCTTAACACTTCCATTAGTCTTCATGATGATGACATCATACTTATCAGGGCATTTTAACATATTAGGTATTTAATAATAAGGGAAGCCTATAAATGCTTATAATCCTTCTTATCTCATTCTTCTAATTCATGAGCCTTGATCCTTATTTTTCCTATGCACCCCTATGTTTTTTTGTGATAGTTTATATTTTATTCCAAATATACAACTAAATTTTAAAAAAAAAGGATTCCATATAAAATAGTGTCTCTTTCACCTATGAGGACATTGTACCTAGCATAATCTTTATTGGCTTTATCTATATACATATTTTTTTCTTATGTAAGAACATTTTTCCCTCATGTTTTTATTATTTTTATGTAATGGGTATGACTTTAAGTGTGAATTTGTCATAATATATCCATGGGAGAGAGAAAACTTATAATTTCATCCTACACATTCTATTGATTACACATGTATCATTTTAACATTTAAAATTACTTGCATGCTATATTGCATCTTGGCTTTTTTTATTATCAATAAATTTTCTCACTTAAATACATATTCCACTTTGAGGGTACATGACACATATTTATTTATAGGGGGTCATGGTTCCCCCCCCACCACACACACACACATAGTTGGAACTATATATTCTTAACTTCAAACTCTATAATTTTTACATTGAGATTGACATATGATGGCTACAATTATTCTATATGACTTTATTTTATCATTTTTTCATGTTTGGGAGATAGGATGTCTTCCCAAAATATATCAATATCTTTAATAGAGGGATCACATTCTATTTGGCCTTGGCACATAGTTGGCTTTATCACATGTCATGATATCATGAATTTTATGTTACATGTTGGTACCTATATTATGTAATTGGATTTTACTATTTCATAGATTATGATATTCAATAAAATATTTATGCACTTTATCAAGTTATGTTTATCATGCTTCATGACTACTTGACTCATATATTCCCCATTACGAGGTAAGAATATTAAAATATCATTAAAAAAAATTTAAATTCAAAAATATTTGGCAAATTTTCAAAATTTCAAAACATTTGTAAATTTTTAATTATTTAAAAATATTGTCAAAATTTAAATATTTCAAAAACATTGGAAAATTTAAAAAATTCAAAAATATTGACAAAATTTTAAAAACTCAAAAATATTACTTCATACATGTTATATATTTATCTACTTTATACTTTTTCATTATCAATGATTTATGAATATTATTTTCACATTATTTTTATGAAGTGGTTGACATGTAGGTTCACATGTCACATAAATTCTCATGGTGTGCCCACATCTTGAATAGGCCAATTTTATAGACAAAATGTCCTACCTTGTGGGCATTTCTATTTCAAAGGTTTCTGGTATGGTGATATGTATCATTTCTTGTATATTATCATCACATTGATCTAATTATATTAGTTTCTAAATATTTTATAGTATCTTGTACATCTCTTATCAATATATATTTTTACATTTTGATTGTTACACTATTACATCAACTATTTGTGCATGAATGATTACTTGTGTGTGTGTGTGTGTGTTTTATTTTTTGTACATCCTTATTCTTAGAGGATACTTTTTTTGTTGAATCATGTCATGATTTGAGTCACTAAATTGGTTAGTCACTAACATTGTGTCTTTTTTATTTTATGAATACATTACACATTTACCTTGACTTTATTGAACAAATTTTCAAATTTAAGATTAGAAAATAAAAGTGATGTTCCATTTTGAATGAATTTATGGTGTAAAATAGTAATATATTATAAATAGACTATGCCACATGATAGTATTTTTTTAAATAAATATTTGTATAGTTAACTTCTATTTTAACAAGGAATTTTTAGGGTTATGTTTTAATTTATAAATAATGGTAAATTTATACATAATTTAAATATTTTAAAATATTAATATCGTAAATGATAACTTTGCATATTTTTTATACATTAGAAATTTGACTGCCTAGTCATTTTTTATGATTTTTTGATACATTTTTATTTATAAAATTTTATATATATATATATATATATATATATATATATATATATATATATATATATATATATATATATATATATATATATATATATATATATATATATATATATGTATGTATGTATGTATATATGTATGTATGTATATATATATATATGTATGTGTGTGTGTGTGTGTGTGTGTGTGTGTGTGTGTGTGTGTGTGTGTGTGTGTGTGTGTGTGTGTGTGTGTGTATGTATATATATATGTATATACATACATACATATACATATACATATACATACATATTTATGTATGTATGTAAATGTGTGTGTGTGTGTGTGTGTGTGTGTGTGTGTGTGTGTGTGTGTGTGTGTGTCATAAAGTATATATATTTTATTATACACATCTTAAGGTGGCCTTGAAAGAAATGAAAAATAAAGCATTTCAAGCCAAAATATATTAGGTGTTAGCATAACATCACATTCATAATAATAAACTTACAGCTTGATTACAAAGAGCAGTTATATCATATATTACATCTCCATAAATTCTATGTAAATACAATTAATGAGCCTTGCATATATATGCAAGGAAGATCAATCCTAACTAAGAATTTAAGCTAAGTGATCAATCATAACTAAGAGATCAAGATAAAGATCAATCGTAACTAAGAGTTCAAGATAGAGATCAAACTTATAACTAAAAGATAACTATCCCTAAATGATATAAATAACTATAAATTATATCCCTAATATCTAAGAGATAAATATGTAATATCTATAATATAATAAATAAAATATCCACACATAAGTGGGTAGGAATAAAAAATTACCTAGTTGAACATGAGCTAAGTGTAATCTAGGAATTTGACTCAAGAGAGGATGGTTAGTATGGTGTTAGTTCCAAAATGAAAACAAAATGAAAGAAACACACTAATAGCATAACATCTCTAGGCCTAGACACTAGGGAGAGCTTAGTTAACAAAAACAAATGACAAACACAACAAAAAATTAAGGAATAAAACACAAGAATTCACTCACCTTCCTTGGATGCTCCAAATGCCTTTGTAGTAGTGGCTTGCTTGGCTTATGCTCATGAAGTCCTTCGCAATAGAAGCTTAGCTACCTCCATCTCTCCTTGACACATTTGGCTTGTGTCTTGGCTTGGTTTGGAATCAATTTTACATGGTAACACTAATTTCTTGAAGCTTTTGGAACCATTTGTGCATTCTAACTTTGCATAATCAAGTCTTAGAAATGGTGTTCATGGCCTCTCTATTTATAGATTTTTGAGAATGTCTAGAATCAACCTGAATCATCCATCTCAAGATTGAGATGTGTGGTTGAGGATTGATTCAATTTTTATAATTATAATTATCCTCATCATGGCATTGTAAAAAGGGGCAATTAAAAATCATGAAGGGAATCTTGGAAGGCATTGATGAGGCATGGATAGCATGAATCATGATATTTATGACATTTATGGCCTAGGGATTTCTTCCCAAGAAATGAGGTCACCTAATGATGCAAATATTTAATATTTATTTCTGAAAACAAGTATTCAACAAGTTTCCATATAATTCTTGATTAAGATCTAACTTGTATTAATTATTTATTAATCATGATTAAGCACTTTGTGCATAAATTACTCAAATTGATCAAAATGATTTGTTATTAGTCCAAAATTTGAGTAGATTGGAATTGGAAGGTGATGTAAAATGTATTGGAACCGTATTCAAATTTATGATGTTGCTTATAAAAAATAACAAAGGCACATGTCTCATGCAAGAGGTTTGATAGGAAAGAGCAATCCAGAGCACCTAGGTACAAAATTAGCATTTTGACTCGAAATGATATAATCAAAGTTAGTTGGCCCATAAATTGATTTGCCCCATTTAGGGATACCCTAGCAAAAATTGGCACTTGAATATGTCATTTTCACATCATTTAGTGTGCTTTAGTGTTTTTAAGCCAAATTGTACATTTTGGGTAGAAATCGGCCCAAAGCCTAATTGGAGGTTATCAGTGGCTAGTTTTAGGTGTCTATAGTTTGCTCCTATTTGGGAAGATGTTGCAAACCATAGGTAAAGAAATGTCTTATTAAATAATGAGATATGTTTGGTATGTTGAAAACAAGATGATGGTTGAAGAACAAAGCTCCAAATGGTTTTGGGAAGCTTATGATGATGCCCCCTCAAGGGAGTGTCATTATATTTGTTGATAGATGGTCCCTCAAAAAGAAATGAGAAGAAATGTGGAATTAACCCATGGTTGAGATTAATCTAAACAAGAAAATGCTTACATGCATTGATGTAAAAAGGATGTTGTTTTCCCTAAAGATGGTTATAATCAAGAATAAAAGTCAAAATAATGATTTTCTCATAGGTGGTTATAATCATTAAGAGGACCTAGATTGGCTAAAGATGATTATGCCCTAGTTAGGGCTGATTAGTAAGCATAACTCAAGGATATAGCCTAGAATATATATTAAATATGAGTGGGTGTAAAGTGATGAAATATATGAATAGAAGAATAGGATTGATTAGTGTGAATGATTCAGTTGTACCTACCAATGAGGAGATGTTCATCCTGACTAGCAATGACACAACTAGAATGGTCATTGGGTTAATTTGATCAAGGGTGGGATAGAAGGACTTGTCAAGGTTCCAAGGAGAAACTTTTGTAGCTCCATTGATTGTAGACCTTCTTGAAGCTGATTTTTGCTATAGCATGTGATGGTAGGCATCATGATAGAACACCATGAAGACTTGGCGAAAATATGTATAAGGACTAACTCTCACTATCTAATAAACACTCAAAAATAATGCACCAATGATAAAAACCATGATGACAATGTTTACATATGAATATTGATAGATTCAAGAATAATGTGCTTGAGGAATCACCCAATGAATGTATATATACTAAGTCAAGGAAATAGTGTTTAAATCAAATAAAAAAGCAATTAAATAAACAAACAAACAAACAACTTGAAATAACAAATAAATAAAAATCTTGAAAATAAAAGCAAAAGAAAGCATCCTAACAATGACCATGCCCTAGTAAGGTGGATCAAGGATAACTAACTAATCTTAGATAGGACAATTTTTTTTAGATTTTTTGAAATGTTATGAATGTTTTTTGGAATTTTGAGGTATCTTAATTCATTATAGAATGATAAGATACCTGCTCACAAAATGATGAGAGTGTTTGGCTTAGGTTTATCATAAAATGGTGAGAGTGTATGAAAAAGGGGACTAAGGTGACCTTAACATGAATTGAGCATAACCCACATCATCCTAAAATGACCTCAAGTCATAGTAATTCCATCCATATGAAATTTAGGGAAAAGCCAACTAGTTCCCAACAAGCTCTCAAATTTGGCAAATAGCCAGTCAAATAAAAATAATAATGGTAAGGTGATGCAGCAATGCATGGTAAACAAGTGTTTCCCCTAGTTTGCCCATAGGTGATTATAACTAGGATACAATGGCATAGGTCAATGATACTAATTTTTCCGTAGGTGGTTATACTTAGTAGCAAGACTAATGAAACATTGATTTGCCTATAGGAAGTTATAATCAAGTTCACATAAACAAACTTGATAGGATGAAAGATATCTTGCCAGATCAATTGTCACACTACTTTCATAGACTATCATTACAAACATATATTGGATTGATTATTGAAATTTGATTAGAATTCCCTCATAAAAAGGTGTTGAAAGAACCAAATGAACCAAGATCAAAATAGGATTGGGTAGAATGACTAAAAATAGGCTTTGATCTAGATAGGAATGGAATGATAGGATGGTATGGTCTTACTAAGGATAATGATGGTTTTTGATAGATTGGATAAAATGGTAAGAGGGTTTACCCCCAAGTGATAGGATGAATATAAGGATACATGATAATGATGGGAAATGGATATGTAACAATTACAATGGCATAGTACATGTTTTTATCTTGGGTGTGGGTTTTGATTCTATTGTTCTCATTGATGGGGAGATACACATCCTAATCAACAAATGATACAAATAGAATACTTGATTATGTTAATTGCTATCCCACGCCTTATCTAAATATCTGTTCTATCAAAAACTAGCTATAGATTGGGTTGTCAAAAATGCTTTTGTTATCTTTATTGGCATTGATTTTGATTCCTTCGAGTGTCGAGATAAGGTATCTTTTTAGCCTCTACAAAGGAAAGTGTGGCCATGGATGGTAAACAAGGACAAATAATGGATGATAGGTTTGATTGTGAAATAGAATGGTAGATGATAATGGAAAGGGTAATGGTGGGGAAACAAATGAAGATCAAGAATTTTAATCACATATAATATTGATGATGTCAGATTTAACATATTTTTAGTTGTGACAAGGCTAAAGACTTGTTCTCTCAATACGACCACCAGATTTTTCTATTGTTTGATCTTGAGAGTAGTTACCATCTGATTACATTGTAGATAGAAATCTATTTTGATTTGATCTTTGATATTGTCTTCATCAAATAGTGAATAAATTTTGTGCTTAACTATTGGTGCCTCAAAGAGTTTTTCACCAATGAAGTTTTCTTGATTGTATTGTAGCACCTCCAAAAAGGTTTCACTAAGGAATGTTGACTTTTGACTTTGATTATCTTCTAGCACTTTTGAAAAAGTTTCACTAGAAGATGTTGAGTTCTAACTTTGATTGTTCCCTAGCACCTCAAAAAAGGTTTCACTAGGAGAGTATTATTTTACTACATGAATATGGTCTTGGCCTCCTTACTCTTCTTTAATTGCTATGTCACCATGGATGCATTTCAATAAAGTGTGATTCTATCAATCATAATCAACACTTGTGGGAGATGGAATGTCAATAATATGGCTATTTTGGTTGATGGTAATGGTTTGTGGAATGGTAATAGAATGGGTGTTGGAATCGTAATCCTTATAGAAGATACTAGGAGAACTTATGTCAAAGTTGAATTAATCATCCTAAAAATTTATAGAAGGATCACAAATGTATTTAAATTGATCTATGAGGCATGCATAACTAATATTATAATAGCCATGAACATATTTTTCTTCTGAATTTGATTCTAACTCAAGAGACTCTAAATCTGATGTTGAGACTGATGTTGATTCTAATTCTAATGTTGAATCTGATGTTGGTTTAAGAATATAACCTAACTCTAATTTTGATTCTTCATTTTATGGGTAATCTATTATAATGATGTCTTGTTGAATTCTTGGTATTAGATAAGTAATAGCTTGTGATGGCATAATGGGCTCCATAAAAATTGGTTTGTCAAAGTGAGACTCCTCTAGGATGGGAAATAGGTCAAGAGATAACTCTTCAAAGAATATCTTGTCACTAGGGGGCTCTTGAAAAATAGGAATTTGACTCAAGAGAGGATGGTTAGTATGGTTTTAGTTATAAAATTAAAACAAAATGAAAGAAACACACTAATAACATAACATCTCTAGGCCTAGACACTAGGGAGAGCTTAGTTGACAAAAATAAATGAGAAACACAACAAAAAAGTAAGGAATAAAACAAAATAATTCCTTCACCTTCTTTGGATGATCTAAATGCCTTTGGAGTAGTGCCTTACTTGTATTGTGCTCATGAAGTCTTTGGCGATGGAAGCTTAGCTACCTCCATCTCTCCTTGACACCTTTGGCTTGTGGCTTGGCTTGCCTTGGAATCAATTTGACATGGTAACACTAATTTCTTGAAGCTTTTGGAACCATTTTTTCATTATAACTTTGCATAATCAAGTCTTAGAAATGATTTTCATGGCCTCTCTATTTATAGATTTTTTAGAATGTCTAGAATCAACCTGAATCATCCATTTCAAAATTGAGATGTGTCGTTGAAGATTAATTCAATTTTTATAATTAATTTTATAAGTATCCTCATCATGGAATTATAAAAATGGGTAATTAAGAGTCATTTATGGCATCATGGAAGGCATTGATGAGGCATGGAGGCATGAATCATGATATTTATGGCATTTATGGCCTAGGGATGTCTTCCCAAGAAATGAGGTCACTTGTTGATGTAGATATTCAATATTCATTTCTAAAAAAAAGTATTCAACAAGTTTCCATGGAATTCATGATTAGGCTCTAACTTGGATTAATTATCTCTTAAGCATGATTAAGCACTTTGTGCACAAATTACTCAAATTGATCAAAATACCTTGTTATTGGTCCAAAATTTGATTGGATTAGAATTAGAAGGTGATGTCAGATGCATTGGAGCCATATTCCCATTTAGGATGTTTTCAACAAAAAATAACAAAGGCACATGTCTCATGTAAGAGGTTTGATAGGAAAGAGCAATCCATAGCACCCAAGTGTGAAATTGGTATTTTGACTCAGAATGATCGATCAAAGTTAACTGGTCCATAAATTGCCTTACCCCATTTAGGGATACCCTAGCCAAAATTTGCACTTGAACATGTTAGTTTCACACCATTTATCATGTTTTAGTGTTTTTAGATCAAATTATGTGTTTTGTGTGGAAATTGGTGAAAAGCCTACCTGGAGGTTATCGGTGGCTAGTTTTAGGTCTCTACACTAAGTTAAATAACCTACTCTTATAGCCCCTCTCAAGTGAAACTAGGGGATAAAATTAAAGTTGCATAACCATAGTATGAGTCCTAGTCATAAGGATTAATTAGGTACTCATGTATAATAAATTTATGAATAAATATCTCATAAAGTGGAGAAAGGGGGAAAACCTGTAGGAAAAACCTACCCCCCCTAAAAAAAGAGAAAAAATAGTGAAGGAATGAATTCATATAGAATCCCCCTTAAGGATAACTTCCTTCACTACACACAAATATCGGTACTATATATCTTGTATGGGTGGAAAGGATGTAAGAATCCATATCCATATGAGGTGAAAGAGTCCCATGTACACAAACCATGAGTTATCCCTATAGGAAGAAAAACCAACTATTGTATGTTATCATGATGTCCCAAATATACATCACCTATAAAAACATTGATGTTGTGTTGATCTTACCAAATAATAGGCCTAATAGTAGATACAATACTTTGTAAGTCACTATCAATACCTCTATATGTGTAGCCCATAGAGTTGAATGTGCAATACCAAAAAATAAGAGTATATATCTCAAATAAACCAAGCATGTGAACAATTGGATCCATCATAAAACAAGTGAAAATAACATTAGGAAGGGAAACAACAAGATCTAAATCAGAATGTGCAATAATAATAGGTTACTCATGAAAATCATTGTCTAAACACATATCCTCACAAAGAATAGGAGTATGTAATGCAAGAACAACAACTATGGCACAATAAAAGTCATCCTCAAAAAATCATGATGGTGTCACATCTATGATCTCCAAAAGTGATGGTCGAGGTGCCACATCCTCAAGAATCATGTTTTCTTAATCAATGAAATGAATAGGAGTACAAACTATATGAGGAGTAATAGGTGCCTTAAGTAAACAACCATCAAAAGACAATTCCTCACTAATATAATAAATTATGTATGTGTCATCATAAATAAATAAATCCTCACTTACAAGAGGATAGGGAAGTAAAAAAAAATGAGGTGGAGTAAAAGAGGATTAAAAAGACCCAGAAGACTCAATATCCTTCCCAAATAAGGCTACAAATTTATCCCAAACTTCCTTGGGTGATGTGGCACATGTGACATTGGAATTCATAGTTTCTAAACATTGAGGCTAATCAAGCAAAGAGCCTCATATTTCATGGATTCAATCTAGGCAATACCTTCATCATCTAAAAAGTGGGGAATGTCAACAAGCACCATTATCCATAAGCATTTCTATTGTAAGTTTATTTTCATTTTATCTTCTAAGTGTTGTAATTTGAGGTGTTTAGGGGTTCAAATAAGGGGGAATCCATTGTCAAAAAATAAGGATAAATTTAGGAAGAAGAATAAGAACCCTCTCAAAAAAACAAATCCCCTCTTGACAATTTAACATCTCCCAATGAAAATAAAGAGCACCCCAAAATTTGGCACTTTATAATTTAATGTGTTTTATAAAATAAATGAAATCAATAGATTGGTTATTAAAAACATACACTTTTGAAAAAAAATAGCACTCAATTTTGAGTTGCTTAATAAAAAATATATTTAATACATATTTCCCATCGTAAATAGGTCAAATAAATAAACATGGCACCATAAATCAAAAGAATGTGACAAAAAAAAGGAACATAACCTTCCATCCACTCATTATAACCAGAAGTGAACCATGAATATCTTCAAGTATACAAAAGTAAAAAAAATATACCCATAATATATTATTTTTACTAAAAAACAATAAAAAAAATCCTGAGTAACTATTTCCTACTTTATTGTTTTTATTTCCAGTAGAAGTTAGTAAAATTATGATGACTTTTTCATTTATTAATAAAATTAAAAATTATTTGGAAATCTAAAAACAAGCCACACAAAAATTAGAAATATTTTGGTGTGATTTTGTATAGTTAGAGATTAGTTTGCAGAAGAAAAGACATGTTTTTTGATGAAAAATATAGTTTTGCACTTGTGAATGATAGATCTAGGTTTCTCAGACACCCTAGATGCAATAGAGAATTTAGATTTGCTCCATGAAGCTCCATAAAATATGTATGTAATAAAAAACATAGATATCTTCCTACCAAACCAAGATACATGAAATTAAAAAAATGCCCTTGTAGAAAACTCACAAATGGATGAATACAACACATAAAGGCTCTGATACGATAAAAATAATGAAAAACAAAGAGTTCCAAGCCACAAGATATTAAGTGTTAGTATAACATCACATTCATAACAACAAGAATCTAAAATAATAAACTTACAGATTGATTGCAAAGAGTAGTTATATCATATATTACATCTCCAAAAATTCCGTACAAATACAATGAATGAGCCTTACATATATAGGCAAAGAAGATCAATCCTGACTGAGAGATCAAGCTAAGTGATCAATCATAACTAAGAGATCAAGCTAGAGATAAATCATAACTAAGAGATCAAGATAGAGATCAAACCTATGACTAATAGATAACTATCCCTAAAGGACATAAATAGCTAGAAATTATCTCCTTAATATTTAAGAAATAAATATGTAATATCTCATAATATCTAAAATAATATAAATGAAATATCCATACATAAGTGGGTGGGAATAATAAAGTACCCAGATGAACATGAACTAATATATATATATATATATATATATATATATATATATGGATGAAAAAATACATGTTTATATAGTGCTTAGTTATTTTTAAATTTTTTTATTAAGTTATTTAATATTTTATTTATATTTTTTATTGTATCCTCAATTCTATATATATGGATGAAAAAATACATGTTTATATAGTGCTTAGTTATTTTTAAAAAAAAATCTTAAGTTGTTTAATATTTTATAAATATTATTTTATTTTTATTTTTATTTTATCCTCAATTCTAATCACCAAAAAGCGTAACCTATTGGCATGCTTTTTCCCCATGCCATTGGGATGCTTTTGCCCCATGGTGGTTACCTTGCATAAATGAGGGGTCATATTGCTTTATTATGTTCTCATTGTTTTATCTGGGCTCACCAATGGGGCATGTTTGTTGTATGGGTATATTATTTACTCTCAGTGAAAATTAAAATTTTTCATGATCTATTGTAGCATGATTAGATTCTAATTCAAAATACAAAAATAAAAATGTGTTTAAATATTAAAAATGTAAATAAAAATTCAAGGATTCCATATGTGTATAAAATAACATGCTACGTTATTTTTTAACATATGAGGTCAATTTTAAATTACATTTATTTTTCATAATAACACATGATGACTAAATTATTTTTCCTTGCATATGGTGTTTTAGTGTTTTCTTTTGAGATTAGTGATTTTAGAAACAAGGTATCCATCCCTTGCCTCAGAAGGTGAGCATTATAAAGGTAATTTTAAAATTTAAGGTATGTCTGTTATGATCAAAGATGAGCTAATTATCTACTTCCTTGATCAAGAAATGGATGTGATATTAGTGGTTCCCTAAAAATTTTCTTGGATATGTTTCAAACATTTTTCAAAAGTTTAGGATTTGTGGGTCAAGACTTGGTAACTCATATGAGAAAGTGTTGGCATATGTTTCAAACACCTATCAAAATTATGATGGAAAAATTATGGTGGAATTTGGGGAAATACTAAATAAGTGTAGTCTTTCCTATGTTTCCTTTCAATTTCAATTTCAATTTCAATTGGTAATTACAAATATTTAAATTTCAAAATTTTCAAATAATCACATGTACATCAGGAGAAATTTATCTTCTTATAGTAATTGGCACTTTTTTCAATTAAATCAACTAATAAAACTTTTTTTGAGTAAATAAATTAATCATATGTATATATAAACTTAGATATAACAAGGTCAAACCCTTCACCATTCCCTAGGTAATCAAATGTGTGTGTTTCAATTTTTTTACACATATACTTTGATGCATGCATACATTTCATTCACATACCCAAATCAAAGAAGGGAAATTATGTAGACACATGAATTTGGCACAAAACCCAGATTTACATGTTTTATTCCCAATTTTATTTATTTAAAAATATTTTAAATTTTAACCCTTTTCAAGGATGTCCCCAACCCCACATAAGTCTCTATTTGAAACACTAAGTATTAAAAACATTTCCTTACTTATTTGGAAGGTATGCATTTTTACATTTTAATTATTTATCAACTTTTTATCATTTTATCTATTTTCAAGTAGGGATAGGTTAAAAAAGTGATAAATAGTTGTTAAAATATACCAATTTATAGCTTCCAGATAAGTATGGAAATGTTTTTTATACTTAGTGTTCCAAATAGAGACTTGTGTGGGGTTGGGGTCATCCATGAAATGGGTTAAAATTTAAAAGCTTTCTAGATAAATTAAATTGGCACTTAACGCCAATTGTCTTTTGAATAAGCCTATATCCATGTAGGCCTATTCTATGAAATCTTGTATAACTATGGGATTTTCCCTTTTATATTTTTTGGGTCTTTCTACATGTTCTCACTTAACTTATGCCTTAATTTTTCTTATTTACATTTTCAAAACTATGCTAGTACATGTGAGTCATCTTAAATCATCCTATAAATACAAGGTATTTCAATCCATTTCGGTAATCTAGGAAAGAAAAAAGAAAATATAAATTCAAGAGAGATTAAATAAAGAGATCATCCATTACACCAAGTGCTAAGTGTAAATAAAATATTTTCTATTCAAGTTGTGTTTCCCAATACTACACACTTGCAACACTTATCCATTTTAGTCTCTCTACACATTACCTTATGCCAAATAAGGGTGATTAATATTCAATATTTTCATTAATAAATTTAATTTAAAATGACGTTTAAACCCTTACTAAAATATATTCCATCCACACACCACACAAGTACATGAAGATATAGTTTAAAGTGTGCAGGATATATGTTTTCTAATTTTCATACAATAATTTCTAGACTCTATTATTATTGTTCTATTTTGGATTGTACAATTTAGGTCAAAGTGAATATTCACCCATGTAGCTTATTATTCTCTACACATATAGAAATTTAATGTATGATCATGTTTAGGAAGACACAAACACAAAAAAAAAAATAGACTATGAAAACTTATAAAGATAGGTTTGGTGACATAAATATAGGATTAACACCACATGGACAAGATCAAATCACTAGGATTACTATAGCTAGGAGTGTATAGGATAGGCTCATATATATAAAAACTCATATCATATAATAGTGTAGTTCCATAAATTCAAGAGAAGGTTAAACACAGTCAACATATTTAAAATGCACTCTTAGATTTTTAAAATAGTCAATTGAGGTGTTTATTAACCTCCTTTTCAATTTAATGCATTAATTTAGATTATATTTGTGACACTTGGAATTTTTTATATATTTATCCACCTTAAATAGTTCTAAATTATATATTTTAGTTATGTATGTTTAGATCTACTTACAAAAAAATTATTCCTAGTTGTGTAATACCTAGAGTTAGGGTAAACACTTTATTGAATTCTTCATCCTATTTATTATTTGTAATAAAACGTATCCATTTTTAGGTCTTTAAGGTTTCATGACATATTATTGAAACCTCATTTAATTTATTGACTGATACTTCTATGTCAATTATCTTCATGAAGTGTGTTACAAACATTTTTTACATATATGAGAATAGTGGAACTAGTTAGCTCATCTTGCCAACATGACTAATCCAAAAATTAGATGATGCCTCCAAAATTATATGATTTTTATCCCTAAAATATTTAAGAACTTTTCAGATTATTAAATTTATTATGATGTCTTCACCACATTTTTTATTTTTTGATCTCTTTTTGTCTTGGGTTTACAAGGACACCAACTTCTCAATGGCTCATAAACTTGAAATTTACTTTGTACTCTTCAGTGGGTGATTGGCTTCCTTAGCTCCACTATGTTTAATAGTTTTAAATCTTACTCCCTTTTTAGTCTTAGTATCACACAAACTTATAAATGGAATCTATACTTACAATGTCTTCTACATTATTCAATGGATGATTTATATTTTTAAAAAGAGAAAGAATAATAAACTCAACCATATTAGTTGTGCAGCCCTTAAAATAGAGTTATTCTACACTTAAACAATTATTTTCACCAAAATACCATATGTTCATGGTGATTCCTTAGCTTCCAACTACCCAACTCTAATCAACTCTAAAAGTTGAAGGTTTTTTATCCCACAAACTTAGAAACTCGATCAATGAGGCAATTTCTTACCCCACTTCTTCTTTGGTTATTGGATTTGTTTTTAAATTATACTTTCAATCCAATTTCCACTCACTCTCCTGTTTACTTATATATTTTTTTCATTTTTAAAAATCCTTTATATTCCACTCCTCTTAACCTATAGGAGCAGGGATCTACAATGGAATTTACAGAAGACCTTATTCTTTTTCTAGTATGGAAAGCTCAAAGAATGCAAGATTCAAAAAAAAATTATAAAAGGTAATATATGGTTTTTAAAATGTCCCAAAACCTTGTTATAAAAAAATCCAATAATGAGGTGAAACCATAATAAGAAACAAAATAAACTAGAGACACGGGAAGCTTCAAATATTCAAAATAGAATAATCCTCATAAAAATGAGGCATATCCAATCTATAAACATTCTCTTTTAAGATTATTTATGTTTCCTTTGGATTCATCCTTTGTTATAGTATATCCATACATTTATGTAGCAAGGAAATTATGCTTAAATCCATGTTGAACATTATTTTTACTTTATTGATGATGTTCTTAACCTTTGTTTCTTTTAGAAGAGTATTTTCCAAATGGAATGCTTAGATTTTTAAATCTTGCATTTACATTTTTATTTTCCTTAGGTGGATGTTCCATCCAATATTATAGTTAAATGTCATCACATCACAAGTCCCATAATGTCTTGCATAATCCTTCTTCTAATAATGACAATAGTTCCATTTGAACACATCTTGCTACTAAGGAGTCAAGAAAATATATCCACACGCACTTATTTCTAGGTAATATAAATACACCTTCACAATGGTCAAACCAAAAAAAACACCAAATTCAACACTAAATGGTATATGATACTAATTTGATCCATAATATGCATTGATATTCCATAAGAAGATTCACCAACATGGATATTATAATCTTATGACACCTACATGATTGTTTCTTCCATATTGGGAATTTATTTTTTACTTAAAATAATTATTTAATGTGCTTAAAATTATATTATATCATATTATTAAAAAAACATATAATACAAGTAAATACCACAAAAACAAAATACACAGTGGTTTAGCTTGGAGAAATCTAATTTGTGAAAAACTCTATCAAAGTGAGATGCATATACCTCCCTTTTCCATTATATCACTCACACATATAGGTTGCATATCACATATGACCCATATGGATATAAATAAAATTAAAAAATTACTAAAATCCTGCACAATGTTGTGTCTTTCTTACAACACTTCTCAGTCAACAAAAATAACACCTAATAATCAAAACCAACTAGGAAGACAATAAAAATTTTATCCTCATGATGAATTAGACTCCCCATTTGAGTTTCCCTATGAAACCCATGTGAATTCAAATACATATACTTTATTGATGGATATCACATCTAAGCTACACTCCTCTATCCAAATAACTTCACTTATATCTCCTCCTCAAGATTCAATTCTCATTGAATGATTAGTTGAATCAATTGAGTCTAATTAAATCCATTTTTTATTTATTATAATGCCCCTCTCCATGTACATTTATAAAATTAGACACAATAACAATCTCATAGGATAAGCCTAAAATTTAGAACTTAATGGTTAGGGAGTCAAAAATTAAGGCACATTTACAACCTTTACTCAACAGACCCATTTAGTGTAAAATTTGCTTTTGTACCATTGGTTTTCTTGAAAACCCAAGATGTCATCACATGTTTTTTCTAAAAACACTACTACATTTCTATGTAAAAATTTATTACAAATTTTAAATGACTACGAACTCATATTGACATGCCAGTTTTTAAAAATTGTATAACTTTTTGAGATGCAACCAAATTGTAATTAAAAACTACCTTTGATAAATTCTTCATATTATTTTACCATTTGTAATAAAATATTTCCATTTTCATGTCATCGAGTGTCACAACATCTTATTTAACCCCTTATGTAACTTTTATATATTTTTTTTTTCATGAATTATCTTCAAGAAGTGTGTTACAAGCATTTCTTACATAGATGAGAATAGTAGAACTAGTTAGCTCATTTCTCCAACATGAATAATCCAAAATTCAAATCAAGTTCTCAATAAAGTATCCACTCAATAAATTGAGCTTCTTAACCTCTTATTTTTATATCCAAATGACTAAATAAATAGAAAACTATAATATCTCATGAGATATATAATTTTTATTTGGAGTCTTAAGGCTCAATATCAAGAACACACAAAATATGTTTTTAGCCTTCCCAATGAGGGCTTCCAACAAGTTTTCCATGTTTCTAATTATTATTTTCAAAACCTATATACCTTTCTATTTATTTAAAATACAATATTCCATCATACCTAACTCATACATATAACAATAAATGGATTTTAAGGCTTCAAGACCTAATTGTCTCTCGGCACTTACAATGAATTTAGTCATAGTTCTGACTTCTTCCAATTTATTATTGTTTTCTTCTACATTTATCCAAGCCTGCTTCACTTGTAACAAATGGTCATGTAACTTTAATTAAATACCAAATAAATAATTAAGTGCCCCTTCTAATTCAAAAATAAATTTTCAAACAAGACATAATACCAGTACCAAATTGCTAGATCAATTCCTCAATTCATGAAATGTTTTCCAACTCCTTAATTTTACTAACATTTTATGTCTATTAATCTAAAATGACATCATGGGAATAAGAACCAATAGTTTTGATGATAAATATATATTTTTCATTCATATTTTGTGTTAATTATACCATTGTATACTCTTATGTAGTGATAAACTCATCTCCTTCTCTTTTCATATTTTTATCTCTAACACTTTTTTATCTTCTTGTCTTCATATTTCAATGTGACTTTTGGATATTTAGTTACTAACATATATACATTATCATTTATATATTTATAAATATCAAAAAAATAAAATAAACATGAATAACTATCCATTATATAAATTTTCATATTTTAATTAAAAATATAAGAGTTAACCTAGACATTATTAAATTTATGGATTTTCAATTGTGATATGTACATAGTTGACAAACCAATATAAATATGAAGGTTTTAGTTTATCCACATTGACCCCATATCTCTTACCTTTAAATTTGTTTTATTTTTATATTACCTAGGTTCCACTTTAATTTAAATCCACCATCTTATTTTCAACCATATGTACCAAAGGAAATACCACCAATGCCTTCTCAAAAATCATAATATTATCATTATCAATAATTATGAAAATAGGTATCCCTACCATGACATGAGACATAGTTAAATATGATGGTTAAACCATTATATTAATAGGAACAAAAATAAACATATCATACTCATTTTCCCAAGTTCCTCTAATAAAACTCTCCACGTGTGATGTTGATACAACTAATTGAATTTTTGTTTAGAACTTTTTTTTGTGAGGGCACAATTGAACTTCCCATCCTACTTCATTGATTAAAGGACATAAGCCATGACCATTTTACATGATTGTATTAATTTCACCATGGATTCATTGTAAATTTCCACATCCATGTGAAATTCATGGTTAGGGTGATTTTCATGTGTATATGTAATATTGGTATTGAGCCTTGGTGTATATAAATAGTTTTAGATCCATCTATAAGGATCCCTCTTCCATGATTCAGCCTCATGAAATTTATGAAAATGAGTTTGTCTTCCCTTTCTCTATAAAAATATAAATTAACAAAAAAATGACTACCTATAGCAATTGGATGTTTAGAAAAAAATCCCTAAACCCTCCTATCTAATAATCCCAATAACTCTTGTGTATAACTAATAACAAGTTTCCATTATCATTAAATGATATAGTGCATAGAATGAAAATTCATGAGGACAAGAAACTAGATCTCCCTTGATATTGATGTGTACACTTGTACATACATAAATTTATGTTCTAACCTTATGGACTTTACTTTATAGGGCCAGGATAATATAGGAAAAATAAATGATGGGTCGACATAGATTAATGGTCTAGATAAATAGGTAGAATGGGATGGTCTCATTTAAATAAATGATTTTGTCTAATGGATTGAGAAACCCTTTCATGATTATGAACTATATGTTTTAAAATTTGTGATCTCCTATTACAATATTCTTATGATATTTTGTAATGTTCATTTAATGTTGTAAACTATCTATTGTTAAGGCTCTAGAATGAAAAGATCCTAAGAAGACTAAATGTTAGTGTATTTATTTACTCATACACTATTGTATGGTTTTAAGATGCACTTATATTATTTATTTGTAATTCATAGGTAGGAACTAATTGGTGCATTATTTTTTATTAAGGGTAAAGGGGGGGTTAAACTAGGGACCCCATACCCTAGAAGAAAAAAATGGACATGACATAGAAAGCCTAAATATAACCATAAGTCTAACATAAATAAAATAATAATACAAAGGACTAAAACCAGCCCAAAAATAGCCAAAATACATCCAAATGAGGGTTTTTTAAGGACTAAACCCTAAAACCTATAAATGAAACTAGCTCCTAAAAAATAAACATAAGATCTAAGAGATAAAACAAATTAAGCCAAACCTTTAAAGCATTGCCTCTACCTTCCACATGGTATCTACAAGGTCATCCAACTCAAAGCATGTTGGATAGTTTGGCCTCCACTTTTTTGTTTTTTTTTAATTTTGATGAACTTTAATCCAACCTTTGTTATCCTTTAAACTTTTTAGATAAAAAATATTTCCAAAATTCTCTTCAAGGTTATGTAGAATTTGATCAAAATATTCTCCATCTAAAATGGTTCCTTTTTCACAAGA
Organism: Torreya grandis; assembly: GCA_037957365.1. Taxonomy (NCBI): domain Eukaryota; kingdom Viridiplantae; phylum Streptophyta; class Pinopsida; order Cupressales; family Taxaceae; genus Torreya; species Torreya grandis. The sequence continues at coordinate 1,436,055 of JARHVA010002303.1, read as the reverse complement.
GGGTATAATATATGGAACACTAGCATCTTGAGGAGCATCTATAATTTTACATGCTTGAATAAATTCATCCTTATCTATTCCCATTTTAGTAGGTTAATCTAACATAAGATATGTATCATTCTCTTCTCCTACATTTGAAATATCTATTTCATCATACTCCATACCACAAACTATTAGAAGATCTAAAGAAGAATTTTTCCACCAAATTGGTTCAACTTTACTTTTTTCAAGAGGAAAAATTGAAGAAATATGACCAATATTAAAACACCTATGACACCTAAATGGTAATCCTCCATAATCCAACATTTGTCTCCATGTTTTATATTTAATTATCAAACCAATGGAGGCCAAGATTTTAGGTGTTGTATCTATGAAATAAAAGATTCTCAAAAATGTGGTGTGAGAAAATAAATTAGGAGTTGAATCAATCCATAATAATTTATTGATGGAATTACCAATGGCACTAAAAAAAGGTTTACTCTGAAAATGAAGGGGAATATGATGAAGGCAGATCCAAATAGGTCTAGAATAAAAAGTATCAAAAGGGAGGTTGAAATTGGGATCACACATTTTCATAAACATTTGGTGTTGATTCTAGCTCCATTGATTCCTAAGATAGCTCTTTATCCAAAGAAAAGAGAAAAATAATATTAAATAACTCTTTATAGAAGGATAAAGTTCCACTTTACCTTTAAAAATAGGTTTTTATTACAAGGAGATCCACTCATTTATATCTTGAAGATTGGGCCAGAGTTTTTCAAACTAGCATATGATTCCTCTACTAAGATAATAATTTTTGTTTCCCAGTACTGAGTTGAGGGCATCATTTTATAGTTTGAGAGAGGAAATATCAACAACCAATTTCAAGGGTAGGTGTTTAAGGGTTTTTGGTGGATTTTTGAGCACATATAAAAATTTCATTCTTATCCACAACCTACTATTATAGAATATTATTAATTAATTAAATATTCTATGTCGATGACTTAATCATCAAATGGAGTTCCACCAAGTATATTCATGATTTGAAAGCTCAGATATTGAAGTCTTTTAAGATGAATGACTTGGTATTGTTACATTTTTATTTGGTATTAAAATTTCATAATCTTAGAAATAAATTGTTTATAATCATTCCAAGTGTGCTCAAGGCATACTCAACCACTTCAACATGAAAGACTACAAGACCACATTGACTCTTTATAAATTTGGAATCAATATTTTTTCTAAGTGTTACTCTCATTTGGTTGATGGTACACTCTATATAAAATTGATGATAATTATTTTGTACTTGAATCATACTCATCATGATCTTTCATTTAATTTAAACTTGGTATCACGTTACTATAAGGAACCCCATGAAATCCATTGTAAAGTTGAAAAATGAATTCTAAGGTATCTTCAAGTAATAATAACTATGGGATTGAGTACATGTTATGAGGAAAATATTCAAATATTGGTTACACTTTTGGTGATAATAATAGTTTTTGGATACATAGGTGATGGTTGGGTAGGAGATCTAGATAATCATAAGTCAACTACAAGATACATCTATCATCTTAGGGTAAGTCAAGTGGCTTGTTATTGAAAATAATAGACTAATGTTGATTTATCTAATAGGAAATTTATTATAATGGACATGTATTTTATGGTCATGAGTCAATTTGGATTTGACACTTTTTTTTGAATTTGGATTTCAAAAAAATGAGCCCAACCTGCTTTGATGCACATTTATCCCAACCCATTAGAGCACTAATGCAAAAATCACATTGACATTTGCATCATTATATTTGGTATTTAATATAATACAATTTCATTGGTCTTATTTTTTGTTGAATAAATGACTAGGTTGTAGACATCTTCACAAAACATTTCCTTAAAGCTTAATTTGTTCAGCTCAAGTAAATTTTGGGACTGAAGGAAGGTATCACCAAGGGGAGATAGTTTAGTGATTCTTACATCATTCCCTTCATTGAATTACATATTAATTTTTAATGTCATTTTAATTAATACCTATATATTATTTTATGGGTTTAAGATTTACTTATATAAAAATAAAAAAATTATGGGTAGGCACTAAATGGTGCATACTTATCCACAACCTATTATTAGAGAATATTATCATTTTATTGAATACTTATTTGAATTATTCTATTAAAATTTTTATTTTATTATATTTTTATCTTTTTTTTACTTCTACTAATAAAAATTTTATTTTATTATATTTATAGCTACTCATCAAAATCCTAACCCTAACCCTAGCCTCCTCTCTTATCTATATAAGAACATAAAGTGATACTAGGTGAGGCATATTTTGGATGAGATTTATTGTTATATTGGTATAATTAGTCTAATTATCTTAATAAAAATAGGTATTTATGTTATTTAGATGAATTTGTGTAACTTTTTTCAGTATTTCATGGGTTTTTTATGCAAATATTATGGGTGTTTATCTTACGGTAGTTAACATGATTTTGGATCTATCTAGATAATTTAATATGGTCATAAACCCAAGCTTAGATATTGCATATGAAGCTTTTCATTATTATTTTTTTATATTCATTGTTGTACATAGATCTTAGATTCCACATACCTCACATAATATAGAAAGTGCCTAGTATTTTTATTTTTGGCCAATAGGAAGCATATCTATTTATGGATCATTTGGCATACCAAATTAGGAAAGATAAGAACCATCCAACCTCTCCTAAAATGAAAAGGAATCTCCCCAAGGTCTATTTTTCCAAGTATTAGCTTGTTGGATAACCTAGCTAACTAATGTCAAATTATTCCATTTAAAGGGGCATATTTAAATAAATTCAAGATCTAAGCTTAAAAAAATGAGAAATAATGTTGTATATGTTATTATGTTGATACGAGACTCAAATACATAACAAAGTACCAAAAATGTAAATAAATTCCCAAAAATTAGCAATTTTAGATCTAACATAGAAAATATAGTTGATGTAATTAAAGTTCATTTCATTGTATACATTCAACAGTGCATAAATAAAAATTAAAAAAAGATTTTTAAATTAAGATAGAACTTATAAACATGGATTTTAATTTCATATCTATTATAAACCTTATCTAACATATTTATTTTAAAAAAAAGAGAAAATATGATGGTAAAGAGAAGAAATGAGCCTATTATATGATGCAGATAAATCTAACTCAGTTGATTAATTAAATCCCATGAAACCAATCTTCATCTTGACTAGCATGCACTCAACCATAAATAGAAGATGATACATAAGTCTAAGGATATTTTAGATATGAATTAAATCATCATATTCATGGATAGATAATGAACTCTAATCTTAAAATACTTTCAATTTAACTTATAATTCATAGAAAATACTTTTTGATATTCACCATAATCAATTGAAGTACAAATTTCAATATAAAAACAACATAGCTCATGTTTGGAGGAGGATAAACATAAAATAAAACAAAGTAAAAATAAAAATCTAACTTTTTCAAAAAAAATACATAAAACCTCCAACCCCTATCTAGTCTTGTTGCAAGTCTTATATAGACATTTGGTCTAGATGAAGACAAAACTTCCACTAATTAGGTGGGTTAAAATATTAAATATATGGTTCAAGATCAAAGGCATATATTTAATGTGCATAAATATCATCTCAAGGCAATGAATGATAATATTAAATGTTATATGCCCAATCACTAAATTATGGGAACAAAGGACAAGTGGAACAATTTAATATTCTAAATATGCATATATCCAAGATAAAATCTCCTTATTTGGTGCACTTTTTAACCACATCAAATGTTGGTAACATGTTTTGTCCTCTAGTTAGAATATTCTCCTTGAGTGAGTGTCTCCTCTCCTTGTCTAGTTTTGTAAAAGACAAACAATAAAACATCACATTTCTGAAAGAAAATGAGCAAAATTGAAAAAAATAACTACAACATTTTAATCAAAATAAGTAATTCACAAAAATGATGGATTTATAATTTGAATTTTCTCCCTACAATACCTACACCAATGTGAAACTAATGAATCCAATGCCACTAATGACACTAAAAATGGATCCCTCAAGTGAAAGATATAAGAGAAAAACTATTTTTAGATAATTAATAGTGTTAAACAAGGATTCATAGTTGTAATCAGGCTTTAATAACTTAGTTTTTTATTTAAAAAATAAATTTAAAATAAATTAATTTTTATTTGAAAACTTAATTAAAAAAATAAAAAACTTAATTAATAAAAATTTGCAAAAAAAAAGGTGTGGGGGGGAATGGCCCCCCCATGGCCTAGTCAATATTTGTAAGCTTGACAACCATGGGGCAAGGGTGGATAAGCACTTGCAATCCTAGTTGAGCTCAACTACAAAGGGGAGATTTTGTAAGGCCCTCCCCTACCTAGTCAGGGATAAATCCCTGATTACCACTAGGGAGGGGTGTCATGAGGCACCCATGATGTGGTTAATATTTAAATCCTGAAAAATAAATGGGAAGTGGTAGTGGTGGGCCTCTAAGACCAAATTATAATTTTTATTTTGATTACAATTAAAATTCCCACCCACTACTTAAGACTTAGTCTGCATTTTAGACATGAGTTCACAAAAGAGGACCAAATAGCTTGCCAAGTATGTCTTCAAGAGGAGTGATATATGAAAATTTATCACACAATCTTGATTGACAAAAAGGAAAGGCCTTCAGGACCCATTTTTTCATTAAAAAACACCCAACTCCCTCACAAACCTAAGATGGAATATTTGTCTAACTAGCAAAGGGAGACAGAAAACCTACTAGAGCTCATTTTTTGTAAAGTATTATATATGAAAAATTACCTCTTGGACATGGTTCATGCAACATGATGGATTTTAAGGCCCAATTTTTAATGCAAATTGAGGTATGCCCAAAATAGTTACCCAACAAGTGAAAACAAACTATACCACAACAAGTGAGACCAAACTCTTAAAGACAAAAAGAAGTACCATGATTTCTTATGAAATTAGGGAATTTTGTGCAAGAAAAAACAAATGGAAAATCTATTATAAAATAAGTTCTTAAATATTTTAAAACAAAATAAATGTGTCTATCAACCCAAAATATTTGTCTAAGATAATCGATGGCACATGAAAAAAAACTTTTAGGATAAGAAGGGAATGGCCATAAGACCAAATTAGATATTCACATTAACCATAGTGTGTGCAAATGCATTCATTTCCTTTCATGAAATTCATATAGACTAGTTATTTTAGCCCTAATCATTAAGTTAGTGTTAATTATACCTTAAAATAATTTACTAGACATTGTTTTTCTACTAGTCAGGCATCCATATCACCAATAAATATATCTTTGATCCCACTCAATACCTTGTTATACTTATAGTCTAGCATCCATATCCCTAATAGAGATTAATTGAATCACTTAGAAATTAATTTTTCCTGATAATAAATTTTACTTTTTTTTTTCTTTTTATCATCTCAATTTTAGGTTGGGGATAACCATGATAAATAAGAAGTATAATTTTAAATTGTTCACCCTAGATCTTGACTATAACAGTTTCATCTAGGCAAACCCAAAAATCATTTAATTTTGTTTCATGTAAGGTTTCAACAGAATATATTTAGAACTCAAAATGTTTACCCAAACTCACCCAAACCTAACTAAATCCAAAACACATGGATAGTCTAAACCTTTGAAACTAAACTCTTAAGTAAAATCTTGTATCACAAAATACATAGAGTATTTAAACCACATAACACAATTGATGCTACTTACCAATAAACCCTTTTTATTTTATAATCCGAATGTACCAAAAGATTCATAATGAGCTCAAATCAAAAAGACATAAAAGTCAAGGATGGACCAATGGTAAAAGTAACAAAACATCAACCTAAAAAATGTCAAATTTATGATGATGTTGTCCTTTTCTCTCGTGTACCTTATCCCAAATATTTGTATCCATGATTTTCTCAGTCATCTCTAATGAATTCTCATTTGTAAATCTAGCAACATAATTACTATTAATTTAATTCTCATTTGTAAATTTATCAACATAATTAATATTAATTTAAGAATAAGAACTAAAGGAAGGTTTTAAAATTACCTTTGCCCATATAATAAACTACAAAGAGTGATAATTGAGGGTACTATCACATACAACAGTAAATGGTATCTCCAACCTGATAAATACAATCTCTTTGAGGTATTCAATCACTTTTTCACTTTCTCAGTATTGATCTTGAAACAAGAGTGTTTCATAAATATCATCTTCATTATCCTTATTCTTGACATCAAGAGTGTACATGCCTTATTATTCATTTGAGATAAACCCTTTGGTTGTGTCATTCATGTTTATATCAACTGGATTATGAGAAAATCTGTCTTATATAGAGGTATCTTCAAGTTTAAATTTTGATAACTCTTCTTCCTTGATTGGATTAACATGTTCAAGATTGCCTACTCTTGTTTATACCATTTCCAATGATAAGAGGAACATTGGACCATTGTGATTTGTATAATTTTCACCATGAATTGCATCTTTAGACTTACAAGTATAAACATCTAATGGTATTATTTTAGATGCACATAATGTATCTTATTTGTCTCTTTGTTTCAGCTTTGGAACTTCATTATCACTCTGATCACTTGAATTGTATGCTTCCTCTTGCATGTATGGCTTGTTGGCATTCATATTTTCACTTGTTAGCTCATCCTAAATAACTATTATGCTATTAAAAATAGAGTTATAATCATCACTACTCTCTTCAACTACTTATTACCTATCAAATGAAGTATTTTCAGCTAACATAACCTATTTATCTCTTATATTACTTCCAATATGAAATTTCCCAACTTCTAATTTTACAAATAAAGTCTCAATGGTCAGCGCCCATAGCATCGGCTATAGATTTTTTAATGTTTGACTCAGATTTGAAGTGTTATTATTTATATTTTATGGAATTAAGTTATTCATGGTTTTTATATAAAATTTAATTTAGTTTAAAAAAATATCAAAAAACATTTTATTATTTAAAAATTATGAGTCAATGTGATGATTAACTATTAAACTGCCATAACCACTTATTTTAGGTGTAATAATAGTGATATTATAGGATACGAGGATTTTTTTAATGTATGTTTGAGGTGACATATGATTTTAAGGAATAATTTGACTCAAAGGCATGTATTTCAAAGGCATTAGGTTATAAACTTGGTTATAAAATAAATACAAAGCACCTAGGATTTGGTTCATTAGTGAGGTGTTTTACATGAATGCTTGATTAACCACTAGGATTTGGTTGTATGCACTCAAATGTCCTAATGAGGGAAATGGATTAGAATCATGCCCATGTGGCATAATTTTTTTTAATTTTAATGGCTTCATGATATGTTAATGACAAATATGTAAGATTCGCCTAAGTTCTTCTAATAAACATAGAGGTTATTAAGTCCAAATCTCTTAGATAAATTTGAATAGAAATATGTTCAATTTACGTGTATGGATATTTTGAAATCTTGTACAAATTATGAATATGATTGTTAAAGGTACTCATGGGATTATTTGGTTCCATATAGGTAGTATAAAAGTGCTAATATATAATGGTAGGATCAATAGGCACCTAGAAATGATTGATAAACATAATTTCAAGGTTATTTAAGGATTGTATTAATCAATTTAGAAAATCAAGGTACCACTCATTAGTCATTTCATCTAGATTATAAGGAAATAAGAAAAAAGACACATCTTCTTTTTGGACTTGAGTTCTTATTATGGAATCTTTGAAATCATGTATGTGTTCTTATATGGTTTGATTCTCACCATGCACATATTTTGGGCATAATTTATAGAGATTATTGTGTAACCCTTAGAATGTTCACATGGTAGTTACCTCCACCAATCCATGCTGCAGCCATTGGTGGGTTTAGAGGGATATAAAAAGTATTGACAAAATGAATGATAGTTGTATGTGAACCACTCATTGAATTGGTATTTCTATTTTTGGGTTTTCCTTTATCAAATATGACTTTTTTATGTTATGTAAGCTATAACAATTCATTGTCACCCTCAATAGACTTTGAAATTTTGATAATTCTTTTATTTTCCATTTTGATACTTGGAATGTCTTTGTTTTTGAAATGTTTCTAATATGTCAAAGCTAAATTTTAATTTTGTAACCACAATAAATCATAGATCTAAAAATACTTTAGTTTAGACCCTCCTAGCATCAGTACATTGATGTGTGTTTTAGGCATACAATAGGGTATGTAAAGTGTATATGATGGCCTGTAAGACCATAAAAAATCATATATCTACAAAAAAAATCTAATTCAAGCCCTCTTTCTAGGATCAAAATGTTGATGTGTTATTTAGGCAGACAAGAAGTCATGGAAAGCATGAAGGATGACCCCCTACATCAAAATCAATGATGGACCTTAAAAAAAAGTTCACGCCTTCCTTCTAATGCTAATCTATTGTTGTGTTTTTTAGGCACATCACAAGGCATGAAAAACATGAACAATGGCCCACTAGATCAAAACCAATTATATATCTAATAAAAAATATAGTTCATGCCCTCCTAGCACCAATCTATCGATTGGTCATTTGGAACACCATCTTAGGAAAGATGGGAACCATCTAACCTCTCCTAAAAGTATATGGAATATCCATAAGATCTATATCTCAAAGTCTTGTTTTGCTAGATAACATAGTTGTCTAATATGAAACTATTCATTTTTAAAGGCATATTGGAATAAATTCAATATCTAATCTTAAACAAATGAGAAAAAAAGGTGGATATGTTGATGTGAGGCTCAAATACACAATAGGGGATGGCAAATGTAAATTATTTTCCCAAAAATTAGAAAGTTTAGATTTAACATATAAAATATAGTTGATTCAATTCACATTGATTTCATTGCATACATTCAGCAATGAATAAACAACAATGAAAAAGGGTTTGTAATAAAGATAGAACTTGTAAACATAGATTGCAATTTCAAATATATTCTAAACCTACTCTAATAGATTTATAAAAAAGAACAAAATATAGGGATAAAGAGAAAATAAATGATCTTAATTTGTGATGCAAATAAATCTCACTTGATTTATTAAGTAAATCCCATGAAACCAATCTTTAGCTTGACCAGTATAAACCCAACCACAAGTAGAAGATCGTACAAAAGTTTGAGGAGATTTTAGTTATGATTAAAATATAAACAAATTTACCATATACATGCATAGATAATGAAATTCAATCTTAAAATCCTTTCAATTTAACAAATATTTCATAGAAAACAGTTGTTGAGATTCACTATAATCATTTGAATTAAAAAATTTGAAAACATAATGACATAGCTCATGTTTCAAGGAGGATAAATATAAAATAAAACTAAGTAAAAATTAAAAAAATGATTTTTTCTAATTTATTCCATAAAAACTTTAACCCTTATCTAGTCTTATTCCAAGTCTTATATAGACACTTAGCTAAATGAAAACAAGAATTCCACTCATGAGGTGTGTGAAAATACTAAATATATGGATCAAGATCAAAGGCCCATATTAAGTGTGAAAAAAAAATCATCTTAAGGCAATGAGTTCCAAGATTAAATGTAATATTCCCAAGCATTAAATTATGGGAAAAAAGGACAAGTGGGATAATTTAATATTCCAAATATGCATATCTCCAAGATAAAAGCTCCTTCCTTGGTGCACTTTTTGGCTGCATTAAATGTTGGTAACATGTTTTGTCTTCTATTCTGAATATTCTCCTTGAGTGGGTGTCTCCTCTCCTTATCTAATTTTACAAAAGATAAACAATAAAACATCACATTTATGAAATAAAATAAGTGAAATTGAAACAAATAAATGTGACATTTTAATCAAAACAAGTAACAAAAATTATGGATTTAAAATTTGAACTTTCTCCCTATAAGACCTACACTAATGTGAAACTAGTGAATCCACCTTTATAATTCCATTAATGAAATGGAAAATAGACACTCGAGGTGAAAGATATATGAGAAAAAACATTTTCAAACAATTATCAATGGTAAACCAAGTTTCATAGTTGTAATCAGGATTTAACAAATTAATTTTTATTTAAAAAAATAATTTTAAAAATAATTAAATTTTTATTTAAAATTAATTTTAAAAATAAATTAATTTTTATTTAAAAATCAATTAAATAATAAAAATTTGTGAAAAAAATGTGGGGGGTAAAATGGCCCCTCGTGGTCTAGTTGGGCTTTAGAAGCCAAATAGCCATGGGGCAAGGGCCAATAGGGCCCCATAAGCCTAGTCAAGCCTGACTATAAGGGGGGAAGGTCATAAGGCCCTCCCTCAACCTAGTGGGGGTTAAATCCCTAGCTATTACTAGGGAAGGACATCATGAGGCCCACATGATGTGAGTGGGATTTAAATCCTAACCAATAAATGGGAAGGGGTAGTGGTGGTCCCAAAGACCAATTAGACTTTTTAGTCTAATTATAATTAAAACATTTGCCAACTACTCAAGACCTAATATGTATTCTAGACCTGATTTTACAAAAGAGGATAGAACTACCTATTGAGTGTATTTTCAAGAGGAGTATTAATTATGAAAATTTATCACATGCATTTTATTGACTCAATAGGATGGATTTTGGGGCCTGAATTTTTATTTAAAACACTTGAATCCCCCCAAATCTAATATGGAATATTTATTTGACTAGAAAAAGTAGACAAAACCTCTTAGATCTTATTTTTTGGCCAAGTGTTGTATATGAAAAATATCGATTAGACATGGTCCATGTAATGGGATGAATTTTGAGGGATGATTTTATAACCAACTGAGGTATGCCCAAAACAATGACCCAACATGTGAAAACTAACTAGACTACAACAAGTAAAACCATACTCCAAAATACAAAAAGAGGTACCATGATTTCTTATAAAATTATGGCATGTTGTTCAAGTAAAAAACATTGACTTTACTAAAAAATACTACTGAGTATTTTAAAACAAAATAAATGTGTCTAAGAACCCATAATCTCTGACCAAGATAACACATGGCACATGAATAAATTATTGAAAAGATAAGAAGCAAATGACCATAATACCAAATCAGATATTCACATTGACCATAATGTGTGCAAATGCATTCATTCCCTTTTATGAAATTCATAGAGATTAGTTACTACATCCTTGATCATCAAATTAGTGTTAATCTTACCTTGAAGTGATTTTCTTGACATTGTTTTATTGCTATCTAAGTTTTTATAACCCTGATAGCAATATATGTGATCACACTCAAGACCTTGTTCTACTTCCAATCATCCATCCTTTGCATCGATAGTAGTTACTTGAATCACCCAAAAATAGAGTTTTATTGATAATATATTTTATTTTATTTTGGTCATCTCAATTTTAAGCTAGGTACCACCATGGCAAACAAGAGCTATAATTTTATATTTTTTACCAACCAATTTCTTCTAAGAAACCTAGAAATCATTAAAGTGTGTTTTCATGTAAGGTTTCAAGAGAATATCTTTAAAAGTCAAATATTTTATATAAACTCACCAAAACATGAATAGATATAGAACACATGTGATAGTACAAACCTTTGAAATCAAACTTTTAAACATAATCTTGTATCAAAAAATACCTAGAGTACTTAAACTATAGTACATGATTTATGCTGCCCACAAAAAAAAACCCCTTTTATTTTACAATCCGAAGGTACCAAAAGATTCAAAAATAGGCAAAATAAAAAAGAGGTAAATGTTGAGGTTGGACCAATGGGAATTTTTTTTTAAAAAAGTAACCCAAATAAAAAATGACCTATTTATGATGTTGTTGTCCTTTTCTCAGGTACCTTATCCCAAAGATTTTTATCCACAATTTTCTCAATTAGCTCTAATGAATTCTCATTTGTAAATTCTAAAAAAATAATTGCTATTGATTCATGAATAAGAACCAAAATAAGGTTTGAGAATTACCTTTACCCATACATCAAACTACAAAGAGGGATAAGCAAGGGTAATATCACATACCAGAGTAAATGGCATTTTAAATCTGGTAAAGATGTGTTCTTTGAGCTAGTCAATCATAATTTAATTTATTCATTACTGATTTTGAGACATGAGTGATACAGAAATATCATCTTCATCTCCTTCTTCCTGACATCAATATTATATGTGCCTTATTCTTCATTTGAGAGAAACCCTTTGGCTATGTCACTCATGTCCACATCAATTGGATTATGAGAAAAGTTATCCTAGATTGAGGTATCTTTAGGTTTAAATTTTGGTTATTCTTCTTCCTCATTTGAATTACCATGTTCAATATTGCCTACTTTTTTTCAACAATTTCTAATGCTAAATGGAACATTGGACCACTGTGTTTTACATGTTGTTCACCATGAATTTCATCTTGAGATGTAAGAACAGAAACATATGATGGGACTATTTTAGATGCACCTAATGTATCTTATTTATATCTTTATTACATATTTGTAACTTCATTATAAGTTTGATCTCTTCAATTTTATGCTTCCTCTTTCATGCATGACATGTTAACATTCATATTTTCACCTATTAGCTCATCCAAAATATCTATTATGTTATCAACATCATAGTTAGAATCATCACTACTCTCTTTGATTTCTTCTTGCCTATTAGATGAATCATTTTCATCTAACATAACCTATTTAGTTCTTATATTGCTTCAAGTCTCAAAAAAACCCAAGTTTAATTTTTCAAACAGAGTCTCATCGTTCAGCCCGCATACTGTTGGTTATGGATTTTCTGATGTTGTACTCAAATTTAAACCTTGATTATTTCTATCTTATGGATTCAAGTTCATAATATGTATTATATAAAATTACATTTAGTTAGAAACATCATTAGAATACAATTCATTATTTAAAAATGATGGGTCAACTTTTTGAATACTAATTAAACTAACATAACCATTTATGTTAGGTGCAACAGTCATGTTATTATAGGATACAGGGAGGATTTTTTTATTGTAAGCTTGAGGTAACATATGATTTTAAGGAATAAAATGATTTAAATGCATGTATATTAATGGAATTGGGTTATAAACTTGGTTATAATCTAGATATATGGTACCTAAGATTTTATTCATTAGCGGGGTGTTTTGCATGAATGCTTGATTAACTATTGGGATTTGAATGTATGTACCTAGTTCTCCTAATAAAGTCAATGAATCAGTAACATATCCTTATGGCATCATTTTTTATTCACTATAAATGGCTTCATGATATGTTAATGAAAAAAATGCAAGAGTTTCATAGTTTCTTGTAAGAAACATAGAGGTCATTAGATCCAAACCTCTTAAATAAATTTGAATATCAACATATTTAATTTACTTTTATCAATCTTTTAATATTTTGTACATCTTATGTAAATTATGGTTAAATGTACTCATGGACTCATTCGGTTCCTTATGGGTAGTAACAAATTGATGATATATAATGGTAGGATCAATAGGTTCTCAAAAATAATTATCAAACATGGTTTTAAGATAATTTTAGGATTTTATTGACCCACCTAGAAAATAAAGGCACCACTTATAATCCATTTCATCTAGAGTATAAGGAAAAAATTTGTAAGCCACATCTTCATGTTGGACTTGAGTTTTTATTATGGTATCTTTGAAATCATGTATGTATTCCTTTCTAATTTGAATCCCACCATAAACATATTTTGGGCATACTTTATCAAGATTCTTTGACAAATCATGGGTAACCCATGGAAATTTCGCAAGGTAATTACCTCCACCAAGCCATGCATCAGCCACTAGTGGGTTTAGATGGAGGATTGACAAAGGGAACAATAATTTTAGGAAAATCACTCATTGAATTGGTAAGTCTAGTTTTGATTTTTCATTTGCCAGATATAGTTTTTATATGCTCTGTGAGGTATAATAATTTAAAGGCACCCTAAATATACTTTGATTTTTTGATAACTCTTTTATGTTTCAGTTTGATACCTATAATGTCTCATTTTGGGAAATGTCTCAAACTGTTAAAGTTAATTTTTTTATTTTTAGACCAAAAGAAATTGTAGATCTAAAAATATTTCAATTTAGGCCCTCCTTCTATCACCAAGGGATTTATGCACACAACAAGGTATGTAAAGCATAAAAGATGCCTAAAATAACATAACAAATCATAAATCCACAAAAAAATTAGTTCAGGCCCTCCTAGTGTCAATCTATTGACATGTTTTTTAGGCACACAACAAGGCATGGAAATCATGAAGAATGGCCCACTAGATCAAAACCAATGATATATCTAACATAAAAATTTAAGCTCACACCCTCCTTATAGTGTCAATCTATTGATCTATTTTTTAGACACACAACTAGTCATGAAAAATGTGAATGATAGCCCACTAGATCAAAACCAATGATATATCTAACCAAAAAAATCTAATTCATACCCTCCTTCTAGGATCAATATGTTGATGGGTCAATTATATTTATAGGTCTTTGATTTTTGGATAACTTAGCTATGTGATGTGAAACTAATCCATTTAAAGGGGTATGTTGGAATAAATTCAAGATCTAAGCTTAAACAAATGAGGAAGAAAAAAGTTGGATATATCAATATGTTAATATGAGGCTCAAATACATGATACAGGATAGCAAATGTAAATAAATTTATAAAAAATCATCAATTTTAAATTTAACATATAAAATATAGTTGATTTAATTCACATTCATTTCATTTCATAAATTCAACAGGGCATAAACAATAATGAAAAAGGGTTCTCAATCAAGATAGAACTTGTAAACATGGATTATAATTTCATATCCATTCTAAATAGACTCAAACATATTTATAAAAAAAATCAAAAGATTAGGGTAAAGAGAAAATAAATGAGTCTATCTTGTGATGTAGATAAATCCAATTTGGTTCATTAATAAAATCCCATGAAACCAATTTTTAACTTGACTAGCATACACTCAGCCACAAAGATAAGATGATACATAAGTCTGAGAAGATTTTAGCTATAAATAAAATTTAAACAAAATTGCCCCATATATGCACAAAAATAATATCTAATCTTTCAAGTCTTTAAATTTAACATATATTGCATATAAAACCCTTGTTGATAATCACCATAATCATTTCAATTACCAATTTTGATAGCATAACATATTCCATGTTTGGAGGAGGATAAACATAAAATAAAAATAAGTAAAAATAAAAATCCAAATTTTTCTAATTTCTTCCATAAAACCTCCAACCCCTATTTAGTCTTATAACAAGTCTTATATAGACACTTGGTTTAGATGAATACAATCCTTCCACTCATGAGTTGGGTGAAAATATTAAATATATGAGTCAAGATCAAACGCCCATATTGAGTGTGTAAAAATATCATCTCGAGGCAATGAATGCCAAGATTAAATACAATATGACTAAGCATTAAATTTTGGGAACAAAGGACAAGTAGAACAATTTAATATTCCAAACATGCATAACTCCAAGATAAAATCTCCTTCGTTGGTGCACCTTTTGGATGTGTTAAATGTTGGTAACATGTTTTGTCTTCTAGTTAAAATATTTTTCTTGAGTGGGTCTCTCCTCTCCTTTTCCAATTTTGAAAAATAAAAACAATAAAACATTACAATTCTAAAATAATAGGTGAAATTAAAATAAATAAATTTGACATTTTAATAAAAATAAGTCATGAAAATGACATATTTATAATTTGAATTTTCTTCCTACAAGACCTACACCAATGCGAACTAGCTTTTCGAAGCCACTAACAACACTAAAAATAGATCCTTGAGGTGAAAGATATAAGATAAAAATAGTTTTTAAGTAATTATCAGTGTTAAAAGGGGTTTCGTAGTTGTAATTGGACTTTAACAAATTAAAGTTTCTTTAAAAATTTAATTAAAAACAAATTTAAAAAATAATAAAAAATAGATTAAATTTTATTTTAAAAATTAATTAAAATAAATTAATTAATATTTAAAAACTCAATTAATTAAAATTAATAGTAAAAAAATAAATAAAAAAGGTGGGAGGGGGAATTCCCCCCCCCTCATAGCCTAGTCAATATTTAGAATCTTTACATTCATGGGATAGGGATCAACAAGCCCCTATAAGCCTAGTTGGGCCTTCAAGCCTAACTCCAAGGGGGGAGGCCATAAGGCCCTCTCTTGACCTATTTAGGGATAAACCCCTGACTACCACTACGAAGGGGGGTTGTGAAGCCCCCATGATGTGATCAGGTTTTAAATCCCAACCAACAAATGGGAAGGGTTGTAAGTGTCCCCCTAAGACCATATTAGACTTTTTAATCCAACTAAAATTGAAACACTCACCCACTACTTAAGAAGTACTCATTCTAGACTTGATTTCACAAAAGGGGATTGAATAGCCTCTCGAGCGCATTTTGAAGAGGAGAATTATATGTGAAAATTTATCACATAAACTTGGTTGATGCAATAGGATGGATTTTGAGACCCAATTTTTCATTTGAAATATTTGAATCTCTTGTAAATCTGATATGGACCCAACTAGCAAAGGGAAATGAAAAATCTATCAGAGCTTATTTTTGGTTAAGTTTTATATATGAAAATTTACCGCTCAGACATGGTCTACATAAAAGTATGGGTTTTGATCCCAATTTTGTATACAAATTGAGGTATTCCCAATATAATAAACTAATGGCTCAAAACCCACTAGATCACAACAAGTGATACTAGACTCTAAAAGACAAAAAGAGGCACCATGATTTATTATAAAATTAGAGTGTGTTGTTCAAGCAAAAACACTCTTAATCATTTTATTCTATAGTACACTGATATATGGTTAGCCCTTAGAAGATATGATGTAAAACCCTATATTTGGTACCTTTTGAGCCCATTCACTATTTATAACTATGGATTCATATATCAGAGAACCTACAAATAAAACACACCTCGACTTAGTATTTCCAAAATTACCTTGGGTTACATTTGGTAGATCTACATTATTGTAGTATTATTTGTTTATATTAAGTTATAGTATTCTCTTTCTATATTTATTTCTAGTATCCCTATTTAGGGTTCTATTTTTTATAAAATAATAGTGAAAGGGAAAAGTAGAGGTAATTTTTTGGCAAAAGGGGTTTCTAAGAAAAAAAATATTTGTTTAGGAAGGCCATGAACCAGTGTTTTCATGTGAATCAATTTTTTTTGGGTTCATAGGGTGACTAAACCATTGTGATTTAATCATTGAGATGATCATTTTAATTGGTTTTTAATTTTTTTGAAAAAAAATACATACACTTTTTTACCTACAATCCTAAAAATATTTTTTTTAAATTTAAAAAAAAAAAAATAGGATGATTACATCATTTTTATTTTATCATTAAGAATATCATTCTAACATGTACTTATGAAAATTCTTTTTCAATTTTTTTTCATAAAAAAATATTTTGGGCTATTATCACTCAAGTTTTTGTGTTAGCAATGGCATAGAAAAATATAACCCTCTAAGTTCCAACTACTCCAACTATAAAGGATACATTATTAATTTTCTCCTTAGTGAGGGTCTATACCACATTGCAAAAAATTAAGAATTTAACCCTTTAGATCTTATCATATATAAAAAAATAAAAAACCATTCTGACCAAGATAGATACATCCTTAGTTAGTCAATATCCCCTAAATTTAAGTTTCATTTTCAAGGTGTCATGGAATCTTATAAATTTTGGACTATCTTGGAATAGATTTTCAAAACCATAATAAGTTGAGGGCATGCTAATTGAAAAATGAGCTCACTACTCTTAATCCATACAACTATCTTCAAATTAAGGACTTCATCACTCAAATCAAGTGCTTGAGGCTTATACTTATTGACACTATTGAAACTAAGACTAATGGAAAACTCATTATAACTATTTTTTCTAATTTGGGTTGTTCTTTACATAATTTTTATTTCCAACCACATCAATATTTTGTGGGAGATACATATGTTGGCACCAAATTTTAATAAGTTTTGTGAGAAACTTTAGATAGAATAGGTAAAAATGGGTAAATCTAACCTGAAGATATTAAGCAATAGGAATTACTATTTAATGATATTAATGTAATGTGATAACTCAACTCTAACAAAGGCAAGGGCCCTATCTATAAAATAAATAAAGAAAATCCCAATCCTAATGACAATCCATATGCTTATAAATATCCTTCTCCAAGTCAAAACAAAGGCAAAGGGAAAGTAAATGCCAACATCAACCAAGAGTTATGTAATTGGTGTAAGAAACTAGGCCATGTTGAACATCAATGTTTCAATAAAATGGCATAATTATAAGTAGAGATGAAAAAATGTAGCTAGCCCCTTCCAAATTATGAGTAGAATTTTCTAAAATAAGAGGATCACTTATGTCTAAATGTATTTTATATTCAATAGCCTCTCACCATATAACATATGATGAATCACTATTTAAAAATCTTGACCAATACCACACAAATGAATTTTTTGTATAAAAATTTAGTCCTCTATTTTTATAGGGAGAATGGACATTTGATATGGATAATGGTGTATTCAACAAAGTTATCTATGTTCTAGACTTGTTTGTGAACATATTTTCCATATATCATATCACACATTTAGGTGAAGGCAAAAAAATTGAGTTTACACCTACCAATGTTGTCATCAAAATTATCAAAGATCATTCTGCTATTGTAGCCATTGAAAAGGTTGATCATCCAAGACAATTGTAAAAATTTTAAAATGTTGTATTCATTTAAACTTTACAATTCATGATTTTATATGATAATGACTTGAATAAACTTTGGCATGAGTGTTTTGGTCACATCAACTATTGCTCAATGTAGGAACTCAATAAGCATCACGTGGTTATTACTTTTCCACACGTTTATGTCAAAAAAGGTGTTTGTCTAGGCTGTGCATTTGAAAAACAACATAGCAATCCATTTTCAAAAGGCATATCCTTGATGTAAAGTGAAATATTACATTTATTTCACAATGATCTTATGTCCTTTCCCAAAGTTTATTTTTTAGAAACATAAATATGTGCTTACATCCATTAATGATTTCTCTCATAGAACTTGGATCTACTTTCTAAAAAATAAAAAGAAAAGTCTTTGATCACTTCAAATTTTAAAGGCCCTTCTTGAAAACCTATAAGAGAGAAAAATTTAAAATCTTAGAATAGATATTGAAGGAAATTTTTCCAACAATCAAATGATTGGATTCTTCGAATAGGTAGGTATTCAACTTCAACATATTATACCCTACAGCCCTCAAAAAAAGGGTCTAACTAAGTATAAAAATCACACATTAAATGAAATGCCTAATTTCATGGTATATTTCAAAGACTTGTCTCCATAATATTGGGTAGATTAAATCTACTATACAACCTACATCAAAAATCACACTCACCACTATGTAGTATAAAATATGACTTCCAAACATAAATAGTTTGATGTCAATCGAGATGTTTTTTATTTTTAAATTTTTGGATGTAATGCATAAATACACATTCCAAATTAAAATCATAAATAAATGGAAAGGAAGGGTCATCCTTGTATATTTTTTTATATCTTTGAAGGTGTGAAGGCATATCATTTTATCATTTTGGGAACCACTAAAGTGATTTACCAAAAGGATGTGTTATTTGATGAATAATCACAAGGTTTCACACCAACATCTCTTACTCCTTCTCTATTACCTACTATAAATGGGACACAACTTCTAAGGTCTATTATAAAGAATAAGATAGTTTATATGAATCCCATTATATGACTTACTATAGTTAAAATGATGAGCCACAAGGTGAAAAACTATCCATTACCATTTCTAAATATCCAATAATATGAATATAACCACTAGTATTTGGTAGGGCATACATAGTGTACTTAAACAAACAACTATAAGGCTAGAAGGCTCAAAGATTATATGGGCTACTAGAGATCTATATAGGCTATTTGGTTTGATGACTTGTACCAAGCTATAAATAGACTTTTAAACCAATTTAGGGTTAGCATGATCAAGCACATAAAGGATGCAGGTATCTCTAATAGGTATAACCATAGTAAAGCAAGCAACTATGACTAGAAATTCACTTGCATACAAATTATGGAAATGGCAATGCTAAATAAAGAGAGCTATGAAGTAATGCATAAACTTAGAAACAAAGTCACTTTTAGGCCAAATAAAATATGTTTTAGGAAGTAAAGATGTTTTCAATCAAGGGTTTAAGAGCATGCCTAATACAATCCTAAGCTAACTCTTTATTTTTAACATTATTGTTTCTTAATAATGTAATTTCTGGTTTAGCAAGAGAGGAAATTATTTATGTAAATTGTATAGTTTGTCTTGAGCATTTAGGATTCTAATCTATAATAATAAATGTTTCCAAAAAGAGCATGACATATATTTCAAACAATGAAAGATATTCTTAACCATATACAAATGCATAAAACCTTAGAAACTATCTTAGATAATGCCTTAAACAAGTTAAATCACTAAAATAATCAAAACCTGGCATATATACTACTACAATCAAACAAGTATTTTAATTTTCATGGAAAATTACCCTCATATCAAACTCAATAATAGTGTTCATAATTTATACCAATCGATTATCCAAGCTAGGAAACAATGAAGGAGGAGGATCAGGTTGTGTGTAAGCTGAGTCTAAACTAGGAGCCAAAAGCAATGGAAGAGGTGAAGGAGAATCTACCGACTGAGAGAGAGCTAATAGATGGATTATAATAATAGGTTCAATGGAGTCTTTAGGGGGATATGAGAAACTCATAATATTTAGGAACACTTTAGAGAGTAATGTGAATCACCAAGATGAGCTACAGAATAATAGGTCATCCCTTATCATAATGAAAGCTAAGTGTGCCAAGAATAAACTAGGTGAGATTCAAGAAGGCAGAAAATATTTGAGTGTTATGATCAAGTGGGAAGATCAAAGCAAAAATGTGGGAGAGAGAGGCTAAAATTAATGATGAAGCATCATATAAGGCAACCCTAATCCACCAAAGGCCAAAAAGTAACCATTTTTAGCCATTTGGGCCAAACTGGGGCATTTTTTACATGTTCTACCTAGGCCATGGATTTTATGAAGGAAACATGTGACCTAGGCCACAAGTTTTCTCCCTAATCCATGACTTGGGTCAAATAGCCACTCTGAGTGGTCAACAGGTCTCTAGAAGTACCCCAAAAGGCATTTAGAGGGCCTATCTGTATGCAAAAGGGAAATAAGGTGCTAAGTATGTATAGGGTATGGATGTATGATACAAAAAAGGTCCATATGAGTGGAAAATGTCTCAAATTAGGATAACCAAGGTTATTAGTCTACACATAAGTTGATGTGTAATCATAGGGAGGATTTGGGTCATGGGAATTATAATTACATATGCCCTTGAGGTACAAGCAATCAGTGTTTGAATGAATACGAAGTTTTGTGTAGTACCTAAAAAGCCACAAAAAATCAAAAGAAAGAAATAATTAAAAAGATAAAAGAAAACATTACCTTCAATTACAAAATAAGGATGGCAGTGAAAGAAGTTGATGGCATGATCCATGGGTGAAAGTATAAATATTACATGATCAAAATCTAACTCTAGCTCTAGCTCTAGCTCCTATAAAGAAGGGACACAAGTGACATCAAATAAAATCATATAATCTATAATGACATTCACTAAGGCATCTACCCTAGAGTTCTCCCTGTGATGGATATGGGTGACCTAGATGTCCTCGAAGAAGGAGAGTAAATTATGTGTCACCTTTACGAGGGGGAGTAACTTAGTTTTAACAATGGCCTAAGAATTGATGAGTTGAGACACAACTAAGAGTCAGTCAGAGAATAACTACACATATAACATGTAGAGATACATTACAAAAATGGTTAGATCAAGTACTAGTGATGAAAAACACAAGAAATGCATAAGAACATAACAATCTAGGCCAACCTATTCAATGGGGTGTGAAAATGATAATTAAGAACTCAATTAAAGAAAGCAAACATAATTAACAAATGATAATTAACAATCTTCCCAAGAGATTCCCATCATCCATAAGTGGATCAAATTGTTTTTTCTCCTTGATTTGGTTCTTAAGTCTTCAACAATGGTGTAAATCAAGCTCTTCCACCATCTTAATAACACTAGTTATAAACTAGGCTCATGATATGAAATCAAGAGTATGCCTATCAAATGAAGCTATCCTATTACAAATTAAGCATAATAATCAACACAAAGAAAGGTTCTGGAGATAATTTTGCATAATAGGTTTACACAAATGAAGCTTAATCAAAGTGGTCTTGGCCCTCCTATTTATATATTTTCTAAATTGATTAGGATCAACCATGACCATCCATAAGATCAAGATGTGTGGTCATGAATTAATCTAATTATGTAAATAAAATCCATAAATATCCTCATAATGATTTAGGAGTAAGGGGCATTAAAGAGGCATGTTAAACCATAATCCTGATATGTATTAAATTTATGGCTTATAGATGCCACCCCATTGATCATGTCATTTGATGATGCAGTTAATAGGAATCAATTTCTAATAAATAAATATTCAATGACTTCTATGAACTTCTTACTTAAGCTCATAATTTGGTTTCATTTGCCTAAATAAGATTAATCAATTTTGATGCAATTCTTTAGAAATTGGTGCACTTTATTAATCAAACTGGTCAAAATGTCATATTACTAGGTCATAATTTGACTAGAAAAGAATTAGAAGGTGATTTTAGTTACATATATATTGTCATCCCATTTAGGATGTTGTCAACACAAAATAACACTTGCACATGTCGTATGCTTCCAAATTAGAAGAAAAAAGTGATCCAGAGCACCAAAATGCATTTTCATCATTTTGAATCGAAATGATCTAAGAAAGTTAATAATTACATAAAATACATTATCCCATTTAGTGATACATTAGCCTAAATTATCACTTGCATATGACAAGCTCGAACCATTTAGCACATTTAAGTGATTTTTGGCCCAGTTCATGTGTTTTCACAAATTTTAAGTAAGATTGATAATTTCAACACAATAGTGTTAGAAATTGGATGTCTATATGTTTCCCCTATTTGAGAAAGCATAGTGAGACATTTAGGTGAAGTAACATATTTTCAAATAAAAGAGTTGTCAAGAATAAATTGGAAGGAAATGACCCATGATCCCCCCTCGAGAAGACATATAGGGATGAAAGAGAAGGATGAACTCTCAAAAAGAGAGGGAAAAGTGAGATTAACCTAGGGAATAGATTAAATCTAGATGAACCAATGCTTACACACATTGGTTCTATCAATTATCAAAATACAATTAGAATAAAATAGGCCCCAAGGATAGGGGGAAAGGGAAAGGTAAAATCTAAAAATATAAGTGATACACTTTGAACACACCCAAAGTTAGGATCCAAGATACGTGCTTATAGAATGATCAATCTTAAGACAAGTTACACAATAAAATATTACCAAAATGAGGGAAAAAGTTTGTAAGGCTTGGAATTAGAAGAAAAGGAGAATCATGTTTGCAAAGAGAAGAAATAATAATGTACTCTAATAGAGCAAATTTGATCATGTGATAAAGAAATGTTGCCCCAGTATGTTGATTTTGATCACTGATAAAGAATGGTTTGCCCTTGTATGGTTGATTTAGATTTGTGACTGGTTCAAATGTTATGCCCCTATATGGAAAATTGGCAAGCAAAAGATCAAGGAAATAACTTATTGCATAGATTACATATGATTGGGTGCAAGTGTAGATGTGATGGCATAATGGCTGAAAAAGTCATAAAAACCCAAGCATACAAGGATGCACAAAGATATGAAAGAGATGAAATGAAGAATCATTATGGTTGAGCTACCCTGAGATACATAATGTCTCTAAGCATTGCGTACATATTCTGACTGGACCTCAAGCCAATGTAGTTCACCCAGAAGTGGGAGAGAATGGTATTAGGGATGAATAAAATTGACTAGGGTTTGATTAGACTCATGATATATGCCAAGAGAAGCATGTCTTTCATAGAGTTAGGTGTAGGATAAGTCATAGTTACCTAGTTTCATTGGTGTTCTTAAGAGCTATACATTAGAGTTGCATCAACATTGAGACTTAGAACCAAATCACAAAGTGCTTAATATAGAAAAATGAAATTATGCATCATAAATATGAGGAACTTATAATGACATGTCCTTTCACTTACATTGAGCTAGTTCAAATATGAATGTTTATAACTAAGGATAATGATAATAACTACCAATACGAGAGTTATGACCATTTACATTTAAACAAAAATAAATAAAAATAAAAACATAAATGAACCCAAATTAAAATCAATATATTAATAATTAGGATTCAATTAGGAACAAGAATGTTTAAAATCAAAGTAATTACAACTTAATAACATGATATTAAGATATGAATAATCAAGATCCATGTAGAACATCAATATGTACTTGAAAAAATAAAAGAAAATAACAAGACCAAACATCAAATAAAAATACCAAGAAGGGGAAAGAAACAAATGAAAATATAATAAAGAAAAACAAAACACCACTAAAAATCAAATAAACACACATAAACAAAAATAATGTTAGTGCAGTTTAAAAACAATTATCCAAGCACATCTAGTAGAAGCATTACTTTCCACCACAATGTAACAAGAATAAGTACACAAGGTTTCCCCCTAGATTATAGGGAAACAATATATAATAAATGGGGGAAAAGGAATAAAAGGAAGGGGGTGGCTGAGATGACTCTAAATGTACAGGACAAGTGGACGTTGCCTACATAGTTCCATGGATGTGAATCTCAACATGAACTTCAAGCTAAATGTATTTCTCCTAAGAAGTGAGATAAAATAAAAAGTGATGACCAAAAAAAAATTATTAATTCTATAAAAGAAAAGAGAAGACAAAAATGGCCTTGCAAGAATGGCAAGCTAGTGGGACAAATGATAATAGTCTTGCAAAATGGCAAGTGCATGAGATAATTACTTACAAAATAGAAAGAACATGAAGATTAGAATGTGCAAAAGTGTAAAATAATTTTTTTGTCCTTTTGTGGATTATTTTTAATTTTTTTGGTGTTTTTAGGATAAAATATGTATAAAGGGAATCAACTAATCAAGGAGATGCTCATCCAAGAGTAAAAGTTCCAATAATAGCTAAGTTGACTTCAATGGCACATGCTCATAAATCAGTGAGAGTAAGAGTTATGTTAAGTCAAAAATTCCTATCACTAATAGCAAAACAAATAGAATAATATACAATGTGAGATAAAGTTTGAGGAACCATGCAATAGGCAAAAACCATATGTTATAGTATCCATGTTCACTTTTCTATAAAAGAATATTCCTATTGATCTACTTTTTAGAATTGGCATCGATTATGTCCATAGTGCTTATGATTCATAATTGGTCAAGGGATGAAAGATATTTAGGTTAAAACAACCCAAGACATGAAAATAATATGGTTCTCAAAAAGAATGGTCCAAAATGAATGGGGTCCATGAGAGGATGATACAGAATGAATATGGTCCAAAAGAGGATAGTCTAGGGTGGGATAAATATGAGGTTCTATAGGAAAATGGTCTATAATAAATATGGTCTAAAATAATATGGTCCAGGTGAGATAAAATGTGTCCAGAGTGCTAACAGCCAAAAGCTTTCACTATCTAGAGTCATGAAAATAATATGTTTCTCAAAATAATGATCCAGAGTAGGTCAAAAGAATATGGTCCATGAGATTATAGTCCAAGATATAAAGGTAGGATAAAATTATTTTATAATACATTTCCCCCAAGTAAGGGGTCTTATATATAATGGTTTGAAGTTTTCAAGCATAGAACCTCTTAAGATGCAC
The DNA here is from genome assembly GCA_037957365.1 of Torreya grandis. Lineage (NCBI taxonomy): Eukaryota > Viridiplantae > Streptophyta > Pinopsida > Cupressales > Taxaceae > Torreya > Torreya grandis. The sequence continues at coordinate 1,410,210 of JARHVA010002303.1, read as the reverse complement.
AATGTTCATGAGCTCTGGAAGTTCTTCACCATTCAAAATAGCTATTCGATATGCCCATGATCCATAATTTATTATGATAGCATATGGTCCCAACCAATTAGGTTTAAACTTACCTTTTTCCTTGCATTTAATGTTTGCATTCTTTTGGTTCTCTTTCAAGACCAAAACACCAATCTCAAACTCCCAAGGGGGAATTTACTTGTTTTAGCTTCTTTGCAATCTATTCTAATAGGCTTACAAGTTTTCTAGGGTAGCCAAACACTTACCATCAAGAAGTTATAGTTATTTCAACCTTGAGACTCTATATTCTTCATCATCTTCAATATGTTCCAAATAAACTTGTAATGAAGGCAACTCGATCTCAATTGGGATAATAGCTTATGTGCCATAAATAAGGGAGTATAGAGTGTCTCTTGTATGGGTTCGATGACTAGTTCAATAAGCCCAAAGGGCCAGGAAGATTTGTAAGTGCCAATTATGGCCAGAATCATTAACAATCTTCTTTAAAATGGCTATAATGGTTTTATTTAATGCCTCAGCTTGTTTGTTGCCTTTTGGTTTATATGGTGTATATTTTTTTTGTTTGATTTTAAATTTTACACAAAGGTATTTAACATATTTGTTTACAAAGGATCTACCATTATTGGATATCATGTGTGTTGGAATTCTATATTGATAGATGATATGGTAGTGGATGAATATGGCCATCTACTTCTAGATAACATAATGAGAGGAATGGCCTCAATCTACTTGGTAAAGTACTTAGTTAAAATGTGTTTATGGTCATTTAAAGATGTTGGGTTTATTTTCAAAATGAGATCAAGGCCCCAAGTAGAAAATGACCATGGTGTTATGATCAGTTATAGAGGTAAGTAAGGTGCATGTATCAAATTTCCATGTTACTAACAAGGAACATACCTCCTCACATAATTTCAAGCATCTATCTTAATTTTTTGCCAATAATATCCTGTTCTGAGGATCTTTTTAGCTAAGACTAATTGTTGGTGTGGGACCCACACATTTCTTCATAAACCTCCTTAAATGTTAGCTTGGATTCTATTGAAGATAAATAATGAAGCAGTGTTTTACTGTAGCCTTTTTGATAAAGCATGTTTCCAAGGAGGTTATAATAGGATAAATGGTGAAGGAATATTTTTTGTCAATTATTGGAAAAGTTAGGTAGAAAAACATGATCATAGAAGTAATTATAATAGTCATTGAACTAAGGCAATGCTGGTGGGGGATTAGGACTATCAATGGCACATACCCTTTCTAAATCTGGCATAATATGTGTAGGCTATAGAATATTCTCAATAAGAAATTGATACTCTTTAGATCTAACATCAATCTATATCATTGACCCAATCATTGCCACTGTATCGGTAGATCTATTGTTGGCCTTTGGTACTTTTTTGAATTATAGAGATTTAAAATGAACTTTGAGATTATGCATGATTTGCTTGTAAGGAACAAGTTTGTCATCTCTAGTTTGATACTAATTAGTGGTTTGATTGATAATCTCCTACAAATAATATTATCATAGATATTTAAAATGGTCTGATTGATAATCTCTTGCAAATTGATAATCAGTAGTTTGAATATCCTTCAATAATTGCCTCATACTCAGCTATATTATTGTTATAATGAAAATCGATGTGAAATGCTTTGGGAATTATATCCCCTTGCATTGTAATCAATAATATGCCAGATCCATATCCATGAGAAGTGAAGGAACCATCAAAATTTAGCTTCCATTATTCATGTTCATGTTGTACTTCTATTGTCATGATCAAATCATCGAAAAATCCAAATCTAAGAGGTTGATAATAGGGGCTTCTACAAATTGATCAGTAATAACTTGTCCCTTGATAACTTTCTAATTATTATACTCAACATAAAATTCAATTAGGAACATGACCCATTTGGCCATGCATCCTATGAGATCTGATTTGGATTATAAAAACATTAGAGGATCTACCTTAGCAATGATAATTATTTTATTGTTTAGCATATAATGTCATAACTTTTGGGAAGAAAACACCATAGCTAAACACATCTTCTCAATAGGCATATAATTATGTTCATAATCCACCAGTGTGTATCTTAAATAATAAGCTACATGTTCTTTACCTTGATCATCATGTTGGGCCAAAAGTGCCCCCAGTGCATGCTCAGTTATTAATATGTAAATAATTCAAGTTTTGGTGGTCTCAAAGCTGGTGGGTTGGACAAATATGTCTTGAGCTTCACAAATGATAATGGAAAATCTTCATCCCATTAAAACATGACCCCTTTATTCAATAGTGTGTAAATGGGTGGCACTTATTTGCCAGTTAAGAAATGAACCTGTGGATCAACCAAATCTTTCCTTATAGGCTTTAGATATATTTAAGATTTGAAGGTGGAGGAAATTAAATAATAGCATTGGCCTTAGTAGGGTTGAGTTCGATCCCTCTTTACAATATAATGAAACCTAGCAATTTCCTTGAAGTGAATCCAAAAACACACTTCTTAGGATTCAAGCAGACTTTATATTCATGAAGACTCTTAAAGATTCTTTATAGAATGTTATAATGTCTAACATGTGTTCTTTATTTTCCTAGTATGTTATCAACATATTCCTCAACAATATCATGCATCATGTTATAGATGATAACAGTCATGGCATGCTGATATTTGGCTCCAACATTCTTCAATCCAAATGGCATGACTTGGTAATATAATATTCCCCCTGGAGTGATGAATTTAGTCTTGTGTTGATCTTATTAGGCTATCTTGATTTGATTATATCCAATAAATCCATCCATGAGAGATAGAATCTCATACCTAGCAATAGAATCAATTATCATGTCGATGTTGGGTAGAGGAAAATCATATTTTGGGCATGCTTTGTTGATATCTCTAAAATTTGTACAAAGATGTATATTATGTGGCTTCTTGCTGACAAAAACTATGTTTGATATCCATTTAGAATAGTTTATTGATATAATGAATCCTACTCCTAATAAATTTTTCAGTTAAGCTTTCACCAAAAGAGTGATGTGTGGATGCATCTTTCTCAATTTCTATTTGATTGGTTGGCATATGGATGAACAACAAGTTGATGCACTACTAAGTGAGGGTCTAAGCCTGATATGTCTGAGTATGCCCATGCAAAAATGTCAATGAAGTCCATCAAAATGGATATAATGCATTCACATTCTACTACATTAAGGAAAGCTCCAAGATAAACAATTTTTGGGATCATCATGTGTTCCCAGGTTCACTTCAACAGTGTTCTCTACAATAAGTGTAGATCCATCTTCAAGAATAGTAGACAAGGTGTGATCATGATCATCTTCTTCTACTACAATTTATTTTTGTTCCTCCAAAGGCTCTATATAATGTGATCAATTTGATTCTACCATCTCAAGTAATGGCCAAGTGGCAAAAATCTCTAGAAACTCAAGATCAAGATGCTCAAACATTTGTTATGGTTCTGGAGAGATGTTTATATTGGCTATAGAGCTAGGATTTGATGGACCTTGAGCATCCTTTGGGGATGATCAAACTTTCCCATCCAAGAATGCTTGAAATAGGTTTTCACTCAAGGGTTTATCTTTATCTTCACTTTTTCCCTAATCAACAAGCACTTCAAATAGGTTTTCCCCTGAAGATCTTGATGTTTTATTTTTGTGATGACCAAGAAAGTTTGTCTACTCTCCAAAGTAAGTAGAAGGATCTAATGAAAAATCAAAGCCTTATTTTTAATCACCAATGGGTAGTTCATCTCTTAAGCCTATGTAGCCTAAATTGATTCTTCATTTTGTAAATCATCCAAGTGTATGACCAATTTTTGTTGGTCCCAATCAATGAGTTTGGGATGGAAAAGGCATACAAAATAATGAGGGGTTATTGTCATAATGGCATTTTAATCAAATAAATCTGAGTCAACAAGCTCATTAAAAAAGGCTATAATGGGATGTTATATCACTACTAGGAGTCTCATCGCTAGTCAATTTAGAATAATCACTATCAAAACTCATGAGGTCACCCCCAGGTAGTATAAATCCAAGACCATGATTCAAATTAGGTACTCTAGTTGATAAAGTTTTTAGGATTCCTTGGGCTCATGAGCCAAGGCCTTTTCTTATATAGTTAAAGTTATCCATGATCCAATTAAGGATATGATATTTTGGATTCTAAAAGCAATCAGCAATACTATTATAATATAACTAGTCTCCTTTAGTGAAAGCCTCTTGATCCTATTTTGGCAAAGTAGTAGGTAAAAATACCTTAGGTGGTTTTTATAGTTTTTATTCTATTTCCAGATCTGGGAGACTTCGACAACTTATCAATAAAGAAGGCACCCTTAAGACAGTATGTGGAAATAGCCATGTCTTCTATAATAACCTATTTTTCAAGAGTTATGGGAAATGGATCAGCCAAATTAGATGTAAGGTCACAAGGGTTGATATAATTGGATGGTGGTGGATACAAAACTATGTCCTTGTTCTTCTTTGCAATGAATTTAGAACCAAGATAGTAGTTGTAATTATGATACTTAGCCTTTAGATGTTTATAATATTAATAAGGTTGTAGATCGGTGGGAATAGTAACCTCAATCCCATCATGGGGAAACTTAAGGCACTGATGCAAGGTGGATTAAATGGCTTATACTTCATGGATCTAAGGATGACCAAGAAGTATGTTATAAGGAAACTTGATAACCATAATATGTAACAATGTGTGATGAGAAATAGACCCAATAATGATTAGCAAATAAATGGTACTAGAAGACTTCCTCTCGGCATTGTCATAAGCCTTTATGGTGATAATCTCTAGCTGAATGTCCTTTGTAGTGTAGCCCAATCTCTGTACCAATTTGAGGGATATTATATTCAACCTTGAACCATTGTCTATAATAACCCACTTGATCTTATGGTTTTCAATGATGACCTCAATATATAATGGGTTGTTATGGTTCATGCTTAGGGTAGACATGTCTTTTTTATCAAACGTAAGTTGTCAAAATGAATACAAGTATCCCACTAGTGATTGGAACTATTTAGGATTTATATCTTTGGGAACAAAAGGTTATTTAAAATAGTTTTATGGACTTTAGACATATACAAGAGATCCAAAATAGAAATTTATATAGGGTTTTTACTTAATTGGTCTAATAGACTATAAGGTTTTTTAGCATTAAGATGAGATGGTTTGGCCTTAGCTGACACAATATTTGGATTTGGATATGAAGGCATAATGTTCACATTGGGTTCAATGGAAGAAGAGGGAAAAGGGCCCTAGAGAGTAACTCACAAGTGTCTAGTTGTGATTATATAACTTAGAGGTGGTAAGGAACCATTATAATCATAAGACAATGGTGAAGGACCTTGGATGGTGACTCGTGAGCATCCAATTACATTGGAGCAATTTTGACTTGATGAGGAGCCATTATAATTAGAGGAAGAGTGTTTTCAATAAATAGTAACCCATGTAAATTAAGTCACAATTGAATTTCATGACCTCGACATGGCGTTACTAGAGGGAGAGGGTGGTGACCCTATAATAATGGGTTATGTACTACAAAGAGTATGAGATGGTTCATAGGTTTTAATAGTAATAATGGTAATGTGGGTTATATACATATGCCTCGTGGTGTTTTTATATTTGTAAAGCATGTTATTATAACCCAAGTTATTAGCCTAGGTATAATGATCTCAATTATGATCATGTTGATTATGATTTTGAACTTGATGTTGGTATTAATTCTATCATTGATTCTATCCTTGGTTTTGATTATTCCTTGGTGGTTGTTGATTATGTTGAGTAAATGGATCTCTGTAGATTCCCATATCTTGATTAATACCCTAAGGAGAAAGATTGATCTCAACTTCACCACTCTCAATTAGATATTCAATAAGGTGTTGTAATTAGATGTAACAATAAGCACCGTGACCAACAACATGATGGAAGTTTCACCATTAATTTTCCATATACCAATCACGTTTTGGTTGATATTGAGGAAATGGCCTTGGTATCAGCCATACAATCAAGTGAGCTACTATGAGCTTTGGAAACACTATCTCAATAGGTTCTACCAATTTTCTAAAGACTCTAAATTTATTGTGGAATGTCCTCCATTGAGGTTGTCTTTGCAAATTGGTTGGTGGATTAGAGAGCTAATTATACATTTGGAGCTGGTGGATCCTCCACTATTTGTATGTGTCTTATTTTAGTTACTTCATTCCCTACCATATTCTTTTTCTTATTGAAACCCTTAGGTTTATCTTGCATAACCATTTGAATTAGTGATTGGGTTTGATTTCATGTTTGACCCTACACAAAAAGCTTGACAAGGCCTTTTCCAATAATCACTCTCTCAATATTCACCCCTTAGTCTATAATTTATTCAAATGAGTTAGCACAAGCAAGTCATATATTGTACATGACCTTAGGCTGTAAGTTATGTGAAAAAATGTCTACTAGCTATTTATCTAGCAGATTATGTTGAAAGTGACTAGCTAATTCTCTCCACTACTGTAAGTATGCCATAAAGCTTTTTTCATCATGTTGTTTGGATTTTCACAAGTCAACAATGGTTAATTCATGTTTGATGTTGTACGAGAAGTGGTTGATGAACTTTTTAGATAGATCATTCCAATTTACAATTGATCCCTTGGGTAACTTAAGTAGTCAATCTAAAGCTTGCCCCGCTAAACTTTGTGGAAACAAACGAAGCAAATAAACACTATTGTAATCAACCTCTTGGCATAATGTTGACCAAATTTTGGCCCTTTAAGCTAAAATTGGGCACCCTTATTTGCAAAAAGTGTTTGAGTCTATACCTTTGTTCATGTCCAGTATGCATATTTCATGTCCAATATGCAAGAAATGTTCTTATACAAAGCTAAAGTCTATTACATGTAAAAACCCAAGTGTTTTCCTTTTCATAGCTTTGTTCTTTAGTCTTTTGGATAAGTCATTGCCAATGAATTCTTTTGGAAGGTTTGTTTTGGTCCTTCACTAAGTATATTACTTTAGGGATTTTGTTTTAAAGTCCTTATTGAATTCTTTTAGACTTTTTGTCCAAAGCCTTTTACTTAGGTGAATTCTTTCAGACTTTTTGTCTGAAGTAATTTTCCCAAAGGGTAGGTGACAACTTTTCAAAGGACTCTTTTAAGCCGTAAAGGACCTTTGTATTTTTATGAAGGGTATCTTTGAGGCTAAGTGGATTGTTTCCAAAATTTTGAAGGAAAACTATAGGTTTTTTTAAGGACACTTACATTCTTCTGAAAGGTCACTTCCATTTCCAAAGGGTACTTCACAAAAAGTCTAAAGAATTATTTCAGAGAAAAGGTGGACCATTTCATTTTTTTTAAGGACCTATTCTAAAAACCCAAAGGACCATTTCAAAATCCCAAAGGGTATGTTCATTTTTTTAAAGGGTATCCATAGGAAGGCCAAAGGAAAGAATTTTTTTCAAAATTTTATCTAAGGGAAGTTTACGAGGGGCCCAAAAGATTGAATTCCTTCAAAAAATTTATCCAAAGAAATGGTCTGAGAGGAAGATTCTAAAGATAATATTTCCTTCAAACTTTTTGTTCGAAGGAAATGGACCAATCAATAAAGCTGAAAGAAAAGAAGGAAACAAAAGGCTTGAATGAATTCTTTTAGGAAAAGTGGCCATGGACAAAAAGTCTAAAAAAATGTCAAAGATAAAAAGTCTGAAGAAAATGCCCAAGGTGATAGCATGTAGAATGTCAAGTTTAGATTGTGGAAATTAGTTGTTGCATTCAAAAAAATGAGTGATAGCATGCAAGATGTCAACTTCAAACTATGAAAATAGCCATTGGATTTTAAAACAAAGTGTTGGAACTAGAAGGCAAAGATAAAGAAGACAAATGGTGAGATCTTAAATAGTTGTGCATAGTAAGAAGAAATAGGTAGTTGACAATTTAATTGTTTGCACCATTACATAACTTGACAAACCAGTAAAGAATAGTTTACATCAAAATGACATTCCAATAGATGGACCCATCTATAGAAAAAGGCAATTTGATATATCTTCATTCTAGTATAGCCATCAAAAGCTTATTACATAATCTAATGTAACTATTTATTTTCTCGAATTGACACATGTCTATGTGACTCATGAACTCCCTTTGCTTGACCTCCCTCTAAAAGGCTATATATATGGTTGTTCTTATCTCATTTGAAGATCTCTCTACCTGGTATGGTGAAGCTCTGCCAAGATTTTACCTTGAATCAATAAAGACAAGTGTTTAACCTCATTCAATGAATACATTAAGTGTACATGATTACTATTAGTCTTGTGCTAGTGTAATTTCAATTTACCTTAACATGTTAATTCCCTTTGTACCTAGTATATTATGATTTCATTCTTGCAGGTCAACAAGATGTGTCTGAAGAGATTGTAGATGCAGTGAATAGTTAATTCAATAGAGTGTCTTGGAGTGCCTATTACTTTAGCCTTTCTAAATATATGCCATCTCATGGACCCCATGTTGAAACATGATGTGAGAGATTTGATATTGAGAGAAGTGTATTTGTAACTTGTCCTTGTTTCAAGTGTAGGTTCAAGGTATGAGTAAAGCAAATCTTTTAGTGCATCACCCTAGTAGAATAGGTTTAAATTTTAGTTATTTTAGCCTTATTTTCTTGAGTTTTTAGTTTAGAAAGAACTCAAAGGTGAATCAAGGGGAGCTATCCTCTAATATATAGATTCATCTCAATAGAATTGTCACCCATAATAAGAGAGATGATTCCATTGTGCCACTTTGATGAGGAAAACTAAGCATCTTCTCAAGGGTGCAAATCCAAGCATCAATATTTTTTGGCACACTCGATGGGCCAACTTATCCAAGGAATTGAATAATTCTTGGTGTGTTTTTCAATCAATCAACCTTTTAGAGGCATTTCAATCAACACCAATGGTGACTCTAAGTTGAATAACTAGTCAAGCAGCCCTAGTGCATCAAGAAATCATATTTGGTATGTATAATTTCATTATTGAGCAGTATGGATCTTAAGTTCCTTCATATATTTTTTATCAATCTACTGTTGTTCATGCAATCACCTCAAGTATCCCTCCTAATTATCCTTATCCTAGTGAATCCAAGAGTGCTAGGGAGATAATATTGGTGTTTGAAAAGCAAATGTTGGAAATAGACAGGTTGAATGAGTGAAACAGATATCAGCAAGAGCATATCTACAAGGAAGAATGCTTGTTTAGGCAAGCTCAAACCATGAAATAAATGAAAGAGAATCTAATAAGTTGGATAAGTCAACCCACTAAAGGTAGTCACTCTTGTACACCTTATTTCATCCCAAGACAACCTTCTCCCATACAAAAGAAACCCTCCCTTTGTACACCAAATCCTTTATATCAAATAGCACTTGTTCATCAAAATAAAATGAGCTAACCCTTTATCCCATCTAATTCATCTTATCATATGTCAAAAAAATCTACTCCTTATTATTAATCCTTTGTACTTATCACTTCAACACCAAAAGATATTGGGTCAGCCTTCTTGAAAACTAACTACTCCAAATTCCTAGATTGTGAGCCCCTTGGAAGAAATCCATCTCATTTCCTTTGGAAACCAACACATTTATCTTCAAACAAATCCTCCTATGTATATGAAAAATCTTCCTAGTCTCCCTCAACCTCCTCAAGCCCTTCAACATGATGTCAAGATCTCAAGTTGGAGAAAAGTATGTCATAAACTAGCTCAAGGCCTTGAGAAAGTGAATGAATTTCCTGAATATCATTAAGAGGAGACACATGATGTTAAGATTCCAAGTTGGAGGAGTGCTCATCATGAATTAGCCAAAAAATTTGAAGAAGAATAGATATAAAAAACTATGCCTATTGGATTCACATGTTGGAAGGATGTTATTCAAATGCAAACACAACTTAAAGAGGAAAGGAATGAAGAGATTGATGAGACTCTTGTGGATAGAGATTATATGTTGGTAAGTCATTCTCCTAATCCTCAATCTGAAATAGGTTCAAGTGATGAAAATTTTACAAGCTTTGATATGGTGATTTCAAGATGGAAAGAAGAGCATGAAAATGTCCCATTGTTTTTCAAACTAGCTGAGGATGTTTCTTACCCTCCCACCCTCTCCTTGGAGGAAAGAAAGAATATCTTGTGTGAGGTGGAAGACAAAATTGTAGAATTCAAAGGTGAAGAAGATAATCTAAGTGTAAATAAGGTAGTAGATATAGAGCTTTGTAGACATGATGAGGTTTTATTATCTCTATTTGATGAACTCCCTTTTGGTCATGATGAAGATAGTGAACAATCCATAGTAAGTGATAATGAAGAATGTAATAATGGTGAGCTCTCTTTTCCTTTGTTTAATGAATGTTCTTGTTGCTTTGATGAAGATAATGATCAAACCATGGGACCTAAGTTGAATGAGGTTCAAGATCATGTTGTTGAGCAGATAAATACTTTTGTTTTTGAGCAAAAATGAGAAAGGTCTGATTGTTTTGATAGGAGCTTTGAAGGAGTTCTTGAGTAGGAAAATGATGATTTCTGGAATGAACTAGAAAAAATCTGTTTCAGCTCAAACATCACACCAGCCACCCTTCTTCAAGAGAGACATGATGAAGCAAGAGATCAGTTTGATAAGCTTCTTAAAGAGATAGAAAAGAATGAGTTGGTCCATGATACATACCAAGAGGGCCATGAGCCAAATTAACTCTATGATGATGAGATAGCAGCCATTGATCTATTAATAGACTACGCTAGCATGAAGGAATAGCATGAGACATGTTTCAAATAGTAATATGAGTACATGGATGTTGGAGACATGTTTGAAACTTATTCACTTGGTTACATGTTAATAAAGGTGAAAACCAAGAAGGATGAGTCACCAAGCTCCTACTTCAACTAACTACCTGTCTGGCATCATGAAGTTTCTTGCCATGGAAGAGACCTAATAAGTTTTCCTTTTGATCCAGGAGGGGAAAGAACATATTTGATTAGTTGTACATAATTAGTTTCCTTTTTTTTGTGTCTTATCTTTTCCTAAGTGATAAGTAGCACATGTGTGTTTGCTTTGGTCTTTATTATGTGCCTTTTTCCTTTGTGTGTTAGAGGTAATCAATGGTTGTCTTTTTTATCAAGTTCTAAATCATGGTCAAGGTTTCTAGTTTATTTTAGTCCCTAATTGACTCCAGGACTATTTCAAGATACTGGTCTAGTTAGTATAGCAGGCATACTACCCCTATGAGTCACCAATTTGTTGACTAAATTTTAGCCTTTTAGACCAAAATTTGGCACCCTTATTTGCAAAGAGTGTCTGAGTCTATACTTTTGTTCATGTCTAGTACACATATTTCATGTCCAGTATCCAAGAAATGTTTTTAAACAAAGTTGAAGTCTATTACATGTAAAAACCCAAGTTTTTTCCTTTTCATAGCTTTGTTCATTAGTCTTTTGGCTAAGTCCTTGCTAATGAATTCTTTCAGAAGGGTTTTTTTGGTCCTTCGCTAAGTATATTACTTTCAATATTTTATTTTAAAGTCCTTATCTAATTCTTTTAGACTTTTTGTTCAAAGCCTTTTACTTAAGTGAATTCTTTCAAACTTTTTATCCGAAGCAATTTTCCCAAAGGGTAGGTGACAACTTTTTGAATGACTCTTTTAAGCTGAAAGGGACCTTTACATTTTTCTAAAGGGTATCATTGAGGCTAAGTGGACCATTTCCAAAAGTTTGAAGGACAAATATAGGTTTTTCATAGGACATTTACATTCTTCTGAAAGGTCACTTCCATTTCCAAAGGGTACTTCACAAAAAGTTTGAAGGATTGTTTCAAAGAAAAGGTGGACCATTTTATTTTTTTCAAGGACCTATTCCAAAAACTTGAAGGACCATTTCAAAATATTGAAGGGTATGTTAATTTTTTCAAAGGGTATCCATAGGAAGGCCAAAGGAAAGAATTCTTTCAAACTTTTTTTCTGAAGGAAGTTTATGAGGGGCCCAAAAGACCGATTTCCTTTGGACATTTTATTTGAAGAAATGGTCTGAAAGGAAGATTTCAAAGATAAGATTTCCTTTAGACTTTTTGTCTAAAGGAAATGGACTAATCAACAATGCCAAAAGAAAAGAAGGAAACAAAAGGCTTGAATGAATTATTTCAAGAAAAGTGGTTGTGGACAAAAAATTCCAAAAAATGTCAAAGATAAAAAGTCTAAATAAAATACCCAAGGTGACAGCCTATAGAACATCAAGTTTTGACTGTATAAATTAGCTATTGGATTCAAACAAAGGAGTGACAGCCTGCAAGACATCAACTTCAAACTATGAAAATAGTCATTAGAGTTTAAAATGAAGTGTTGAAACTAGAAGACAAAGATAAAGAAGATAAATGGTGGGCATAGAAAGTAGAAATAGGTAGTTGATAGTTCAAGTTGTTGCACCATTACATAACTTGATGAGCTAGTAAATATTAGCTTGCATTAAAATGACATTCCAATAGATAGACCCATCTATAATAAAAGGCAATTTGAGATATCTTCATTCTACTAGTATAACCATTAGAAGCTTCTTAAAAAATGTAATGTAACTATTTATTTTCTCAAATTTACACATGTCTATATGACTCATGAACTCCCTTTTCTTGACCTCCCTCTAAAAGGCTATATATATGGCTACTCTTGGCTCATTTGAAGATATCTCTACTTGGTATGGTGAATTCCTACCTATATTTTACATTAAATCAATAAAGATAAGGGTTTTACCTCATTTAATGAGTGTTAGGTTGTGGAGCTAAAAGCTTCACAAGGATGCAAACATGGAGGTTGCTGAAGAGTCACAGTAATCGACATTGGTTAGGCCAACCGACATCAGTCAGAGGTAGACTGAAAGCTATCAACATCAGTCAGGGATCATTTGACATCGGTCATCCCCAGGTAGATAGGGATCGACGTCGGTCACCTGTGTGTGCATGCACGAGTTTGCATGCATTTCCAAAATTAGACTTGGTCTATTCTAGGAAGATCCGAGTGTTTGCATGTGAAGACTAATTTAAGTCTTAAGTCTGTAAGTCTAATTATTTTTTGTATGGGATCTATTTAATAGACCCATGGGCATGTATTGTAATTAAGGACTGGAAGAGATCCTTTTGATTGTAAGATCTTTGATCTACAGGTTGTGCAAGATCAGGGCTGATCGACATGGTAAGTATTGTCTCATTGATTTACAGGTTATACAAGATCAGAGGAGATCTACTTGGAGTATGTTGAGTACTTGGTGGACTGGAAGTAGGCAAAAATGGTTGAGTTGATTGTCACTTACTGGTGGATTGGCAGTATTGTTACTGACTAGTGGAGGTGAACAACAACTCTGTGTTTGAGTTGTTTGTTGTGACTGTAATTGAGAGATTGAACTCTTGAGGGAGAATATCTGTACACCCTAGAAGTGTGGGAAGCCCTAGAGGTGTGGGAAGAAGAGTGTGGCACTTCTTCATTGTATTTTCTTTTACATGAGTATTCATACAAGATTGTATTGTCTCTCAAATTCTGTGTTGTTTCTGATTTCTAGTTACTTGTTACTTCTAGTTAAATTTCGTGTTTAGTTGCTTATACAAGGTAATCATGTGTGCTCTTATGAGCTGGTAGATCCTAAAAATTGGTATCAGAGCTTGATGAGCTTGTAAATATTAGCTTGCATCAGAATGACATTCCAATAGATAGACCCATCTATAACAAAAGGCAATTCGAGATATCTTCATTCTACTAGTATAACCATTGCAAGCTTCTTAAAAAATGTAATGTAACTATTTATTTTCTCAAATTTACACATGTCTATATGACTCATGAACTCCCTTTTCTTGACCTCCCTCTAAAAGGCTATATATATGGCTACTCTTGGCTCAATTGAAGATATTTGTACTTGGTATGGTGAATCCCTACCTATATTTTACATTAAATCAATAAAGATAAGGGTTTTACCTCATTTAATGAGTGTTAGGTTGTGGAGCTAAAAGCTTCACAAGGATGCAAACATGGAGGTTGCTAAAGAGTCATAGTAACCAACATTGGTTAGGCCAACCGACGTCGGTCAGAGGTAGACTAAAAGCTATCGACATCAGTCAGGGATCGGCCGACATCGGTCATCCCCAAGTAGATAGGGACCGACGTCGGTCACCTATGTGTGCATGCACGAGTTTGCATGCATTTCCAAAATTAGACTTGGTCTATTCTAGGAAGATCTGAGTGTTTGCATATGAAGACTAATTTAAGTCTTAAGTCTGTAAGTCTAATTATTTTTTGTATGGGATTTATTTAATAGACCCATGGGCATGTATTGTAATTAAGGACTAGAAGAGATCCTTTTGATTGTAACATCTTTGATCTGCAGGTTGTGCAAGATCAGGGCTGATCGACATGGTAAGTATTATCTCATTGATTTACAAGTTGTGCAAGATTAGAGGAGATCTACTTGGAGTACGTTGAGTACTTGGTGGACTGGTAGTAGGCAAAAATGGTTGAGTTGATTGTCACTTACTGGTGGACTGGCAGTATTATTACTGACTAGTGGAGGTGAACAACAACTCTGTGTTTGAGTTGTTTGTTGTGACCGTAATTGAGAGAGTGAACTCTTGAGGGAGAATATCTATATGCCCTAGAGGTGTGGGAAGCCCTATAGGTGTGGGAAGAAGAGTGTGGCACTTCTTCATTGTATTTCCTTTTACATGAATATTCATATAAGATTGTATTGTCTCTCAAATTCTGTGTTGTTTCTGATTTCTAGTTACTTTTTACTTCTAGTTAAATTTCATGTTTAGTTGCTTATACAAGGTAATCATGTGTGCTCTTATGAGTTGGTAGATCCTAACAATTGGTATCAGAGCTTGATGAGCTAGAAAATATTAGCTTGCATCAAAATGACATTCCAATAGATAGACCCATCTATAACAAAAGGCAATTCGAGATATCTTCATTCTACTAGTATAACCATTGGAAGCTTCTTAAAAAATGTAATGTAACTATTTATTTTCTCAAATTTACACATGTATATATGACTCATGAACTCCCTTTTCTTGACCTCCCTCTAAAAGGCTATATATATGGCTACTCTTGGCTCATTTGAAGATATCTGTACTTGGTATGGTGAATCCCTACCTATATTTTACATTAAATCAATAAAGATAAGGGTTTTACCTCATTTAATGAGTGAATTAAGTGTACATGCTTGGTATTAGTCTTGTGCTAGTGTAATTTCCATTTACTTTCACATGTTAATTCCCTTAGTACCTAGTGTATTATGATTTCCTTCTTGCAGGTCAACAAGAAGTGTCTGAAGTGATTATAGATGTAGTGAATAGCTAATTTAATAGAGTGTATTAGAATGCCTATTACTTAAGCCTTCCTAAATCTATGCCATCTCCTAGACCCCATGTTGAAACATTGATGTGAGAGAGTTGATATTGAGAGAAGTGTATTTGTAACTTGTCCTTGTTTTAAGTGTATATTTAGGGTATGAGTGGAGCAAATATTTTGGTGCATCACCCTAATAGAATAGGTTTAAATTTTAGTTATTTTATCCCTTTTCATTTTATTGAGTTGTTAGTTTATAAATATTTCAAAGGTACATCAAGGGTAGTTAGCCCCTAATCTAGAAATTCATCTCAACAAAATTGTCACCCATAGTAAGAGAGATAATTCCATTGTGTCACTTGGATGAGGAGAACTGAGCATCTTCTCAAGGGTAAAAATCCAAGAATCAACACATAACACAAAGAATGCCTAAATGTGTTCACAAGGGTCACCCTTTCCTTTATATTTGTCAAATTTAGGGGCCTCAAAATGAGACAGTTTGGGGATTTGGACAAAACTAAAATCAAATGGATATGGACATATCTCACCGAATTTGTACTTCTTGATTTTGTTTCCAGTCTCAATCATGACACAATATCTTTCATAGAATTGCACTCTTACATATCTATTGTATTCATGGCTAGAACATAATTATGTTGGGGTGGTATGTGCCCCTATTGTTGTTGGGGTGGTATGTGCCCCTATTATTGTATGGATTTATTAGGTATTACACCCTACGATCTACAACTTGGTTTTGGTTTCCTCCTTGATTCGAGTAATTAAGTCATTGATTCCTTGGAATCTACTACCTTGAACTATATGTGATCTATTTATTTTGGGGAGTTCATGGTTTATTTGCCAATATACGTGTTGGTTGAGATGAACTAGCCAAAAAAATTATTTGATTTATTCAATGCGTACCAAATGTTTTGGTCTTTGGTTTTGTGAAGGAACAAGAGGTTATTGATGATTGAAAAATGTATGCTCTATGTTTAATAGAGTATGTTGTGGAACCTCTTAGGGTTTAGTATTTTTTATTGAGACATTTTTATCCATCTTCATTATTTTCTCAACTAGTTTTGTGTTGGTTCAACCACATTCCCTTGTTATTTGGAAGCATCATTGTGGATTGAAGTAGCAACTAAAGAGTCTGTCAAGTCTATGATAAGTTGGTCTGCATATCATTGACTTATTTTTTTAATCTTTTTAACAAGATATTGATCATTGGGTTTTGACTCTATAAGTATTTCCTTTACCTTACTAGAATAAGGTATGTTTGTTTGTGTAATGTGTTTATTCTCATAGTTTCTCTCCTTCTCTAATCAAGGTATGTAATTATTCCATAGGAAAGTCTGAGGGTAGTCTAACACCAAATTCAATCAACCTTATGAGGTTTTTATCCTTGTCCTCTTTGGGTTGATATTCCAAAAAGTCTTCCTCAGATCCTATAGTCATGGGAATGTCCATATTCAAAGACCACAAAATTGTCTTGACCATCATAAAAGTGCTCGTCTTCATAGATAGGGTTGTAAGAGACCCCACTATGAGTGTACCTTTGAGTCATTTCTAAAAAAAATATTCTCTAAATTTGGAAAGATTTTGAAAATGTTTTTCAAACATTTAAACAAGTTATAGGCTTTGATCTTCTCCAAACAAATGAAAAGGCACAAGGGAGACTATAATAAAAAGGAGGTGGTATAGTACCACACAATTAGAAGATTGTGTTCATGAAATTACTCAACCTTGGGTAGGGTTGATATCATATAAATTAAAATATAGTATGATAACTCAAAGACCTAATTGTAAACTAGTACACTAAACATAGGTTAAGAGATATGTAAATACCATAAAATCTAGTTCAACTTTGATGAGTTGATACTAGGAAATTAGAATAAAGCCCTTCAGATTAGGAAGGTGACAATGCAAACCAAGAAACTCAAGATTTGAAAACATGAAAGAATTCATAAGTATAAAACTAGAACGAAATAGGAAGCACAATGTTGCCACATGGTAATGGGATGTAAAGTAAAATGTGTTCCATAACTTAGAGTGTGAGAGATACACTTGATGACCTAAGTTCACAATGATCAAATGATGATGAGTCTATAAATGGCCATAAATCCAAATGGAAAATTGAACCCAAGTTAACTCAAGTGAAAATGGTAAAAGAAATTAACACATTAACCTATAACTTAGAAAGGTAAAATTCTCAATTTTAATTGGTGTACACTTAAATGGTCAACATAACTATGCTAATTAGACAATACAAACACAAGTGTTTAAGATGAGGATTTTAAACAAGGCAAAGATGATTTGGAATTAACCAACATAATGCCTCCTTGTTCAATAAATGGTGGACAATGTGTTTGGTTATGACATTTTGTTTACAAACAAGTTTTGACTCAAATCAAGACCAAGTAAGTAAAGACTAAAAAGATCAAATACAACTAAGTAAATCATCCTAAGCCTTAAACTGACAAGTTTGTTTTATATTGTTAAAATTTTTCTTTATATGTGCTCTTGGAAGGAATTAAAATTATAATCCAAAAATAAAATTAGATAATTTGGTAGGGTATTTTACACCCCCTTTTTCATAAGAGACAGAATGGTGATATAGATCTTCAAGCCATTCACCCTATATCAACAATACTCTACAGTAAGTGGGTTATCTAAAACTTATAATTTAGGACTGTCTAGATGGTCCCAAGTGTAGATAATGCTATAGATGCAAACATGTCAATTAGATCCATGTTAATTATCTTTTTATGAAAAGGTCTTATCCTTGTCACAACCACTACATTTGTTAATTTCTCAATATGGTACAATGTCCTGATCGATCATATGTTCTAAGCTAGATTGCCACTAACAAAGTTTGCTTAACCACTCAAGAAAATATCCTAGTGGGTATCCCTCAATTTATATACCCACCTCTTATGGATAGGGGTTGAATTAAATGTTGGGAGATGAAAACCCAGGTCAAAACTTCTTTAAAGAACTCATAAATAGGCTATGAACCCCCCTCTGCAAGCCAAACTGCATAAAATAAAATGTTCTAAGTGAAAATGTTCTAGAAGTTATTTTTAGATCACTTAAGTGATATAGATTTTGGGTAAATCCTAGATAACTTTCTTTTCACACCTTATAAAAAGGCACAATCATAATGAAAAGGTGATTTTGGTCACCCAAGTTTCGTATAGGGGATGGGGGGAGAGCATACACACACAATTCATTTTTCTCAAACAATCTAATAATAAATATATGATTTACATAAAAAAACACATCAAGAAATTTTTAATTTAAGTGAATCTTCATTTTATACACCAAATTGAAATGTTTAGTGAAGTTCTTGGCCCCTTGGCCTTAGTTTGTAAAAACTTTGAAAAACATTCATAAAACAATCAAATAAACCATCTAAATTCCTTTTAAACATCAAAGGGAAGGTTCAAGATTTAAACATACTCATCTAGGTTCCTTTTCAACACCAAAGGGAAGGTTATAGACTTAATTACACTCAAAGTAATCACTTTTAATCATGGGTTTTGCAAAAAAAGTTATAGATTTTTGTTTAGATTTAAATCATAATCAATAATGAAACAAGAAAGTATGGATTTCTTACTCTTGGTTTCTCTATTTTTTATACACAGAGATCGACATCAATCAATAGTGACCAATTTTGGTTATTTTAAGATTGATTTTGATCATAAAGAACCATTACCTATTGAAAATGATCGATAACAGTCACTTATGAACCCTTAGGCAAAAAACATTTGTTACAAAAATGTTTTTTTATCTCAATGTAAGGATAAAATATCCAAAAGAAAACTTCTTGATCAGGAATAATGTTTAGACCAGAGACTTATAAACCCAATTTGATAACTACAAACTTGAGAAAAGATCAAAAATTCAAATTTTTAGACATATTTTTCCCTATAACCTAATCGATGTTGGTTAGCCATGACTAATGTTGGTTACACATAACTAATGTCAGTCACTGTGTGCCCTGTGTATCAACAAAAAATGTTCAAAACATGAGAAAATGATCATAAAAATTACTTGTTAAGGATTTTTAAAGACTTTTAATGGAATCTAAGATTTTGAAAGTGTCTTTCTTGATTGAGAGGGATGCATTGTCCCACTAGGTGTGCCAAGATGTAGAGATGGATTACAAATATGGTTAGATCAAGCATTAGTCATGAAACACACAAGAAATGTATAAGAACATAACAATATAGGCCAACCTATTAAATGGGGTATGAAAATGACAATTAAGAACTTTCATTAAGCAAGCAAACATACATTACCTTCCCAAGAGCTTCACATCATCCATAGGCAACTCAAAATGTGTTTTTCCCCTTGATTTGGTACTCAAGTCTTCAACAAAGGTGTAAAAAAAGCTCCAACATCTCAAGAACACCAACTATAAATTAGGCTTATGATATGAAATCAAGCTTATGCTATAAAATGAAGTTATCCTATTGCAAATTAAGCATAATAATCAACACAAAGAAAATTTGTGGAGAGAATTACCCATAATAAGTTTACACAAATGAAGCTTAATCAAAGTGGTTTTGGCCCTCCTATTTATAGATTTTCTAAATTGATCAAGATCAACCATGACCATCCATCTCAAGATCAAGATGTCTGTCCATGAATTAAGTCAATTATCTAAATAAAATCCATAAATATCCTCATAATGATTTAGGATTAAGGGGCATTAAAGAGGCATGGGAAGCCATAACCCTGATATTTATTACATTTATGGCTTATGGATGCCACCCCATTGATCATGTCATTTGATGATGTAGTTAATAGGAATCTATTTCCAATAAATAAATATCTAATGACTTCCATGGAATTCTTACTTAAGCTCATAATTTGGTTTCATTTGCTTAAGTAAGATTAATCAATTTTAGTGCAATTATTTGGAAATTGGTGCACTTTATGAATCTAACTAGTTATAATGTCATAATACTATGTTATAATTTGACTGGAGAGGAATTAGAAGGTGATGTTGGTTGCATATAGACCATCATCCCATTTAGGATGTTGTCGACACAAAATAACACATGCATATGTCATGTGCTTCTGAATTAGAATTAAAAAGTGATCCAAAGCACTAAAATGCATTTTCATCATTTTGACTCAAATTGATTTGAGAAAAATTAATAATAACATAAAATGCATTGACCCATTTAGGGATACATTAGCCTAAATTGGCACTTGTATATGGCAAGCTTGAACTAGTTAGCACGTTTAAGTGATTTTGGCATAATTTGTGCATTTTCACAAATTTTGAGTAAGATTGACAATTTCAACACAATGATGTTAGGAATTGGATGTCTATAACACACACCTAACTCATATGCATCGATTAAGGCACCAATGATTTCATGATACTTGGTGGCATTATCCATCTCATTGGTAAGGAAGAAACTAGCTACAACAAGATCATGGCCCTATGGATCATCAATAACCCAAGTTGCAGTAGTAGGTCCTAGGTTGCCCAAAATGCTACCATCTATGTGAATCACCACTAAGAGGTGTACCATGATGGGGGTCAAGGATGCAGGACTAGCAACTGCAGAAAGGTTATCTCAAAGTGAGGTAGGATAAGTAAGTTGCATGAGGGAAATTGATAACAAAACCAAGTTATGAACACAGTGATTGACCAATATCAGCTATGGTGAAAGGTAACAAGGGAAAGTGGGGGAAAGTTGGTAAAAAATTAAGACTAATCAGCAAGACCAGAGCAAGTCCTAAACTACCACAACTAGCTAATGACCACACCTAAAACCATGGAAAAAAGGAAAAAATGGGAGTTGGGATGGATTGACTATAGAAAAGTAGAGAAATAACTAATTAAAACAAGCATGGTAAGAAACTTCTATCCTTGGGTAACCCCAAGATGGGGCACTAGCTTGGGAGGTTAATTAGGACTTGAAAGGGGTCTTGGGGACCAAAATGGGGCCATAACAGTCCTAGAGAGGCCTCAGATTAAAAAATAGAGGTTGTTAATGCACTCAAAATAGGATAAAACCTCTAAAATAGAGATTTCATGGTCTAGAATGCAAAAAAGGGGAAAACACCCAAAAAGGACCCATAAAAAGCAATAAAAGGGCTAAAAAGAGTGAAAAGTGAATCATTTTCACACTTATTGTCACTCTAGGAGATCTTGAGGAGAGCCCACCAGCCACTAAATCTCAAGTAAAGTAAATGAGGATGTAAGAGTATGCCATAGGCACACAAGATGCTCTGAGTAAGTTCTCTAGTCAAAATTTTATCAAATTTTGTCCATTTTGGGGTTTTGGGAGGCCCAAAATCCTTTTTGACTGAATCTAAATGATTTAATGGATGAATCAAATAGACCAACCATTCAAAATAATTGGAAGTCTAAGGAGAACAAACCAAAAAAATGAGAAGTTGAATGGTTGTCTTAGGAAAGTGAAACAAGGAGCCCTAAAGCTCCCCAAGGGACCATACCCCAAGATGTGACCTTGTTGGGAAAAGTCATAACTTGGGACACTACTAGGCCATAGGTATCATGGCTTGGGCCACTTCTAGGCCATGGCTTTACCCAAAAAGTTGTGGCCTAGGGCAGAAAGGCCCTAGAATAGGCCTCGAGGAGCCCAAGAAGGCCCAAAAGGGCCTAGAATAGGTTAGAGGGAGGGTAAATAATCAAATAGCTTAAAATAATTATTTTTTACTTGATTTTCCTATTTCACATCTAATAACACTAATGCATTTTCCTATTACTCAATTTTACAGACATGTGTTAGAGTTAGTGTACCAATGGAGGGAGAGCCTTCATAAGCGAGGGAGCAGCTAGCATAGAGAGATAGACCATGCGAGGTGACCAATCAATAGAGAGTCCCATCATGGTTTCATGAGGAGGTAGATGTTCTACCTATGGGGGACTAAGATCACCTACATAGTGTAGGACTTTGGATATTGTTACATGTACCTTCACTATATTATTTTAAGGACTTAGTGAATGCATTGGTGACCACATGGGTACTTGGGAGACATGTATTCTAGTTGGGGCCTAAGATAGAGGCCATACTAAACATTGATGACATCTACCAAATCTATAGGGTGGAGCCTATGAGGAAGAAGATAGAGTTGTCATAGGTACAAGACATAGTCATAGTTAAGCTCTACCTAGTGGGACCCCATCAAGAGTAGAAAAACCATGGATTACATATCACACACTTATCACCAAGGGTTCCACCACTATGACAATGATAGTAGGCACTATGGTTAGGATACTCTATGTCAACTAGAGTATGGGGATACTACCATTATCTTGGATAGGAGTTATCTAATAAGTAGAGGGAGGATAAAGATATGTGTGGGGTCAGTATATCCTAGGTGGACTATACCAGCATCTGGATCACATCTAATGCATAGGGGTAGGAGGATTGACACAATTCATCCTACTCATATCTGAGGCTTATTATATAATCCCATTGACATGACCAAGGACACCATGGTGTAGTGATATATACCCTACATAGGAAGAGGGTATGACATGGGCCACATGGTTTGTAGACAAGGTTGGGCTTATGCAGACCACCTTAGATCAAAATGTAGTGGGTTTCTATGTTTGATATCTATATAGATATGTGGTGTGGCTAGAGGATCCCAAGGTGGAGATACATGTGGGATAGGATGAGTTATAATTTCTATAGGGGTCATACCAACATCCAAGGAGACAAGCTTTGGTGGCATAGGAAAGATGGGCATAGCCTAGGCTAGTTGGGGTTGAGCATGGAGGTAAATTGAGATAGAGTGAGGGAGCCAATGATGGAGAGAGGTAGCCATGATGAGGACCACCACCAATAAGAGTAGAATAACTTGTCAAAGATCCATAGAGGCTATCAACCTGACTAGGTAAGAAAAGTGTATTTACTAGATAGCACTTTATCTTTTGTACTCATCCTTTAGTGAGAGTTGATATGTGACTAACATATGTTCTCTATGTGCGTGTGTGTGGGATACTAGTTATTGAGGTACATATACACATTTTTTTTTAAATGGGACCCTTGATATTTTTTGATGCTTAACCTTGCAAGCATCATCTATTTTGGATATTATTTAGAATTTGAAGATCATTCACTCTAATAAGATTAGTTTAATGAGTTATGTTTTGCTTTAAACTTACCTAATAATGATAATAATTTATCTTCATATCTTTAAGTTATAGGTTTCATTACACCCTTGCTCATGGATTCATGTTCTAAAACCCTAGCACAAACCCTCAATTCAAATTTGAATTTGGCAAGAACTAATTGGCTGGAGCATTTTAAATTTATTTTGGACTTGAGCACAAGTTTCATGTTTAAAGATTAGTCTTTTTTTTAACACAACTAAAAATTTAGTCTAAAATATGTTTGGTCCCCTTTATTATCTTCCCCACTAGTTCCTTATTTTTTTTGAGTCTAATATTTGGTTTTGCAAGGTCCCTTTTATTTTCTAACATGATCCGTTTGTTAGCCTTCTTAGCCTAAAGTTTTAATCCTAAGGCCCTGACGTATTTATTAATATTAACCTTAGCCTTAAAATTTTAGCCTAAGTATTTACTTTAACATAGGTCCTAAGTTAAAATATTTACTTATTTGTAGATCTAATGACCCATATGTCATCATGGGACATGATCCAATGGAGTGAGGAAGACTCGGGTCTTAACTTAAAAAGCATACAACTCACAAGATCCAATGATCTACACTTCCTCATAGCCTTTTGATCAGATGACGTGAATAATCTTGAGAAATATAAGCACTTAGTACTTCATACCTATCATGTTCAATCTCCTAGATCAGTGGTTCTCACTTAATCATGGACTGAAGATCGGGTGGAGAGAGGACATCCTTGAAAATTCAAAAGCCTAAGAGCTCTATGGAGTTGTCATGAGGCACTCCCATGTTCTAAGATTAAAATAAAAGGGGCTAACATGTCAGAAGGGACTAAACATGAGAAAGCTTTTGGATCATGATTAGATGGTCCTCACTTCATCACAATTCTTAATCCAACAGAGTGAACTGAGTCTGATATCTTGAGAGGCCATGTAGAGGTGTCAAGTGGTGATCTTGCATTGGGACACAAAAATTTGATGAGCTTAAAATTGGAATTCATGTGATTATCATTTGACACCTATGAGGATGTGTTTGACATCCACATGATCATCAAATTTAAGACCATAAAAACTAGGATCTTCAAGATCCTAAATTTAACATTCACATGACTATCATTTGACATCTGTTAGGATGTATTTGACATATGCAAGACCATCAAATTTAAGATAATGAATTATTTTTCTCAACACTAAGATAAACTCCAAAATGTTTCTAAAAGGCCTATAAATTACTATGCAGATGACTAGAAACCTTTGGGAGATGTTCAAACACTTGAAATATTTGAACTATAAATGTTGAAATGGTCTCATAAGTCTAAATATTTATAGAAATTGATTTAGTTTAAGCCTATACCCTAAGGTCCCCATTTCATTTATTTGAATGTCATGAAGCTTAAGCTAGAGACTTATATTAAGTCTTATTTTAAAAGAGTCTTTATGACACAAAACTTAGCCCAAATTCTTATAACCAAAAGTTCTATTGTGTTTATTAATATAATAATGCCCTATGTCAAAATTCAACATTTGATCTTTACATCACTTAGATCCCCTTTAGACATCTTCTAAATTTTAGCATAAATATTTTAGCTTAAAGTATTCATTGTGTTTATTAAATGAAACATAAAATTTGGCCTAAAATATTTAGCCATGGTCCCCTTTGTATAAATCCAGGAGACTTAGGTATAAACATTTTAGCCTAAAGTTCATTTTGCGTTCATTAAACACAAAATGAACTTGAGCCTAAGGTATTTAAATCGAAGTCCATACCTAAGTTATTTGATATAAAACTTAACATAAAATGCCTTAACATAAGTCTATTTGTGTTTATTAATATGAAATAGTCTTAGGTAAGAACAGTTTATCCTAAGCTCTTTTATGTCTATGTGCTAACTTAAAGCTCATGCATCTTTACAGATCTTATGAATCATGCTTCATTCTAGAAGGATGATCCAATGGCATGAAGTTGTGTATGAATTTTCAATGGATTTTCAAGATCCTAAAGCTTAATGTGTGGAGAATGCACATTCAAAGTGTGACTAAAAAAGGTACCAAAGCTCAGAATGCCCATGGAGGTGTCAAGTGGTACAACCACAAGGCTCGAGACCAAAAAGAGCTAATAACGAATGAGGTCCCAGATCACAATCTATGGTCTACGGTCACTCATAGGATATTAATCCAATGGTGAAAAGTAAATAGGGCATTTTTAAAATCCAATGGTTAGTGATCAAAAGGCATTTATGAAAAATGCCATTAAAAGTGCTAGATAGATGCCAAATAAGTTCCATACAAGCACAAAATGACAAAAACTAAGATCTTGTGTGATAGAAAATGCAAAAGTATAAAGGTAGAAATCCAAATCAAATCTAAGGCACATATGATTTGAAGTATAGATACACCCTCACCATTAAAGCTTCAAAACCCTAAACCCCATATAAAAGAGACCCTAAGTGAACTCAATTAATCACAATTCAATTTGAGAAGAGCTTAATTATGATTTGAGCGTAGAGGAGTTAGCATAGAGACCAATTGCAATCCTCTAGTGACCAATTTCCAAGCATAGAATCCATGGTAGTTACAAGATACCAATTAAGAGATGAGATAGAGTTGTACCTATCCACAAATAATAAAGGGAAGGTTTTCAAGGATATTGAGCTAGATGTCACAACCCTGAATAATAGAAATAAGAATTGATCTGATATTTTTTGTACCATAGAGGAGATGAAACCCATCACCAAAGAGGAACAAAAAATTATCTCTATCAACAGGAGATATTATGACCTAGTCATAGTTTAAATGGCTGGCCTCCACCATGTTGCTACTAGACTACAGGTACTTCATTATATTGATGTCCTTACTCTAAGTTCCATTATTTGTATAATTGATGAAAATTCTATTATACATGAAGGAAGCTCTAGGAGAGTATCCTCCATTGCCCCACTAGCCTTTAAGAAGTATTACAAGCTCCCATAACCCCATGTGGACTTGCCCACAATCAAAGGATGGACTAGTGAAAATGACCTACATACCATCCTCAGACCACGGTTACTCTAGGAGAACCATGTATTTTGGGACTTTGATGGGAAGATCCCAATTGTCCAATTTAGGGAAGGGATTAGGGTAATCATGACCCTATTAAATAGAATATTTGGAGCCCTTGTAACCACATATGTCAATAAGAGTTGGGTATCTTATGTTTACTTTATGGTAGAGAAATATCTTATTCCTCCAATAGGAGATATGATTAGTGTCTTCCTAGGGAACTAATTTACTGCCATCAAGATGAAGATAAGAAAGAATTTTTTCATGATGTCTTACCTGTTAGATGCCCTTTTAGCTTTTACCAAGATCCCCAACATCAAGAATTTGTCCTCCTGAGGTTAGAACCATAATTTCCCACCACTATTCAGAACTGCATATCTTCAAGTATAGACACCACATGTAATTCATATGTGACTATGTATATCCTACATTGGTGGAAGCCATCACATGGATTCCCATGCCCAAGATTCCCATTTTGATTAAGAAATAAATGGAGCTGATAGGAGATATCTGGTTTTACCCAAATTACACTATTATCAAAATTGACGGAATTTTGACCTATCCTTTCAAGTTGCCTATCTACGTTCCTCCCAAGTTGGTAGAGCAAGAAATTGCATCTCAACTCCTTCATGGTGTTGATGGAGTTCACAAAGAGAAAAATAAATGCCTCCTCCATCCATTTATTTTTACAATTAGAAGGATAGTTCCATAAGATTAGAAGTAGGTGGACACCATGTCCAGGCATAAGGACTACTTTATATTTTAATTAGATGATCTCAAGTAGTGGGACCTCAATAATGTAGTAGGCCCACATTTGAAGAACAAACAGCTACCTAAGCCAATCTATGAGCACCAATTAGGTTCTCATGATACCTTGTACATAAAGTTTGACAACTTTGAAGAAGTGTTACCCAGATTCAAGAATACCAACCCCAAACTCATGCATAGGCTAATTAGTGATTAAAATTAAGGGTATATATGGTAAATGCATCCCATTTAGTACCATTAGTTACTTAGACCATCAAGGCCACCTCATGACAAACCTTAAATGGAGCTCCCATATCCCCAAGTAAAAATTGTATAGGGCACTGGTAAGGAGAAGTTAGAGGAGAGACTGGGTGAGGGGCCTTCATCCTCAGCTCCCCCTCAGAGACCACCATCCCTAGTTGAGTGCTTGGAGCTGATTTCCCTTGATCTTGATGAAACAATAAAGGGGGCCCTCAAAGACCTTGTTAAATATTATGGTTCTGAGAAGGAATAAGCACAAGTTGAGGAATCTCATGTTCAAGAATAGGAAGCTGAGGAAGGGAAAGGAAAGGAAGTTACCCTTGACATAGTCCTAGTGGCACCCAAAGAAAAGAGAAAGGTAGAGTTGGCATTGGTCTTTGTTGGATCAAGGAAGAGGCCAAAGTTAACTCTCACTCATCCCATAAGTGATATTAACTTGTTTAGTGAATATTTTCCCATCCATGGACCAATCATCCCTGATTAGTTCATATATGGAAAGATACATAAGATCCCTCCCCACTCTCAATCTTGCACCTTGACCAAGGTTATCAACATTGATGTTCATGAAAAAATCAAGCCATGGATAAGGGATCTAATGAGAGAAAAATAATAAATAATAATAATAACTACTACAAGGCCAAAAATCAAGAAAGTAGATGCTCCAAGAGCATCTAACATCGCTAGATTTGAGGTCCCAAATCTTCCAAATTACATAGAGCCAATTACTACAGTGCAATTCAATCCATAAATAGTTGGATTGGAAAGGGTAACTACAAATAAATACATGGTGTGAACTAAGGATTTCAATTTCCAAAAGGTTGAACCCTTTACAACATTAACCCTAGTTAGAGGGAAACAACTTGGTGAGGTTACTATCTGTGAGGAGGATGTTGAGAGCCTACTTGAGGTCATTCAGGTCAAGCCAAAGCTGGGATTAGAGGAATGAAATAAAGGATTCAAAATTTGGAAAAGGAAAATAAAAAGGAAAACTTAGAGATATAGGACATTTTATTATTACCTAATCTAATAATAAACATGTTTGAATCATGATTCTTTGATATGTTTAATTATTTGATATAAATAAGGCTGAGGTAGGATGCATTAAGCCAACAAGGTGAGGTAGCTAAGGGATTAATAATAGAGTGGTAGGAGGTAGAGATAAAGATTAAAGATCTCATTAATATTTTGATTAGGGATAGAATCCCTAAATTCAAAATCATTATCCTAACCCACCTAAATGCTATATTGGGAATAGTGGTAGACACGATCTAGAGCTTAAGTATGTGGATGAAGAGTTTGGATAGACTCATGGCTCATGATAAGGAATTGATTACAGGAATTAAGCAACTTCTAGGCACTATTCTAGCTAATCCTACCAAGACTATAGCCTTGGGGATTGTTGATGATGTAGAGTATAAGCATAAAGTTACCTTGGTAATGCAGAAGGTAAAGGGCAAAAGCCAAGGCAAATCAAGCAGTGACAATGGAAAGATTTTGGGCATGATCTTCATAACTGAGGAAAATATTGTAAAATCCTAGAGCATCAAAGAGGTTATGGCCAGATATGATAGGGACCTAGATGACTTAGCTGATCAAGAGGAGGTTTGTCTCTTGAAGCTAGTTGTTGATCTAGAGCTTGTCAAAAAACATCAATGGGTCATGGAACTTATGCAAGAGAAATAGGGGAGTCCCTCAACAATGGGCCCACCAAGCTAATTGATATTCCTTTTTTTAAAACATTTGTAATATTTAAAATAGGGAATATTCTTTTGTAAAGGCATCTACTAGTTTGTTAGCATATTTATGTCTAGGTCAGTCCAATTTTGGAAAATAAATATATTCTAGATATTTCTAAAGAAGGAAAATTGTCCCTATCTTTTGTATAATTGTATCTTGTAACTAATTAGTGTATTACCTTTTCTTTCTATAAAGGGATTGTATTACCATCTTGTAAATGGAGAAAATTTTGATGAAAATTTGTATACTTGGAGCAATTAATACAATCAAGGAATTATGCAAATATTGTCAATATTTGATGTGTCAATTGTTAATATAACTTTTCTCTCAATTATTAGTTTTATGTCTTAAATTTGAATAGTTTTTTTGAATTCTGGGTTGCATCTTTAATCATAAGCTTTCTAGTTTGTGCATATGCTAGATTAGTTGAAGGATCTTGGATTTGCTTCATTTCATTTTGCTCTGTATTCAAATGTGCAAAGGCTATTTGATTAAAGTAGTATCTTGTATAGTTGTATCTTGTAACTAATTAGTGTATTGCCTTTTCTTTCTATAAAGGGATTGTATTACCATCTTGTAAATGGATAAAAATTTGATCAAAATTGGTATACTTGGAGCAATTAATACAATCAAGGAATTATGCAAATATTGTCAATATTTGATGTGTCAATTGTTAATATAACTTTTCTCTCAATTGTTAGTTTTATGTCTTAAATTTGAATAGTTTTTTTGAATTTTGGGTTGCATCTTTAATCATAGGGTTTCTAGTTTGTGCATATGCTAGATTAGTTGAAGGATCTTGGATTTGCTTCATTTCATTTTGCTCTGTATTCAAATGTGCAAAGGCTATTTGATTATAGTAGTAAATCTTCAAAGTAAACCTTGTTTTTATTTATGATTCTTTACATCATCCTTCGAAGTTTGCCTAGTGTATAGTGAAATGTTAGCTTAGGCTATTTTACATTATATATTGATTTGAATGCATAATTAGTTGTAATTGTAGTTTTGTCACAATTTTTGAGGGTAAGATAAGTAATCACTTGTTTTCTTTTTACCCTACTCTTTTCATTTTGATTTTTTTTAACTAGATCACTATAGCTTAGATTTCATTATAAATATCCATCTAGATTAGTCTGTAGTTTAAGTTATGATCATAATTCACTAAGAATTAGCATAGATACTAGCATTTCATAGATAATTGGACCATGATGGCTCCCAACCATCCACTAATATAAATTTGTGGGGATAGTTAAACATTGCTTTACACTATTTCACCATAGGTAACATCAAGTTGCCACAACTTGCTACTCATGCTCTAAATTCCTAGAATTTTAAAGTGAGAAGTGTTATTGAACACTAAGGACATATATGGTATACATATAGGTATCAACATGTCTTGGTGGCACTATAAGGAGGGCCAAATTTGTGAATTGGTTGAATCTTTGCTTATTTTAGTCTATTTTCATCTAAGATTGATGTTATCTTTGTTTTTTTGAGTAATCCTTTGCTTATAAGTGTAAATATCATTGATATTTATAGTATTTGACATATCTTTGTGCTTCCTTAGACAAAGATCACAATCCTTTGAGGTTTGATGCTTGTTTTTGGTAAAAATAGCTTGAAACTTGACAATCCATAGTATTTAAGGTTAGGATGGCTTATTTTGATTAAATGTTGGCATAGCTTTCATAGATATAAGTTTAGTTGAGCTTATAATTATAAATATATATCATATGTACACAATTGGACATACCTTTGAGCTATCTTAGGCAAAGACTTACATCTTTTACTATTCTTTATGAAATCTTTACAAAATGAGCTTAATGTACATGTTAAATCCTAATTCTTTATAAATATTAGCCTGATACATCATATTTCAAATTGATCTTCAATATTTAATTTTGAGTTGCAAAGGATTCAAACTAGATCACACTCAGAGATAAGGGAGCTTTTGCTTGAAATTGAGGTTCATAGAAGAACTAGGTGTGATAAAGGTAGATGCAAGAGATCCAAATATTTTCCAATTTCGCCTCTTTAAGGTACCTTTGCCTTCAACCTTTGTCCATATATGGCTTGTTTGGGAGACTCTTTAATCAATGTACCAAATATGGTACATGATCTCCCATGTAACCCTGAGAAATATTTGCCTACATTTAGTCTAACTGGTATAGTAACAGCTAAAGAACACATTAAGTCTTTCAAGGTTTCTTTAAGGTTACTAAATGTTGTGCATGAGGATGTATCTTACATATAATTCCCATTTACCTTTAAAGATGGTACTTATGAATGGTTTTTGAACTTGCCTAACAATTATACTAGTTGGGATGGTTTAACTAATGTTTTCATAGATCAGTTTGGTAAAATTATTAGTCCATGTGTCATTTGCCATCAGTTCACCACCATTAGGAGGGATGCAAGTGAGCCTATCAGGTCCTTTAATGATTTATTTTATAATATGTATAGTAGGACTATCAAACCTTATAAACCTGATGATGTTTTAGCTCTAAAATTATACAAAGATGTAGTGGATCCCATGACCTTTCTATTTTTAAAGAGATCCATTCCATCTCTAACTTCATTGGCTAGGGCCTATTTTGAGTTAGTGATCATCAATGATCAAATTCAACCCTAGGGATAAATGGATTACTTAGTTCCAAATATCAACCCACATATGCCCATTCTAAACATCTTCCCTAATAATAACCAAAATGTTCTAACCTTGAACCAACTCCCAAATCTAAATCAATTGCCCTTGAGCCAAGCTGCTCCCAATCAGAACTTAGGATTCTTGAATCATCCTAATAATGGATTCAATACAAATGATCAGATAACTTTAATACCATCTTCTAATAATAACCAGGTGCACAATTTTGAAACTCCCAATAATGAGAATGAGTTTATCTTAAAAATGGTCCAAAAATTAAGCATTGATTTCTTTCAGTTGTAGAAACAAGTAGGCAATACTAGAGAAAACTCTGGTAGGAACTTCTCATTTCTAAGGTTTAATGCACCAAACAATAGGTTTTAGAATGATAGTTTTCATAATAACAAGGCTAATGAACCATCTTCTTGCAATAATACTATGGACATTAATCTTATTGATATAGCATTGCTTGATTATTGTAGAGTACATTGTATAACCAAGCATGGAGAGATTGATTTTATAGATTTTTGAAAAGCTTTTGAAATTTTCCAAGAGGATTTGATACATTTTAAGTGGTCCCTAATAAGGATAGTGGTGTAGGTTCTTCTAGATCTCAATCATCAGATCAAGCCTTTATGGTAGAGACCTTTGATTTCCCCTTTCAAGAGGAGAATGAACCTAATGATATCCCTAAGGAGATTTAGGCCTTCCAAAAAAATTTGAAGAAGTCATATCCTTTGAGGAATAGAGAGAAGAGGCAGCCTTAACTACCTTAATGGATCCAAATAATTTTGGAACTCCTCTAGACACTTCTCAAAGCAATAATCTAGAGCTGCCTAAAGGGAGTACCTCTAAGATGAACATTGATATTCTTAGTTCTTCTAATAAAATTGGATATAACATTTTTGAGGATATGAAGAAAATAAAGGCTAACATCACTTTACATGAACTAACATAGATTATAGAACAAAGGGATCTCCTACTAGAATCATTGTCAAATAAGTCTAATAAGCCACCCAAGGCTGACCATGCTAATGTAAAGCTAAGGTAGAATCTCCTCCTTTCCTACTCACTATCAGGATGTTTGGTAAGAACTTGCATAATTTTTTATATTATTTTGGAGCATCCACCAACATCAAGCTAGTAAGTATTTCTAAGCAACTTGGCTTGACATCTATTAAGTCTAATAAAGTGGTAGCTTAGTTAGACAAATCTAGAGTCAAGGTAATTGGAGAACTTTAAATGTTCATATGCAATTGGCTTTTGAGCCTAGAGTGTAGTAGTTTATTGATATTCAAGATGTTAATATTCTTAATGTTTATAGAATCTTGTTAAGTAGGGAATGGACTAAGTCTCTGAATAGCTACATGTCCATATGTTTTTCACATTTGTGGCTACCTTGGAAGAGAGTTCCTAAACAAATTAGGATTGAGAGAGAGCCAAGGATGAAACACATGATCACTGAGTACAATGCTATGAATGAGAGGGTCAACATAATTGACTTAGACTTAAGGGTTTTCACCCTAGAGGCTGCCAAAGTATGTGATCATAAAATTACTCATGTTATTCCTAGACTGTGGAAGTTATACTTTGATGGTGCTAGGTGTAAGGTTGGAGTTGGTGTTGTCCTAACTGATCCTAGTGGCAAGGAATATCATGCATTCTTAAGCTCAAATCCCATTATACTAATAATCTTTCTAAATATGAGGCCCTTATCCTAGGTTTATAATTTGTTATTAAAAATAAAGTCAAAAAACTACTAGTCTATGGTGACTTTGAACTAGTGGTCAATCAAGTGAGAAGCAAATATCAATGCAAACTCTCATACCTTAAGAGGTATAAGTTCAGGGTCTAGGATATCATTAAGTATTTTGATGTTTTGGGTATTGTATCCATCCCAAGAGAAAAGAATCAAGTTGATGATGAGTTGGCATATACTATGGCCAACCTCATGCCTAACTAATACTCCTCTAACTTTAGCATTGAGTTGATGCCTTGCCTTTTAGTCCTTGATAATGTGAACCATTTTTAGGTCTTTAGTGATGATCAATAGATATTATATTTCATAACTAATTTTGGAGCATTTAAGGCTTAGATCATTCATGAGAAAGATTAAAATGCTCTTAGAGAGGGCAAATTTGATGGTCAGGTCATTCAATTGAATGATAATAAAATACCTAAAGGCACAATTGCCTTAGAGAGGCTATTTTACCAAGATAAACTAGTTGAGGTTTCTAATATTCCCAAAGTAAGTCAGAAGGAATACAATGCAATAGATTGTGGCCCCCAAGATCAACCCCAACTAGTGAACGTGGGAAAAGCTTACACCCATATTGAGAATAGGAAGGCCAAATAATTACTAACTAGATATAAGGATGCCATGTCTTGGTCCTATGATGACCTAAATATCTTTGATCCAAGATTCATCACTCACACCATCCCCCTTAAATAAAACTATAAGCCCTTTAGGAAAAATTAAAGGCTAGTGAACCCTATCCTAGAACCAATGATTTTTAAGGAGGTTAAGAGATTACTAGATGCCAAAATTGAGTTTCCCATCAATTATTCTACTTGGATGGCTAATTTGATGTTATTTAGGAAGAAGAATGGTGATATTATACTATTTATTGATTTTATAAATTTAAACAAATCATCTAAAAAGGATAACTATCTTCTCCCTTCTCTTGACCAAGTAATTTAAGTTATTTCAGGTTTAGCTATGATGTCTTTCCTTGATGGCTTTTCAGGTTACAACCAAGTGTTGGTTGATAGGGAAGATAAGATGAAAATAACATTCATAACCAATTGGAGGACCTTTACCTACAATAGAATTCCCTTTGGTATAATCAATATAGAAGCTACATTTCAAAGGGCTATGGACTATGCCTTTAGGGCCTGATAGGTAAGTGCATCATTATATATATGGATGATCTAACATTTTTTTATAAAAATAGGTGAGATCACTTTATTCACTTACAACAAGTTTTTGAGAGATGCAAAATGTATGAAATCTCCTTAAACCTGAAGAAAAGTATCTTTTGTGTTACTAAAGGCAAATTGTTGGGTCATGTAATAACTAAGGATGGGATCTCTATAGATCTTAAAATATTGGAAGCTATATCTAGGATAGAGCCTCCAAATAGTAGAAAAGAGCTAAAGTCATTTTTTGGTAAGATAAACTTTGTAAGATAGTTCATTTTTGGATTTGTAGAGATTGTCAAGCCACTAAATAACATGTTAAAAAAGGATGCCAAGGTCACTTGAAATGAAGAGTCCAAAAAGGCATTCAATGATATCAAGAAGGTGAATAGCCAAGTTTTAGTCCTGATAACTCTTGACTTTCAGGGGACTTATATCTCTACTCTTTTTCATCTAGCCATACTATGAATGTAGTTTTAACTCAAAATATTGATGGGTGTGATCACCCAATTGCTTTCATGAGTACTAACTTTAAGATTGTTGAGTTAAACTATTCATTAATTGATAAGCAAGCATATGTATTAGTTAAGGCAATAAAGAAATTTAGGCTCTATATCCTTAGAAATAAGGTGCATGTTATTTTACCTGACCCTACCATGAAGCTTATGTTGAGATAGAATGAGCTTGGAGATTACAGAGGTAAGTGGATGTTAGTTTTGCAAGAATATGACATAGAAATGAAGATAGAAAAATTGGTAAGGTGCCAAGGCTTGATCCAAATGATTGCTAATACCATCCCCAAGCTAAGTATTATGAAAGATGATCAATAGAGATTTTAGGCTAGTAAATGGTATGATTCCATCATACATTTACTAATCAATGGTACTTGTCCTAAAATACTATCTAGGGATCAAAAGAGGGCCCTAAGGCTCAAAATATCTCATTATCTAATCAAGAATGGAGTCTTATATAGGAAAAAGTTTGAGGGAGTCTACCTAAGATGTGTCTCACAAAAAGAAGCCACCTAGATCATGAGCACCTTCTATGAAAATTTAGGTGATGGAAATCCATCTAGGAGTACCATACCCCACAAGATCCTCAGATCTATCTACTATTGGCTGACTATTTTCAAAGATGCCCACAAGCATGTAAGGTAATGTCACTCATATCATATTTATAGCAAAAAAGACCCAAAGGCAACAATGCCTTTACAACCAGTTATGGTTGACAAACCATTTTCTCAATGAGGATTGGATTTTATTGGCATGATCAACTCTAATTCATCTGAAGGTCATAATTATGTCCTAATTACCATAGATTATTGTACCATGTAAACTGAAGTTGTAGCCACCAAACAATGCAAGACTGAAAAAGTGATTAGTTTATTGGAGAACATTTATACTAGATTTGAAACACCTATCTCTCTAGTGTGTGATAATGGATCTACATTTATATCCATTGAGATTATAGAATGGGCCTATGACAATGGCATTTGTCTCAAGTTCTCATCCAACCATTATCCCCTAGGAAATAGAGTGTTTGAGTCTACCAACAAGAACCTAATGAAGGTAATCAAAATTAATTCTAAAAAAAAGCCCAGGACTTGGCACAAGCTACTCAAATATGCCTTATGGTAGATAGGATTATAATAAATAAAGCCTTGAAGGCATCACCATTTCTATTGGTGTATGGCCAAGAACTAATCTTTCTTATCATGCTCAAGTTTCCCACATACAAATTCATGCAAGAATACATGAAGGAAAGCTAAGAGCTTGTAAATTCAAGATTGATAGACATAATTTAGATGGAAGATGCAAGGGAATAAGATTTTACTAACTTTAGAAAACATCAAACCATAGTGAAGAGATAGTTTGATAAAAGATCAAAGATTAAGGTGTAGAGATAAGGGAACCTAGTTCTCCTTTGGGATAAAGCATTTGAGCCTAAGGGAAAGAATGGAAATTTCACACCTCTGTGGATTGGTCCCTATCAAATTGAAAACAAACTAAGAGATAACACCTTTAAGCTCAAATACTTGCAAGGATCAGAGTTCACACTGCCCACCAATAGGCAGTACCTCAAACATTACTTCGCTACTACTCCACCTAAAGTTTTTATGAAGTAAAACGATAAGATGGTTAGGCTTAATATAGGTAGGCTAGTAAGCTCCTTTCAAGTCTTTCCTTCCTATCCCTTGTTTGTATATAAGCATGTGTATATTTGTTTGATTCCCTTTGTGTCTTGCTTTGTTGCTTTCTATTGTGTGTTTACTTTTTTGCCTTTTTCCTTGATTCTAATAAGTCCTTTTAGACAATCTTGAGCTCAAAGTTTATTTAGTTTTATTAAAATGCCAAAGTTCAGGAATATGGGTGTGAACCTAATATATATGATAACCATGAATTTTAAATATAAGCCCAATGTTGTGATTTAAAAAAAATGGTAAAGACTGATGAATAGGTTAACTATTTTATGAGAACTTAGACATTATCTTGACCTAAACTTGGTTTTAAGAATATTTTT
This sequence comes from Torreya grandis, assembly GCA_037957365.1. Classification (NCBI taxonomy): domain Eukaryota; kingdom Viridiplantae; phylum Streptophyta; class Pinopsida; order Cupressales; family Taxaceae; genus Torreya; species Torreya grandis. Next base: position 1,372,872 of record JARHVA010002303.1, on the reverse strand, counting down.
ACTTGTAGTATGAAAGCTTAATTTATTGAAGTATAGACATGATTGCACTTAACAAACATCCTTGTTTGGAACAATGGTTACAGCCATAGGTAATTCTCCAAAGATCAAACACTTGACCAAATCCTTAAACTTGGATACCCTATTTCCCAACCTTGATAAAAGCATAAAAGTTATAAAAATACAAAAAATGAGGATGTAATTCAAAAAATCAAAAAAAACTTTCAAGCATAGGTGATTCTAGTAATCTCCATGAGGGCTATGGACACCTAACTAGTAGTGGAGCAAGGCCTTCAGAGGATCCAAAGGTATCTTTATCGAGGCTATGGATGTCTGGATAATAGAAGATCAATGCCCAAGCCTTATTTGAATCAAAATCATGGATCTTAATAAATAAATAAGCATGCTCTAAGTCAGTGTTAATGATTAAAGATATGAAACTTGGAATTTATCTCCTAAAGCCCATGGTAAATAGTAAGTGGAATCAAAGCACACCCACAACATGGATATATCTTAATTTTTTATCCCAATTCTATAAATGCAAGGTTTGTTTCAACCATAAACTAATCTAAATAATGGCATAGATCAAATGGAGTGGATGACTTAGTTTTTTATCTAAACTAGAGTCTCTAGGTTCTAACATATTGCTATGTTTCCCCTAAAAGTTATGTGAGGACGTATTTGATGTTTGCATGATCATCAAATTTAAGCCCATCAAAACTAGAAACTTCATAATCCTAAATTTGGCATTTTCATGACTATCATTTTACTTCTGTTAGGACAAATTTTATGTCTATTAGATTATCAAATTTAAGCTAATAAATTATTTTTCTCAAGACTAAGATAGACTACAAAATGTTGCTAAAAGGCCTATAAATTGTTTTTCAGATGACTGGAAACCTTTGAGGGATGTTCAAACCCTTGAAATCTTTGAACTATAAATGTTGAAATGGTCTCATAAGTCTAAATATTTACAAAAATGGATTTATTCTAAGCTTATACCCTAAGGTCCCCATTGCATTTGTTTGAATGTCATGAACCTTAGGCTAGAAACTTATATGAAGTCTTATTTTAAAAGAATCTTTGTGACATGAAAATTAGTCCAAATTCTTATAACCAAAAGTTTTATTGTGTTTATTAATACAATGAAGCCCTATGTCAAAATTCAACATTTGATCCTTATATCACTTAGATCCCCTTTATACATGTTCTAAAGTTTAGCATAAATATTTTAACCCAAAGTATGTGTTTTGTTTATTAAATACAATGTAAACTTTGGCCTAAAATATGTAGCCATGGTCCCTTTTGTATAAATCCAATAGACTTAGGTATAAACATTTTATCCCAAAGTTCATTTCATGTTTAATAAACACAAAATAAACCTTAGCCTAAGGTATTTAAACCTAAGTCCCTGCCTAAGTTCTTTGATTTAAAACTTAGCACAAAATTCTTTAACTTAAGTCTATTTGTGTTTATTAATATGAAATAGACTTAGGTAAGAAAATGTTAGCCTGAGTTATTTTATGCCTATGCATTAACTTAAAGCTCATGTATCTTTGTAGATTTTATGGCTCATGCTTCATCACGTAAGGATGATCTAACAACATGAAGTCACCAACAACTTTTCAATGGAGATCTAAGAACCTACAAACTCAATGCATGGTAAATGTACATTCAAAGTGTGACTAAAAAAGGTACCAGAGCTTAGAAAGCAATGGAGGTGCCAAGTGTCACAACCATAGGGCTCAAGACCAAAAAGAGCCAATAATGAACAAGGTCTCAGATCATAATTGATAGTTCACAGTCACTCATAGGATCTTGATCCAATGATGTGAAGCAAATGGGGTATGTTTAAATGCCAATAGCTAGTACTCAAAGGGAATTTATGAAAAATTCCATGAAAAGTGCTAGATAGATGCCAAATAAGCACCACACAAGCATAAAATAATAAAAACTAAGATCTTGTGTACTCAAAAATTCAAAAGTATAAAGGCAGAAATCCAAATCAAATCTAAGGCACGTATGAGCCAGATTATAGATAAACCCTCACCATTAAAGATTTGAAACCCTAAACCCTACATAAAAGAGACCCTAAGTGAACTCAATTAATCACAATTTAATTTAAAAAGAGATTAATTGTGATTTGAGCACAAAAGAGTTAGCACAAACACCAATTGCAATCCACTAGTGACCAATTTACAAGCATAGAATCCATGGTAGCTCAATGATAGTAATTAAGAGATGAGACAGAGTTGTACCTATCCACAAATAATAAAGGGAAGGTTTTCAAGGATACTGAGTTAGATGTTACAACCTTAAACAATGGTAATAATAATTAGTCCAAGCTATTTTGGACCATAGATGAGATGAAGCCCATCACCAAGGAGGAACAAATAATTGCCACTATCAATAGGATATATTATGACCTGGTCATAGTTTTAATGGCTGACCTCCACCATGCTACTATCAAACCAGAGGTACTTCATAGTATTGATGTCCTTGCTCCAATTTTCATTTATTGTAGAATTGATAATGATTGGATTGTCCATGAAGGAAGCTATATGAGAGTAGCCTACATTACCCAAATATCCTTGAAGTACTACAAGCTCCCAAAACCCCATGTGGACCTACCCATAATCAAAGGATAGATTAGTGAAAATGACTAGGATACCATCCTCAAACCATGGTTGCTCTAGGGGAGCCATGTATTTTCAGAATTTGAGGGGAAGATCTCAATTGTTCAATTTAGGGAAGGTATTAGGGTAATCATGACCCTATTAAACAAAATATCTAGAGCCCCTATAACCACTTATGTCAATAAGAGTTGGGTATCTTATGTTTACTTTATGGTAGAGAATGAGCTTATTGTTCCAATAAGAGATATGATTAGTGTCTTCTTAAGGAAATAATTTACTACCATCAAGAGGAAGACAAGCAAGTAGTTTTTCATGATGTCTTACCTACTAGATGCCCTGATAGATTCTACCAAGACCCCTAACATCAAGAACTAGTCTCCAAAGTGTAGAACCATAATTTATAACCACTACTCAAAACTACATATTTTCAAGTATAGACACCACATGTAATTTATATGTGACTGTATCTATCCTATTTTGGTGGAAGCCATCATATGGATTCCCAGGCCCAGGATTCCCCCTTTTATCAATAAATATGTGGAGCTAATAGGATATATCTAGTTTTACCCAAATCACATTATTATGAAAATTAAGGGAATTCTAACCCAACCCTTCAAGTTGTGTATCTATATTCCTCCCAAGTTGGTAGAGTAGGAAATTATATCTTAACTCATTCATGTTGTTGATGTATTTTTCAAAGAGAAAAGGAAATTCCTCTTCCATCCCTTTCCTTTGATAATTAGAAGGATATTTCTACAAGATTTGAATTAGTTGGACACCATGTGTAGGCATAATGACTCCTTTGTGTTCTAATTGGATGATCTCAAGCAGTGGAACCCTAATAATGTGATAGGCCCACATTTGAATAATAAATAGTTACCTAAGATAATATATATGCACTACCTGGGTCCTCATGACACCTTATACATAAAGTCCAACAACTTTGAGGAAGTGATGGCCAAATTCAAGAATACCAACCTCAAGCTCATGCACAGATTAACTAATGATGAAAAGCAAGGGGACATATGGAAAATACATCCCCTTCAGTACCATTTATTACTTGGACCTTCTAGGTAACCTAAATACCAACCATAGATGGATCTCCCACAACTCCAAGCATAAATTATATAGGGCATTGGTAAGGATAAGTTGGAGGAGAGACCAAGTGAGGGTCCTTCATCCTCATCTCCCCCTTAAAGACCACCATCCCTAGTTGAGCACTTGGAGCTGATTACCCTTGAGACTAATGAAATAATAGAGGTTACCCTCAAATACCTTTCTAAATCTTATGGTTTTGAGTAAGAAGAATCACAATATGAGGAAGCTAAGGTTTAAGAAGAGGAAGCTGAGGAAGGGAAAGGAAATGAAGTTTCCCTTGACATAGTCCCAGTGGCACCCAAGGAAAAGAAGTTAGCATTAGTCCCTATTGGATCAAGGAAGAGGCCAAAGTTAACTCTCACTCATCCCATAAGTGATATTAACCTGTTCAATGAAGATTTCCCCATCCATAGACCAATCATCCTTGATTGGTTTGTATATGTAAAAATATAGAAGATCCCTTCCCATTCTCACTCTTGGGCCTTGACCAAGGCTATCAACATTGATGTTTATGAAGAAATGAAGACATGGATAAGATCTCTAATGATATAACAAGAAGAAAAATAATAATTACTTTAGGGCCAAAAAGAAAGAAAGTAGATACTCCAAGAGCATCCAGCAACACTAGAGTTGAGGTCTCAGAGCCTCCAAAATACATAGAGTTGATTACTTCAGTGAAATTCAATCCATAAATAGATATATTCAAAAGGGTAACTACAATGAAAGGTATGGTGGGAACTAAGGAGTTCACTTTCCATAAGGTTGAACCCTTTACATGCTTAACCCCAGTTGGAGGGAAACACTTTGGTGAGGTTCCTATCCATGAGGAGGATGTTGGGAGCCTACTTGAGGCTCATTCAGCTCAATCCAAAGATGGGATTAGAGGAATGAAACAACAGATTCAAATTTTGAAAAAAAAAAAAAAAAAACTTAGAGGCACATGCCATTTTATCAGTGCCTGATGTAATAATAAACATGTTTGAAGCATCATTTTTTGATATGTTTGATTCTTTGAAATCAATACAATTGGGGTCATATGCATTAAGACAACAAGGTGAGGTAGCTAAGGGATTAATAACATAGTAGTAGGAGGCAGATACCAAGATTAGGGATCTCATTAATAATTTTATTAGGGATAGAATCCTTAAACTTAAAACCATTAGCCTGGCCCACCTACATGTTATAATGAGGATAGTGGTAGACAACATTCATAGCCTAAGTATGTGGACAAAGAGTTTGGATAGACTCCTAGTTCATGATAAGGAATTGATTACTGGAATTGAACAACTTTTAGGTACTATGCTAGATAATCCTACCAAGACTATAGCCCTGCAAATTATTGATAATGCAGAGTATAAGTATAGAGTTACCTTGGTAATGCAAGAGGTAAAGGACAAAATCTAGGGCATCAAAGCAAAGGAAAAGTTATGGCAAGTGTATAAGTATTGAGTTACCTTGGTTATCTTTATAGCTGAGGAAAAGATTACAGAAGCCCAGAGCATCAAAGAAGTTATGGCCAGAGATGATAGGGACCTAGATGACTTAGTTTATTAGGAAGAAGTTTATCTCCTGAAGCCAGTTGTGGATCTAGATCTTGTCAAAGAATAATATCAAAGGGCCATGTAACTTATGCAAGATCAACAGGAGAGTCCCTCAGCAATGGGCCCACCAAGTTAATTGATATTAATTGTTGTAAAAACATTTGTAATATTTGAAATAGGGAATATTATTTTGTAAAGGCCTATGCTATTCTATTAACATATTTTCCTCTAGGTCGATCCAATTTTGAGAAACAAATGTATTATACATCTTTCTAAAGAAGGATAGTTGTCCTTATCTTTCGTATAGTTGTGTCTTGTAACTGACTGGTGTACTACCTTTTCTTTCTATAAAGCAAATGTATTACCATCTTGTAAATGGAGAGAATTTTGATAAAAAAATTATATACTTGGAGTAATTAATACAATCAAGGAATGCTAAAAATATTATCCATATTTGATGTGTCAATTGTTAATATAGTTTTTCTCTCAATTTTTATTTTTGTCTTAAATTTGAATACTTTTTTTGAATTCAGGGTTACATCTTTAATCATAGGGTTTCTAATTTGTGCATATTCTAGATTAGTTGAAGGATCTTGGATTTAATTAATTTTATTTTGTTTTGTATTTAGATGTGCAAAGGCTATTTGATTATAGTAGTAAATATTTAAAGTAAACCTAGTTCTTTCTTGTGATTCTTTACATCATCCTTCAAAGTTTACTTGGTGTATAGTGAAATCTGACCTTAGGATATTTTGCATTATATATTGGTTTGAATGCATACTCAGTTTTAATTGAAGATTTGTCATAGTGTTTGAGGGTAAGATAAGCAATCATTTGTTATCTTTATACCCTACTCTTCTCATTTGCTATTTTTTAACCAAATCACTATAGCTTAGATTTTATTATGAATATCCATCTAGATTAGTATACAATTTAATTTTTGATCATAATTCACTAAGAATTAGCATAGATACTAACATTTCATAGAGAATTAGACTATGATGGATCCCAACCATCAGTTAATCTAAATTTTTGGTGACAATTAAAAATTGATTTGCTTCTATTTCACCATAGGTAACATCAAGTTTCCAGAACCTACTACTCATGCTCTGAATTCCTAGAATTCTAAAATGAGAAGTGTTCTTAAACACTAAATACATCAATGGTACACATAGAGGCATTAACACTAGCCTAGCTATACCAGAGCCTAGGTGGACCTACTATTGAGGGATTTATTCCCTAATGTTGTGGTGACACCACTCATAGAGTATCTACCACATCTACCAATGAGGGTAGATCCAAATACTCACTTCTAGTGGGTAGGTGTGTAAGCATCACTCAAGCTGGTGATAGCACAACATTAGATACCATGACTAGATGTAGATTCAACATGGCTTGAGGTAACCATGGAATAGCACAAGATAGTTATGGCATGAGTTGAGGCATAAATGGATAGAGTGGAGACCAAGATTGATGAATGGCAAGCTAAGCTAGCTCAAGAGTAGGCCAAAGGAATGGAGTCACTTGGAGAGAGGGATGAGTAACGGGCTACCCTAGAGGAACCATGGCTTGACTGATTGAGAGGTTAAGATAGATATCTCCACCTAGATAAGGAATACTATAGATGAAACCTAATTATAGGTTGACTGGGATAGTATCATATATATATAGCCACACATGTAATAGTTTTGGGGACTACAAGCCTAGGCTTAGAGAAAGCCATGTGATGTGCCTAGAGAAAAAACATGTAATTTTTATGATATAAACAATAATTTCTTATTATTATCACATGTCTATATGATTTTGTGTGTGATGTGTATGCTTAATATGATATAGACTATTAGATACATATGATTAGACAATAAAAATTGCTAATAGAGAACCCACATGCACACACATATACAAGTGGTATAGAGGTTAATGGTATAAGAAGAGAGGAAAGGTTTGCTTTACCACCATAGGTGACTTTCTTGGAGGGCCATGCAGGACTTAGATGTGAAATGTCTTGAGTTAAAACCCATTGATCAGGTGTTGTATGGGCTCACTTTCAAGGTTCAAGAGATGATAATCCCCATTCTCTAAAGAGGTGGTGATAACAAAAGCGCCAAACCACTTGCACATTATTTTCCCCTTCTTATGGTGTTCCTTATCAAAGATGAAGATAGTATCACCTACCTTGATTGAATGTGAGAAAACCAATATCTTGAATTGGTGGCATTGATAACATTGGTAAGTATGGTTGTGCTCAAGAGTAATAATATCATGCTCATCTAGTTTCTCAAGCTCAACACATTCTTATTCATTGGAGAGGGATCCAAATGTCTTAAGTTGCAAGTAATGGATTAATACATCTAAAGGAAGAACAACCTTGGATCCATTTACAAGTGTATATGGGGTTATCCACATCACCATCTAAAAGCTAGTTTGGTAGGCTCAAAGAGTAGGATAGAGCATGAGATGCTAGTCACACTTGGACTAGTCAATATTATGAGGAAGCATCTTCTTTAAAGTCTTATTTGAAGATTTAGCTTACCCATTTCCCTAGGGATAATGGGTGGAGGAGAAACAGAGCTTGAACCTAAAGCATTTAGTGAGCTCACACATCTTAGGGCTTTAAAATCCTGGGCCATTATTGGACATGATCACAGTGGGGACCCCAAACCTAAAAATGAGCTTGTTTAAGACAAACTTGGTGATGGTCTTCCCATACATACCGCTAAGAGGCATGTCCTCAACCCACTTCATGAAATAGTTACTGGTGATGATGGACCAATGATGGCCATCAAAAGAGGTGAGTTTGAATTCATTAACAAAGTCAAAAAACCAAACTAAGAAGGGTCAAGGGGTTGAAATAGAATACAAGAGGCTTGTAGAGGTTTTGATAACATCCCTAATGACTTGGCACATCTTTCATTTCTTGGCATATTGGTTGGCATCCTTAACAAGAGTGCGCCAATAGTAACCCATTTTCATAATACATTGATTGGTGGCTTTCCCTCTCAGGTGGACACCATAGACACTCTCGTGAGACTCCTCCAATGTGAGATGGGTGTCTTTGGGGGCTAGTCATTGCATCAACACACCATCTAGACCTCTCTTGAAAAATATGCCACTAATGATGACATAATGATTGGTAAGCTTGTGGATCTAATAGCATTCCTATGAAAGAGCATCAATGAGATAAGATTGAGTCTCATGGTAATGGATAATGTCTTGATACCAATCACACTCAAAGACCTCAATCTAATCGATAAAGTAGACCATCTCTTTAGGGAAGGCATCATCAAATAATTTTATGTTGTGATTCAGTAGCAGGAATTTAATGAGTTACTTAGATATAGTTGAACCCTTGGTGGATTTTTGGTTAACAATGAAAATATCAAACTATAAAAGAAGCATGATCCACTTTACATTCTAGCTGGTAATATGTGTCTTAATGAGTAAATATCATAGTGGATCATATTGGACAATCATGTTAGTGGTTTTTCCCAACATGTAGTGTCTCAACTTCTTCAATGTGAAATGAGGGAGAGGCACTACCACTCAAAAAGAGAGTAGTTGAGTTTAGGGCCAATTAATATGTGATAAATATAATAAACATCTCTCTCTATACTAGAGTCATATTTTTTACATAACATTCCCCTAATGGAAAGATCAGTGACAGAGGTGTACAAGATGAACTCATGACCCTTGATGGGTGCCATCAAGATGGGAGGTTTATAAAACATGTGATTCAATTCCTCAAAATCCACTTGGACTTTAGGAGACCATAAGAATGGGGTGTTATTTCATAAGATACATGTGAGGGTCATGGATTTATGAGCATACTCCTCAAGGAAACATCAAAATAAGTTGAGGCTTCAAAGGAAGGATTGTAATTGAATGAGATTGAATAAGGGAGGCATCTCAAGGATTTCCTTGATCTTCTTAGGATCCACTTTGATACCTCTTTACAAAATGAAGAAGTCAAGAAGCTTTCTAGTGAACATACCAAAAATGCACTTCTTGGGGTTAAGGCTGATGCGATACTCCTTGAGATGCTCAAAGATGATCCTAAGGTATCACACATGCTCATCTCACTTATGGTATTTACTGAGGAGGTCATCATTATAGCACTTTATAATATTTTGGATGAGGTCATGAAAATTATGGGTCATGGCATGTTGATACATATCCCCACCATTATTTAGATTGAAAATAATGATGGTATAATAGAAGGTATCCCATGAGTTAGTGAATGTCATCTTGTGTTGCCCTTTGGGTGTAATTTAGATTTGGTTATACCCCAACAATATATCCATGAGGGACATGATCTCAAAAATAGCTATGGATTCCATGATTTGGTTAATCAAAGGAGTGGGAAATTTATCCTCTAGAAAAGCTAAATTGAGTTCTCAAAATTTCATATAGATACAAAAGGCTCCATTCTTGTTGATAAAGGGGATGATTATGGCCATCCATCATGGGTAGTCAATAACTTGGATAAAACTAACTTAGATGAGCTTTTAAATCTCAACCTTGACTAACTAGGATACTTTAACCACCATTGGTCATTATTTTTGGCAAACAATATGGACCCCATCATCCATAATGAGGTTATGGATAACTACATTGGGATCCATGCCATTCATATCAACATATTCAAAAGTGAATACATCTAAAAATTCTCATAAAAAAATTACCAAGACATCTTATTCCTCTAGAGCAAGGCTAGCACTAATCTTGATGATATTTGGCCTTACAAAAGTGTCAAATTTGACATATACATATCTTTCAACATCCATATCATTTCTTTCCTTGAAACACTTAGGTATGGGAGGAAGTGATTAGTCTAACACCTTAGGCTGAACCACTAAGACATGCACTATGGGGATTCTAGGGTTGGGCCATCATAAATAGAAATATTCAAACCTAATTGATCAAGGGGATAATGGTACTTATAGAATGCTCTCATAATATTGACATATGTTTTTATCTCCTTGAACAAGTTATGTGTCCTAACATGAATGAAATATAACTTGAGATCAAACTCAGCTACTCTAGCAGTTTCTATTAGAGACATATTAAGAGATCTTATACTTTGATGGGAGAAGTGTGATATGATGGGAAGCTCAATGTCTAGGGAGACATCTTGAAATAGGTCTCTAAATAGGGAGGATCCAACCTAACATCATAAATTAGAAGATGGAGGTGATCGATGCATGCCAAACTCTGAAGGAGTGAATGTTGATCAATACTCAACTGGATCATAATGTTCATCCTTGAGAAAATGAGACTCATAAGAAAAGAGTGTGTGGAAATCCATTGAGCCCCATGAGGAGACAACCAAACACTTGCCTAAAGGCTTTGTCTTTATGTAAAGTAATGCCTAGGGATCTGGGTCAACCTCCATGGTATGAACCTCACCTTTATGCATGAACTAAACTATGTGAAATGTGGCCAACATGACATCTTGCATGATAATGGTTTAGGGATGCCCAAGAATCATATTATATGAAAGATCCAATTTTAACACACAAAAATTTATCCTAACTATCTTGGGGCCAAACTTAACTTGGAGCTTCACGTTTCCCACCAGTGTAAATGTGTCATTGTTAAAACCAACATAGTTTTGGTGAGAATTAGAGAGCTTATTTTGAATAATCTTAATCTCATTAAACACACGTAGGGGCATGATGTTCAACATAGCTCTTTCATCAATGATACATATCTTAACATGATAATCATCAATAGAGGTCTCAATATAGAGGGGAAATGAGCCCACTTTGTAATAATTAAAGAATCTAACAAAGAGGCAAGGTCAAAAGATAACATGGGAGGATGAGGCTGCTTGGACACATCAGAGTTGTAAAAACCTTCAACATCATCCTATTATGGACCCTCATGATAGAGACCAAACTCATTAAATATGAGGCCCCTTTGCTCAGGGAAAAGGTGAAGAAGGTCCCAAATGGAGGTCCTAACTAAGAGGCCCTTTAACTCCTCTATAATAGAATAAGGATGTTGTCTATCCTAGGAGGGATGTTACATCAAAATTCAAATCTAACTTTGGGGTTCCCTACCCCCATGAGATGGGTAAGAGGCCCAGCACCACTCATTTATCTGATAAGGTCAGTGACCTGACCTGAGTGCATGTTGACAAAGTACTCATACCTAGTATAATATATGTCACTAGCAATAATGATCTTGATACTCTCATGCTTAGCTTTCCCTCTTGATTCAACCTAGGAAGAGGAGTCATAAGAGGTAGAAGAGAAAGAAAGGGAATGATGGGCCTTATCCTTAGATTTCTTATTTTTATTCTTCTTCTTCTCCCTATCATGGTCAGGTAGAGGATCCTTAAACACATTCAATTTATGGTTGGGTTCTATAAGAGGATAACTCTGAGATAAAGGTGAGGCTTGTGCATCATATTTTTAGGTAGCATAAATGGCAACATCATGACCCTTCACCTAATGTAAATTAAAAAACTTGGTAGGGTCATAAGGAAACATTACTCATGGTTTTACTATGCTTGATTTAGAATCCTTCTTTTCAATTGGATTCTTTCTCAAAGCATTCACCTCATGGGTATCCTTCTTGTCCTTCTCAAGAGTAGAATCAGTGACACCATAATCAGTCAAGTTATGGTTACAGTCACATAAAGAGGATGAATTTTGGTTTGACATAGGGCACATGCCCACATACACCTCAAAGACTAATCTGAGTAATAATTTTGATGATAATTTGGGTAATGCTTCTACCCTAATTGATGATGGAACTTTCGAGAGCCATAAATTTTTCACCATAGCTATGATTGAATCCCCATTTAAACCATTAAAAATATAATAATGAGGAGAACATGGTGAGATGTAACTGAGCTTAGCTTAATGGTTTTTAACCCCCAAAAATCCAATAGAAGTGCCCTAATTTTCAAATTTAGTAGTGTAGTCTAAAAACAGTAAGTTTCAAAAAATAGTAATTCTTCAAATTCTACATTGTTTTAAATCATGAAAGTTGAACCACTTAATCTCCCTTGAGATTGGTGGACTTCCACATCCTCCTCTTGCCTTCAAATTGTGTATAAATGGAGATGTAACCTAAAATGGAAAATAGACATTTCTTCCTAGAGATAAGCATATGGTTATATTGCAATCTTGATTAATAAAACATCTCTTCTCAAAGAATTCATTATTACTATGTTATTTTCATGTTCTTGAAATGTTTATCAATCAAAACTTTTTAGTTTTGGATTAGTGGTATCAGATCAATTTATCTAGAGAGTGTATGATCCCAAGGATGAGGTCAAGCTATAAAAAGCTTGCGTGGAAAATAATAGAGCATCCAAATTATCCACCTATTCACTCCAAATGACTTCAAATGGTGGATAACACCAAGACATACGATCCCTTCAAGGAAATGGTGAATGAAGCCCTCCAATGGAAACAAGTGTAGATGTTGTAACAATTCACCCAAATTCTTTAATAAATCTTGATGAGAAATTATGGCTCCTCATTTGTACTTCCTAGCTCCTCATCCGTGGAACATCCTTTTAGTGCCGTAATACCCTTCAAGGTTAAGGTGAATTTTTATATCCCTACATTTGAAGGCAAAATCAATGCTAATGTAGTATAAAATTAGTTAGATCAATTATCTTCCTAATTTTTTGTAAATAAATTCACTGATGGAAAAAAGATCACTTTTTCTCTTTTGAAAGCATCATTGCCCATGAAAAATTGGTGAGAAGGGTACAAAAATAGGTTTAGTACAAATGACATTGGCCTTGAGGTGGAACCTACCTAGGATGATTTCATGGAAGTGGTAAAGGAGTAATACTATCCCATTAGAGCATATGATGATCTGTACATACAGTGGCAACAATTTCACCAAGGTAAGGACCAATCTGTTCAAGATTACACTAACATTTTTCATTCTCCATCTGCAAGATTGGGCATCCAAGAAATTGAGAAACATAAGACTCTCAAATATCATGGTGGACTATAATGGTACATATGGGGGGAAATGGAACTCTTCAATTTGGAAACCCTCAATGAGGCATACAAGTTCAAAGTGAAGATTGAGTAGAAACATGGAAGAAAGAATATGAAGATTCAACCTTTGAAATTGAAAAGTGATAAGGAAGGTCAAACATGAGGCCAAAATTAAAAGCAAAATGAGTTTCAAGATAAGAAACCCTAAAAGGGGAAGATTGGAAAATGGTGTGATTATCAAAAAAATAGAACTCACTCCAAAGAAGAATGTTGAGCCATAAATTCACTACTTTTTGAGTCACAATACTCAGCATCTACTACTCTATCTCATACACAACCTATAGTTGAAGAGGATGAAGAAGAGATTGTAGATGTTGAACCCAATACCATCATTGCTTCATCACAGACTTATGAGGAAAGGCTACATGACAAGGAAAGGTTGTTTCACTCTAAATTATGGGTAAAAGGTAAGCCTCTACATTTCATTCTTGATAGTGGGAGTCAAAAGAATTTAATCTCTACTAAAGTTGTAAAAAGTCTAAATCTATCTATGAAGCCTCACCAAAAGCCATATAGTATTGGATGGTTGATCCCAGGGAAAGACCTCCATGTCACCCATCATTGTCTTCTTTCATATGCAATAAGACCTTTCCAAGATGAAGTCTTGTGTGATGTGGTCAATCTATATATTTGTGATGTACTCCTTGGTTAGTCATCCATGTATGATCAAGATGGCATCTATGAACCACAAACTTGAAGAATCACTGTCACTCTTGGAATGTGGCACTATAGGGTACCAAAGGTACCACCTCACACATTTGTCTCCTTGATTAGTGCTAATTAATGTAAGAGATTGGTGGAGAAGATAAAGCAATTCATTTTCATGATGGTCAAACCACATAAATCCAAGAAGGCCATTGTTGCAGTCCTAACTAAATAATCAACACAACAATAGAAGTAGATGGGACAAATCATGGGAGAACATGATGACTTATTCAAGTCACCCACAAGAGTTCCACTTCACTACCAGGTAAAACATTCTATCAATTTGATCCCAGGATCACCTTTACCTAACAGTCTTGTGTATTATAGATCAATTTTGGAGAATGATGAGATAAAAAGATAGATTTAGGAATTGATCTAAAAGGGTCACATCAAGCTAAGCTCTTCACCCTGTGGTAGTTTTATTGTCTTGGCACCAAAAAAATATATAACATGGAGGCTTTTCATTGACTATTAAGCACTAAATAAAATCAATATGAAGAATTACTACCCCCTCCCCATGATTGATGACCTACTAGACCAACTCTATGGTATGAAGTTATTTACCAAAATTGATCTCAAATCTAGCTATCACTAAATTCACATCAATCCCATTAATGTCTAGAAGACTACATTCAAATCTAAGGAGGGGCTCTTCAAATGTTGGTTATGCCTTTTAGCTTAACTAACACACCTAAAACCTTCATGAGGATGATGGATAACATCATGTGACCCTTCACTAACTCATTCATGGTTGTCTACTTGGATGGCATACTCATCTATAGCAAAACATGGGAGGAACATCTATAACATGTTCATAAGGTGCTTCAAACTCTTTGAAATCACAAGTTGTATGCAAATCTTGACAAATGCACATTCAGGATGAAAACAATTCAGTACCTAAGGTATATTGTGAATGATGAAGGGTTCTATGTTGATCTAGAGAAGATTTAGGTTATTCAAGAATGGCCTACACCAATGACCCTCACAAAACTTTATAGCTTCTTGGGTCTTACAAATTTATATCACATATTTGTTCTTGGATCCTCACATGTTGCTTGGACACTAACCGAAGTGACTAAAGAAGGAGATAAAGCTACATTTTAGTGGGGTGAAATATAGCAAAGGGCATTTGACAATTTGAAGAATAGACTTTGTTTAGTGCCTATTCTTGCCTTGCCAAATTTCAATCAACCTTTTGATTTGATGACAGATGCATATGAATATGCCATGGGAGATGTCATCATGTAACATGGCCATCATATTGCATATCACAATGAATCTTTCACCGATACAGTCAAGAAATACTTGACATATGACAAGGATCTCTATGCCTTTATGCAAGCCTACAAATAATGGAAACACTACATCTTGGGGAAAGAGATGATCATCCACACTGATCACAGACCATTAGAATTCATCCAAACATAGAGCAAACTGTAAAATGAGAGGCACCAAATTTGGACCAAATATCTATAACAATTCCATTTGATAATCAAACACAAAAAGGGGAGCTCAAATATGGCTATATATTATTTGAGCTACCCACCAATTATTGCACTCACAATAGTTCTTGACCTATGTAGACACGAGACTACCACTTTGGGTGTTTTGTATGAAGCAGATCCTACCTTTACTGATACATATTAGGTGCTTCAAGAAGGTAAACATGTTTTTTATTTTTAATTATAAGATAATGTCTTCTATCATATGGGGCACATCTATGTTCCAGTTATAGTGAAATAAAAGATGATATGGGAAGCACATTTCAGTAGGACAACTGGACACTTTAGTGTAGAAAAGACATTAATAGTTCTTCAAAAATACTTATACTAGCCCCATATGTGAAAGGATGTGGAAAGGTACCTCAAATATTTCACCCCATGTGTGATAGCCAATCCAATAAATAAGAATCAAAGGATTGTACACGCCATTTTTAGAACTAACCAATCCTTGGGAATCTATCTTAATGGATTTTCTCTTAGGTTTGCCCACTTCAAAACATGGCAAGGATTATATTTTTGTTGTAGTTGATCATTTTTCAAAAATGGCTATCATGATTACTTGTAAGAAAAATATATCTATGGAAGAGACTACTCAACTATATTTTATTCATGTGTGGCTCCATTTTGGTCTCCTTATGTCCATTGTCTCAAATCAAGATAGCATGTTCCTGAGCATCTTCTGGTCCACTCTATGAAATATGATGGATACCAAGCTAATGAAGTCCACAGCCTTCTATCCATAAACTAATGGTCAGATAGAAGTGGTGAACCACTTAATTGTTCACATGATTCAGATGTATCACTTCAAACATCCATGCACACGGGATGAGGGGCTTCTTTTCATACAACATGGATGCAATCAGGCCCTACATAGCTCAACCAAGCATAGTCCATTCCAATTATGCTTCAGGTTCCAACCCATGGCACTAATTGATATATCCATTCCATTCTCCACAATGGAATAATACACACCTCATGGGAGATCTGAGGTAGCAAAATCTATAAATTTAATTAAACAAATGCAACACATCCAATAGCATGTTCATGACATCTTAGATAAGATGAATTAGAAGTATAAACAACACCATAACAAACATAGGATTACACACCATTTTGTTGTGGGTGGCAAGGTTTGGTTGTAGCTTTAAAGGGAATGACTTGCAGGCCCACACAAAAAAATTCAGCCTCTATGATATGGTCCCTACACCATCACCAAAAAATTTGGAGAAAATGCTTTTGAGTTGAACCTACTAGCCTACCTTGGTCTGCATCTAATATTCAACGTGCAGATCCTCAAACCATATCATCCACCTCTGTTGAACACTTTAGTCATAGTAGAACAACTAGACATTGATGAGCTTGATCCATAGAGTTCTTCTCTAGTAAAAGAGGATCAGATTGTGGACACTTGGATGAAGACAATAAGAGGATGCTCTATTTCACTTTATCAAGTGGTCAAAAGGGGCCAGCTTAGCCACCAAGGTGAGTGGCTCATAGAGAATCAAATTAAGACACAACTGCCACACCTGATTATAAATATTGATGTAATGGGAACCATTGCTTCTTAAGGAGGGAGGAATGATTTGGGCAATAATTTTGGTGATAATTCAGGTGATGGTTCTACCCCAATTGATGATGGAACTTCTGGGAGCCATAACTTTTGCACCGTAGCTCTGATTGACTCCCTATTTGAACCATTAGAAAGCTAAGAATAAGGATAATATAGTGAGATGGCACTGATATTTGATCAATGGTTTTTGACCCATAAGAACTCAATGAAAGTGTGCCAAATTTCAATTTTAGTAGTGTACTCTAAATATAGTAAGTTTCTAAAAAGATTTTATGCAAATTTTATATTGTTTTAAATCAAGGAAGTCAAACCACTTAATATCCCTCAATATTGGTGACCTTCCACATCCTCTTCCTACCTTAAAATTGTGTATAAATGGAGATGTAACCCAAAATGTAAAATAGACATCTCTTCCTAGAGATAATCATATGGTTATATTTCAATCTTGAGTAATAAAACATCTCTTCTTAGAGAATTCATTGTTATTGTGTTATTTTTATGTTCTTAAAATATCTGTCAATAAAAACTTCTAAGTTTTGGATCAAATACTTCAATTTTTCAACACTCATTAACATCTTCATTGTATGAGGTGGGCTCATGCTTGAGGACCTCAAGATGAACCTCTTTCCTTAATACTCATGTGAACATGTCATAAAGTTGAAAATCTGATAACTTGATCTTGCATGTATGGATGGCTGAGCACCACCTACACACAAATTCAATGTTTAACTTACCCTTGTCCAATTACATGGAGGTAAGTGATTGGATGTTGAGGTTCAATGGTCTAGAGATATCAAATTACTAGAGGAAGTCATCTAGAAGGAGCTAAAAACTAGAGAAAGAATATGGAGGCAAATTTTGAAACTAAATAAGAGCTTCAACTCAAAAACAATGAGTGAATAACTTCAACATCATGCCTTCATCATATTCCCAATCCATACATGCCATCATAAATCTCATGATATGCTTCATGGGATTGGAGTCCTAGGTCCCATTGAACTTAGGTAGTTTAGGGATAAGATTAGGAAGGGTAATAGCATGTACCTAAGGGACTAGAGGATTCTTATGGAGATATTCATAGGCATGGCTAATAATTGGTTGATGACAAGCTCTAGGAGGAGGCTCAAGGTGGTCATGATATCTCTTATGCTAATAAACCTCATCATAACCTTGATCATGAAGGGGAGCTGAGGTGGTTATTAATATATGAAATGCTCTTGTTGTAAATCATCCCTACCATGGGGTGGGGAATAACCACAATACGTATATCATTCCTTATGAGGATGATGGGATGATGTGGCATACTTATAGAAAAGGTCATGATGACCTAGGTCTCCATAATACTAGTCACATGCCATCAAATGAGGGTCAACTTGAGGATATCAATGCTAGAGATAGGCATCCCATAAATTTCTAGTCTGTAGGTGGTGATCAAAATTAGCATGCTCATTTGAAACTCTAAAATAAGTACTAGGAGGATGGGAGACTCTATGTGATGGATATGCCTCACTGAGTTGGATTACCTATGTCTGATAACATGGACATGAAGATGTTCTTGTTGTATATTTTCTTATCAAGAAAGAGGTAAGGAACTCACATGAGAACTAGTTAAGGCACTCAAAATTAAACAAGTGTGATATTTATTTCCAAAAGAAGCATGTTGCCTACTCCTAGGTGGAGAAGGATGCATTTCATTCACTTAAATGCATCTACAAAAAACATCAATGATTGTACATAGCTCATTAGGCCTCAATCATGTAATGGGTTCCTCATCACCTCAAATAGGTGAATGAATCATGGCATGAGACCAAGAAGAAAGATCCTCATAAGAATTATGCTTAGATTGGTGAAAGGGGGACCAATTCCATTGGTTATAGACCTACCAATCTTATTCCATATGAAATGTGAGAGGTTCTAGGTCACCTTTTTGGGTCAAGGGAACCTCCTAGATCCTACGATGTTTATGGAATTTTATTACAACCATGTCTTTCTCATGAGTAAGCTAAGGGATAAGGCCCTAAATTTAATGGGATTGGCATCCCAAGGGTGGAATTCTAGCCATGGATGTAATGAATCAAGAGAAACATGGGAGATAATATAAGAGGCAAATAGATGGAAAACTATTAGGGAGAATGACACAAAACCAAATCAGTATAAAATAACTAAGGTAAAATCCAAAACATAATTGAAATCAAATCCTAAAGTCTATTAGAGGAGAATTGGCTAAAAGGGTTTTAAATGTGATAGAACTAGCATAAGACTATATGTGGTGTCCCACCAAGCATACCAAAATGTATCTCCAAGAATATAAATGGAACCATTGGTGTTTTTCAAGAGGTTACACAGAGTACTTAAACAAATAACTAGAAGGATAGAAGGCTCAAGGCTTCTATGAGATACTAGAGATCTATAGAGGCTATCTGATTTGCCAGCTTACAATAAGTTATAGATAGACTTGTAAACTAGTATAGGGATAACATGATCAAGTTCACAAAGGATATAGGTATCTTTAACTAGTATAATTATAGTAAATCAAGTAACTAAGACTATAAATTCACTTACATAAAAATTATAGAAATGACAATGCTAAATAAAGAGAGCTATGAAGTAATGTGTAAACTTAGAAGTAAAGGCACTTTCAAGTCAAATGAAATACATTTAAGGAATTAAAGATGTTTTCAATCAAGGTTTCAAGATCATTACTAATCTAAGCCTAAGCTAACTCTTTATTTTCAACATTATTGTTTCTAATAATGCAATTTTCTAGTTTAGCAAGAGAGGAAATTGTTTATGCAAATTGTATAGATTATCTTGAGCATTTAGGATTCTAATATGTAATAAGAAATGTTTTAAAATAGATCATGACATATAATGGAATATATTTTAAGCAATGAAATATATTCTTAACCACATACAAATGCATAAAACTTTAGAAACTATCCTAGATAATGCCTTAAACAAGCTAAATCACTAAAATAATCAAAACCTAGCATATATACTACTGTAAGCAAATAAGAATTTCACTTTGATTAAAAAAAGTGACCTCATATCAAAATAAATAATAGTGTTCAAACTTTATACCAACTAATTATCCAAGTTAGGAATCAATTAACGAAGGAGGATTAGGTTATGTACAAGCTGAGTCCAAACCAAGAGCCAAAAGTAGTGGATGAGGTGAAGGAGAATTTGCCAACTAAGAGAGAGCCAATAGATAGAACAAAATATCAGGATCAATGGAGTATTGAGGGAGATAGGAGAAACCCATAAGCTTTAGGAACATTATAGAGAGAAATTTGAATCACCAAGATGAGTTGTAGAATAGTAGGGCATCCCCTATCACATTGAAAGCTAAGTGTGCCAAGAATGAACCAGGTGAGATTCAAGAAGGTAGCAAAGCTTTGAGTGTGATGATCAAGTGTGAATATCAAAGTAAAAATGTAGGATAGATAATCTAAAATGAATTATGATGCATCATATAAGGCAATCCTAATCTACCAAAGGCCAAAATGTAGCCCTTTTTAGCCATTCAGGCTAATCTAGGCCTTTTTTTTGCATGTTCTTCCTAGGTCGTGGCCTAAGCCATTTATTTTTTGAAGTAAACATGTGGCCTAGGCCATAGGTTTCCTCCCTAAGTCATGGCCTAGGCTAAATGGCCACTCTGGGTGGTCAATAGGGATTTAGAAGGGCCCCGGGAGGGGTTTAGAGAGCCTATCTATGCACAAAAGGGAAGTAAGGTGATATGGATGTATAGGAGATGGATGTATGATGTGGGAAAGGTCCATACAAGTGGAAAATGTCTTGAAGTGAGATAACTAGGGTCAATAGTCTATACATGAGATGATGTGTAATCATAGGGAGGAGTAGGGTCATGGGAAGTACAATTACAAATTTCATAATATATTCATAGTGCACCTACATAACCAACACAATATCTACTAAAATGGGTTCACAAAGTTTGTTATGAAGATGGTGAATTAGTAGGGTTCCAAGAGATCTAATCATGATAATATCATAACATCCATATGATATTATAAATTTGGCTATGTAGGTAGAAATGTTGTGGGATTTATAGAC
The DNA here is from genome assembly GCA_037957365.1 of Torreya grandis. Taxonomy (NCBI): domain Eukaryota; kingdom Viridiplantae; phylum Streptophyta; class Pinopsida; order Cupressales; family Taxaceae; genus Torreya; species Torreya grandis. The sequence continues at coordinate 1,351,719 of JARHVA010002303.1, read as the reverse complement.
TTGTCATTAATATTCTAAGCATCATGAATGGTAGGTAGTTATGGAAAAATAAATTATTTCTCTAAATAAGAAAAAAATTGGACCTCGTTCTAGTGAGGTACAAGTGGGTGTATTTCACTATGTATGTAGCATATGGGTCCATTGACAAATACAAATCCCAACTTGTAGCAAAAAAAATTTCACAAGTTGAAGGTGTTGACTACCATGAAACCTTTTCTCCAATTTAAAATATGAATTCTATCTAGTACTCGTCTTGATACAACACATGGATGGGAATTTCATTAGATGGATGTCAAAAGTGAATTTTTGCATGGAGACTTTTAGGAATAAATATACAGGTCCAAATTTTTTGAGTCCATAAGAAATGAGAACTCCATCTTTGTGTGTATATTTAAAAAATGCTTATATGGTTTGAAATGGGCTTATCAAGCTTTCTATGAAAATATTGACATATTCTTAATCAACTCTAACTTCACACTCAATCCATCTACCCCCATAATCTACACCAATAAATTAGATGGGAAACCCCTAATTTTGGTCCTTTATGCCAACTATTTAATCATCATAAGGAGTTACACCAAGTAGATTCATGATTTGAAATCTCAGATAATGAATTATTTCAAGAGGTTGACTTGGGCTTGTATTTTTTCCTTGGTCTTCAGATTTGATAGTCTACGAAATTATTTTTAATTAATTGATCCAAGTATGCTCAATACATCCTCAACCAATTCAACATGAAATATTTCAATTCCACACTAACTCCTTATCAATTTAGAGATACTCTTTTCACCAAGTTTTCCTCTCCTTTGATTGGTGGTACACTCTACAAGTAATTAGTGGGAAAAATTATATACTTGGTTCATACTCATTTTTCACTTTCATTTCATGTGAAATCAATATCAATCTACTATGATGACCCCCATGAAATCCATTGGAAAGCTTAAAAATGAATTTTAATTCATCTTCATGGTACTAATAACTATGGGATTGAGTACAAGTTTGGAAGAAAAGCCTCAATTTATGGTTACACTTCTAATTGGAACATAGTAGTTATTAGATACACATACATTAATTGAGTAGGACATCTAGATGATATCAATTCAATAGTAAGGTACATCTATCATTTTGGATAGGTCTCATGATTTGGTCTTGCCATAAGTAGACTACCATTACTTTATCTACTACAAAAGTTAATTATAGTCAAGTTATCACTACTGGTCATGAATCAGTTTGGATTTGATGTTTAATTTCTAAATTTGGATTTCCATATACCCAACCCATACAGCTTTGGTGTGATAATAAAAGTGTTATCCATATGGTTCACACACATACCAAGGTTCCAATTAAGTACATTTGTTTTATCTACGGTGCTTAGTTTGGGAAAACATGTCCATTAATGAGAACCAAATCAAAAAACAAAATGTAGAACTAATCACACAAATCCATTGATTTTATTCATATTGAAGCAAATCAAGAAAAATAATTCAAAATCTTCAATAACATGTTTCAAATACAAATTTTGGCAGTATAATACCTCACTAATTTCAAGAGGAGAGGAAAAAAATAACAATACTCATTTTCCACAATAATCAATCTCTAATAGAAGAATCTAAAAACAAAGGTCATTATACCATTTAAGGTGGGAATGGTCTAACCCATTATCTTTCCTAGGTGATGTTGAGCATGGTCATTTATGTCAAAGAGAGCATGATTCATAGTGAATTAATGACAAAGTGATCAGATTGATGGTTTGGAGAGTGTTTGCCTAGTTAAGTAATTAATGGATGATATTGATGGCATAGTCATGTTGTAGAGACCCTATGGGATTTTATGATTGATTATAGTTCTTATGGAAGTTAATGTAATGCATCAAAATATTCATATGAATGTATAAGCTCAAGTAGTCATCTTGATAGATAAAGTTAAATGAGCATATTGATGACATCATATTTTATATGTGTGAAAATTTTAGGAGTAGTTTGATATATGGATGGATTCCCATATGAAATTTTATCATATGGTTCAAATGTTACGTCATGAGGTTAAGTGTAGAAAATTTTATTAAGGTGAAAAGTTGTCTTATTGGGTATATTTCACTAAGTTCCCATACTTAGCCAAATTTGCATCATTAAGATCTATGGTGACCAGATAATCAGATCACAGATCTAACAATGAGCATTTAATCTAACTAGATAAGGATTCAATGGATCATGTGATCTTTTTATTAGTGATCTAATGGTGTGTATTTATTCAATATTTCAAAGGATTCTTAGAAGATGTGTGGGGTTACCAAGTGGTAGAAGTTTATTGGAGTCAAATAGTCAATGTGCTCAAAGGGCATGCGAGGGTGCCAAGTGTCTTAATTATGGAAGAGCAAATCAATGATCAATGGTGATCTACAATTTAAATACTAATATAATCTTGAAGAGATTGATAGATTACATTTGTTCAAGTTGTGCAGAGAGCCTGAGATGATGACAAAATGTCTGATGTTTAGTATTTACACAGTGACCATTGGCATTTGAATATTCAAATTAACGAAGGAAAATTAGTCTGTAGTTTTTGAGCTATAAATTTTGATATATGCATAATTTTATAATGATGTAAAATAAAAAATTTAATATAAATTTAATTCACATCCATATAAGTTTATTATAAGTTTTGAATGTTCGTAGAGTCAAAGATATTAAGCTACAAATTTAACTATGTGTTTGACCATGTTCTACAAGTGACCCAAGAAGGATAATTGAGTTGTTTTTATGGTATTTTGATGTTTAAAGATGAAATAACAATTGGAGATTGTTTTAGAATCCATAAATAATATCTATGTGTATTTTTTCATGTTTTATCAATCCATCTTTAGTGTGAACAATTACTTATAAGTTGACTATGTTTGTTGAATACACTGGTAGATTGAGTGACCATCTTGCAGAGGTAAGTTGAAAGTGTTTCGAGTAGAGTTAAAGAAGAAAATTAGTATTTATTTGTTATATAAGTCTTTAAGGATTATTATAAGTCATTGGTTTTCATATTTTGTCCTTGAACAAATATGGAGATTCAAAATATTATAAGTGTATTTTGATTGTATGTGATCAGTCTAAGTGGTCATTTTGAGAGAGTTTATTTAAGTGTTTATAGATTGTGTTGAAGTTTATGAATCACATGGAGGTGTTTCAAAGGTAATAAAGGTTCCATCCATATGATATAATCATATGGATATGTGAAATATATGAGTAGTTGCTTCAGAAGTTTGAGACTATGTTTTCTATATATGAAGACCTGAAGAGCAAGGAAACCTAATTGGTAAGTTTGAGTGTTGATTTGGTGTTCTAGGTGGTATAGACCCATGAGGGCATAATCAATAAGATATTTTAGATAGTTTTTATGTTTTTGAAGCATTGGTAAAGGTGGTCCAAGTAGTCTCACATGTAACATTTGAGTATAAAGGCCTAATTGTTTTAGGTCTCACCAAGACCTAATGGTGGTTTGGGGATAATGAGGTAATGACAAACCTATGGAGTGTCTTGTTATTACATGTAACATTTATGAGGACCTATTTCAAACTTTTTTCAAATATGTAAATCATCTTGGCTAACAAAGATGGATTATACCAAGAGAGTGGTATAAATATAAGGCATAATAGGTCTAATTGTGTTAGTGGTGTTAGAGTTGATTTAAGCAAAGAAGAGAACCTTAAAAAGAGAAGGTATAGGTTAGTTAGGACCATAAAAGTGTGAAAAATATTATACATGTTTATCTCATCAATTTTTTTCATGAGGACACATAGGTCATTAGACCTAATGTGCCTAAAAGAGGTAGTTTGAGCAAGTTAGCCCTTCAGGCAACTTGAGAGAGATTAGAGGTGAAGAGTGAAAACAAAGGTGATCATCATCAATTAAAGAGTATAAATAGGTGTTCAAGGTGATATTTTTAGTTATATGAGTGTGTTTTTGGTTACCTATGGGTTTGGTTCCTCTTTGTAATATAATCTTGATAAAGATCTAGTTGTTGTGGGTGCTCAGCTAGATAGGGGCAGTAGCTCTTTGTGGGATTAGTGTCTCACTAAACTAAGGGATGGGTGTTCATTGATTAGTTTGTGTTGGTATAAATGTTGGATCTTGTTTTATAGGATTGTATTCCATATTTCAAGGTTTAGTGGGTTTTATCTTACAAGAGGGTTTCCCACATATATGATGTGTTCATTTGATGTATACTCTTATGTATGCTATGGATGTATGTGCTTTCATGTTTATGTTTCTTGATCAAGTTGATGTATGATGAATGTTTAAGAGTTTAGAATTGAATATATTATCTTGCATCACTTATTCATCCCCCCTCTTAGTGATTGTACCTCTAATAGGTGGCTCCTCACCTTCTATGGTGTTCCATATTCCATTGTTGACTAAATATTTGAGTACAAAAATCACACACTAAATGAAATTGTTAATTTCATGGTACATTACAAATACTTAGCTCCATAGTATATGGTATATTAAATACAATGTGAAACCTACATCAAAAATCACACTTGCCACTTTGTAGTATAAAATATGACTTCTAAATAGAAATGGTTTGGTGTATATCTAGATGCTTCTAATTTATGAATTTTTTGATAAAATACATGGATGCACATTCCAAATGAAAATCACAAAGAAATGGAAAATAAGGGTCCTCCTTGTATATTTTTTGATATATTTAAAGGTGTGAAGGCATGTCATTTTATTAGTTTGGTAACCTCTAAAGTGATTTACCAAAAGGATGTGTTATTTGATGAATAATCGTAGGGATTCACACCAACGTATCCAACTCCTCCTCCATTACCTACTAAAGAGTGAATGCAACTTATGAGGTCTTTTATAAATAATATATAGTTTATATGAATCCCATTCTATAATTTACTACAATTAAAGTGATGAGCCATAAGGTGAACAACTAGCCACCACCAATTTCATAAGATATTAATAATGTACCTACATAACCAACACAAACTCTACCAAAATGCATTCGCAAAGTTTGATATGAGGTTGGTGCATTGGTAGGTAATTCAAGAAATATAATCATGACAAGATCACAACATCCATATAGTGTTACACATTTGGTATAGGTATAAATGGAATAATATCTAGATACTTATCATCAAGCTTCTAAGCATCATGAATGGTAGGTAGTTATGGTAGAAGAACTTCTCTCTCTAAATAAGAACAAAATTTTAGAGCTTGTTCCACTTATGAAAGGAAGAAAAATAGTGAGGTACAAGTGGGTGTATTTCACTAAGTATGTGGCAGATCGGTCCATTGATAAATACAACTCCCAACTTGTAGTAATTTTTTTTCACAAGTTAAAGGTTTTGACTACCATGAAACCTTTTCTCTAGTTTCAAATATGAATTGTACCCTTATTGACTTTAACACATGGTTGGTAATTACATTATATGAATGTCAAAAGTGAATTCATACATGTAGACTTGTAGGAATAAATATACATGTCCTAACCTCCTAGGTCCATAAGCAATGAGAACTCCAATTTTGTGTGTAGATTTAAAAAATCCTTATATGGTTTGAAATGGGCTTCTCAAACTTGGTTTGAAAATATTGACATGTTCTTAATCAATTATAACTTCACACTCAGTCCATATGACCCCACAATCTACACCAATAAATTTTATGGGAAACTCTTGATTTTGGTCCTCTATGTCGACTATTTAATCATCATAAGGAGTTCTACCAAGTAGATTCATGATTTGAAAGCTCAGATAGTGTATTATTTCAAGATGGCTAACTTGGGCTTGTATTTTTTCCTTGGTCTTTATATTTCATAGTATAATAAATTAATTTTTATTAATTGATCCAAGTATTCTCAAGACATCTTTAACCAATTTAACATTAAATATTTCAATTCCACACTAGCTCTTTCTCAATCTAGAGTCATGTTTTTCACTAATTCTTCCTCTCCTTCAATTAATTGTACACTCTACAAGAAATTTTTGGGAAATATTTTATACTTGGACCATACTCATTTTGAACTTTCATTTTATGTGAACTCGGTATCACTCTACTATCATGACCCCTTAGAATCCATTGGTAATCTAAAAAATGTGTTCTAATGTATCTTTGTGGTACTACTAACTATGGGATTGAGTACAAGATTGGATTAAAAGCCTCAATTTATGGCTACATTCATAATGGGAACACAATAGTTATTGGATACATATACATTTATTGGGTAGGAGATTTAGATGATCTCAAGTCAATAATAAGGTACATAGATCATTTTAGGTAGGTCTCATGACTTGGTCATGCAAGAAGTAGACTAATATTACTTTGTCTACTATGAAACTTGATTATTATGAAGTTATCACTATTGGTTATGAGCTAATTTGGATTTGATGCTTACTTCCTAAATTTGTATTTCTACATACCCAACTTGTACTACTTTTGTGCAATAATAAAAGTGTTATCCATTTAGTGAACACATAGATTAAGGTTCCAATTAAAGATATTTGTTTTATCTATGAATGCTTAGTTTTGGAAAACACATCCATTCATGAGAAACAAATTAGAAAAAAAATGCAAACATTAGTACACAGATCCATTCCTTTTATGCATCTTCAATAAAATTATGAAAAATAATGCAAGTATTTAATAACATGTTTTCAATACAAATTTTGGTAGCATAATAGACCATTGATTTCAAGAGGTGAGAAAAAATTAACAATACTAATTTTCCAAAATAACCAATCTCTAGTAGAAAAATCTCAAAAAAATTGTCATTTTTCATTTAAGGTGGGAATGGTATGACCCATAATCTTCCCTAGGTGGTTCCTCACCTTTTATGGTGTTATATATTCTATTGTTGACCCAAAATGGATTTAAGTCATTTCAAAAGACCAAAATTTTGTTATCCACCTATAGGTAGACCTAATCCTATTTTTATAATCATGAAAATATATATCAAAATGCACTTTTCAATGTATAAACCTGGGCAAACCTTTTAAAAGGAATTTCAAATATTTTAAAATAAAGCTTGGGCTTTAAATAGTCATTGATCTAGTTAGGCTTGTAACATTGATTAAGACAGTGAATCAAATGGTGATGACATTCCTCACTTAGGTTTGGAAACCCACACAACACTACATGTTGAATATGCATAGCTCCATGACCTAATCATAATACATTCACTGATTAGTAGTGTAGGCAAAACAAGGTTATTTCAAGACCTATCTATGTTCTAAACCCTACCTACCAAAGTAAACACTCAACATAATAGACATAAACATAGTTAGGATTTTACTTTTGATTAGCACTGAGGCTTCAAAAAAAAATCTTTCCATTCTGATCAAGTTTCAAAGTTTGAACACCATTTTAGGCTTTCCAAGGATCACAAGTTATTATGTTTTTTATTTAATTCTCGCATACAAATTAAAAAATTAATGCCAAATGTCTTTCTTAGTCAGGATTGAAATCCCACTTAACATTGTATTCAAACAACACATCTACTAAAGACTTGATTGGTCTATGAAATATGATTAAAATTAAATCTCCCACCAAATCTCACTAAGATGTAATTAGCATTTGAAAGTTTATCACAACTATCAATGTATTACAGTATCTACAAAGACTTAATTAATGATGTGATACTTTATTAGCACTATGTATTTGGAACACTTTTACCACATACCTAATTAGTATGTGGAATGTCAATTAGAATTAAGAGTTAATAAATAATTTTCCAAAGACCTACATGGTGAAGAGAAACCCGATTATCAATACCAAACTTTTCCCAATGCCTTATAGACCTAATAAAAGATTAGAAACCCCATTACTATTATTGGGAAAGAAAAATTCCCTCTAAGACCTAATCAGGGTTGAGAAGCCTGATTAGCACTATAACCTATTAAAATAAAATTGGAGTTTGGTCTTCACAAATTTCAAAATAACCATACAAATTTTTGAGTTAGGATTTGAAAATTAAATTTGGTATAAACAATGAGAATACTCCACCAATGTGAAGAATGGTCAAAAATGGAAACCAAGATAATAGCCTACAACCAAACACACCAGAACAAATGACAAATCAAAATAATGAAAAATAACTAACACTTTATTTTTTATTAATGTAAGATATCCTGTCTACCATAGATGCTCCTATATCACCATATTTCTCACAACCTAGTGGAGTACCAATTCACAATTCACATTGAGACTCACATGTTTTATATGCAGTAAATTATATATGACAAGGTCATTGATCTTAAGTTTTTCCAAACATATGATCAAGTTGCATACATCTTCACAAAACCCTTGTTTGAGACTTTATTTTTTAAGCTCATGAAACTTTTGGGAGTGAATGAAGGTGTCTCAAGGGATAATAGCTCAATTATTTATTCATCCTTCCATTCATAGAATTACATCTTAATTGTAATTTTAGTGTATTTAATTACTCACACTATTGTATGGTTTTAAGATGCACTTGTGTTATTTATTTTAATTTACTTATATTAATAATATTTTTATTTTATTATATTTATAACTAATCAAAAAACCCTAATCCTAAACCTACCCTCTTCTCTTAGCTATATAATAGCTTAGAGGACTAGTGGTTGAGGCATATTGTGGATAAAATTTATTGTTTTATTGGTATAACTAGGCCAGTTCTCTTAATCAAAAGAGATAGTTATGCTACTTGGATAAATTTATGTTACTTTATTTATAAGCTTTCATAGATTTATGTTGAAGGTACTATAGGTCTTTGTCATATAGTAGCTAACATAATTTTGGAGCATGTCCAGATAATTTAATATTATATAGAATAACTTTTGGTCAATGTTTCTTTCTTTGAATGAGAATAAAATAAGTTGAAGTAATCTAGGTATTTGACAAACTCTATCAAGTTGATATCATACAGGAAATGTTACCCATAAAGGTAAATAAATGGGATGAGGCTAGACTTGAAGTGGGAACATAAAATCAAATGCATTGGTTAGTTACTTAGAGATATAATAAATAGATATTCCTAGAAAGTTTGGATTCTTCTAATCTAGTTTGTTCATTTAGGTAATAAAATTTACTTATTATTAAATATGGTAGTGGGGTTGAATGAAAGACTTATAGCCGAAGTCATAAGTCAACATCTTTTTCTATGATTTCTACTTATACATGAGAGATCACTTTTGGGAAAGATTATATCCTGTGTGGTCATACTTATTCTAGGAGTTTCATCTAAATATCTTAGAACAGATGTGTTAGTTAAAATCTAAAATATGATTTTTTATTTTCAAATGTATGTGTTGTTTTCTATCTAATGTTTTATAAAATAGAAAATTAAAATAAATAAAGAAACTAACACATGTTCAAATGAAATTAAACAAACAACTTAATATGTAACCAAACACAAATAAATTATTCATTCCCTTCAAATTAAAATATTTCTATTTCTTTAAATTACCTAATCACATGCAAGAAAAACTATTCTCTTTTTTTTCCTTTTTAATGTTTATGCATGCAAATGAACTACATAAAACATTGAAGTGTAGTGTCATAAATGTAAAACAAAATAATAATTTTGTATTTTTTTAAATATATAATGTAATACTAAAAGTAAATAACCTAAATACTTTCATATTTTTTTTGTATTTTAATATTTTTGAATGAATGCAAAACTTAAAAATAAAATGATTTAAATGCTTTTATTTTGTGTATGAATGCAAAACTAAATATTAAATGTGAGTGAGTCTAGTTTTTATGATACTTTAAATTGATGTAAATATTTGTTATCACTAGATCGATAAAAATATCAAGTTTTTAATGCGGATATTTTTATATTTTTTTGGAAATGAAGAGAAGATGCATAATTTTAATGTTATGGGTAAACAAATCCAAATAAAACTATTTGGAAGAAGTGGCATGTGAGCATGGGATATTGTAGGTATATATTATATGTGTGTAACATAATAAAAAATTATATATTTATGTTTGTGAAATGCTAAATAAAAATTTACTGCTTAAAATAAAAAATAAGTGAAAAGATGACCTTCAGAAGGATTTAAAATGGATGAATGATTCACATAGTGAATTTATTCTATGCATTTAAAAATTAAATAAATATTTTTTCAAGGGGATATATATGTACAAAGGAGGAAATGGATATATAATATTACTTTTCACAAGAAGCATAGATGCACTAACTTCAAGTAAAGTTCATGCACACACAAAAGCCATGACGAAATTAAAATTCATAGAAACTTAAAATTTATGGAAACTTGAAGAAATGAAAAATAAAAAACATACACCTATTATAAATAAATGTTTTAATTATCTCAAAAAATATGTAGGATGAAGAATTAGGGGTGAATATATGAGGTAATCTTCCCCTCGACTTATACTATCTTGATTTTACTGAAGATAATCCAATTTAAAATCTTGAGAATTATTAAAATGCACATGAAATATTTATGTTTTATATTTTATTCACTAATTTTTTTAAAAATAAAGATGTATAATCTAGGAAAAGGATAGAAATTATAAAACTAAAAAACCTTTAACCTATTAAATGCAAATGACAAATTGGAAGTGTGGTTTTATTTGTAAGTCTTTAATCCTCAGACTACATCCTCCATTTAATTATTCAATTTGACCTAGGGATATTCTATTATCAAGAGGGATGTGAGATAATGAAACATAAAATCTAAAGACTAAAGAGATAAGTATTAGTTTTTTAAGTCTTTAAAAAATGAAAGAGTGCAGGTTGTCTATTGATGATTTTTTCAATCCAATTTTAAATGTGAGAAACCATATTTATATGAGGAGGGTATTAAGGATTTGATATAGATAATAAATATTTAAGTGGGGTAGTGGATCAAAATAGGAAAATAAATTAAGTACAAATGTTTCAAAACACATGTATTTTGTTTTGATGTGAGGGTTTTAGTAACAGTAACAAAACTATCATTTTACGTAGAATGGTGGTTTCAAAACTATTATAGTGGTTTGTGAAACTAATATAATGGTTCACGTATAACTATCATGGTAGTTTGATGTACACCATGAAACTTCAGGTTTTAGAGGTTCAAAGCATCATATTTTGTAAATTTGACATTTTGGAAAAGTTTGAAAAATAACATAGGTAAAATTGGAAAAGAAAGGGTTTGAGCATGTTGCATTTTTATTCAAAGGTTTTTACATCATCATTATATTTTTGAAATGTTTCACTACATAAATTTTGGGTTCATGCATATTTCTCCTTGGGGATTCATCATGTCATGAATTGGATAAGGTGGTTTTATTAATAAAAGGCACACCCCATTGAATTGTAGGGTTATAAAACTCACCTTTCTTACATGTACAATGAAGCAAACCCAACTAAGATGCCTCATCATTTGTAACCAAAAATGAGAATCAATTGTAATATATTGAAGAGATTTTTAAAACATATTATTTAATCGAAACATAAGATAAAAGTACTTATGTGTGCAAGGGATGAAAAGAATATCCATTCCATCCCCTTTGGGGGATAGATCTTGGTGCTTGGCAAAGAGGTGTCAACCTAAAAATGACAAAAATGAGATTCAAATGTAAAATTAAAGTAACTTTAGCAAATTTAATAGGAAACAATGACAAGGTTACTTACCATTGACTTTATATAAGTACATTACATGATTCACACCATGTTTATCTATACCTACAATACTCACAAACAAATCAAAGTACTCAAAAAATAACATTTATAATATAATGTGTCAAAAAAGGTAAGTCAAACTAAAATAAAGAACTAAAAAATTATTATAAATAGATTTTTATTTAGAAATTTAGAAACATTTTCACATAACCACATTTTAAATTTGAGATTTATCCCACCTTTGACCAAATATCAAGTAAAGAAGGGTGATAGAGAGAGTATGAAGAGAGGATGGCAATGGTACTAGTGGTAATAAGTGGGGCCCAAGTACAAGTTAATTTTAGTCCATTTCCTCTAAATCCCTGGGTTTGTTAAATTTTCTTTAAAAATTAAATAGGATGGACCCAATTTGATGAGTTGGTAATAAACAGGTTTATAGTGGATTGCTGATTTAAAAAAATCATATATATATTTAAGTTAATTTTTTAATGTTTTTATGATTTTTTTTAAATTTTTTGGGATTAACCAAAAAACCTCCAATCTATAAATACTGATGGTTATATATTCAAAATCATTGGTTATGTAAGTATCACAAAATATAAAAAATGGTAGATCTATATAGACTGATGTTTATGCATGGTTGTTTTAAAAGTAGATCAATGGTTAAACAAACATCATGGTGGTTTCAGAACCACCCCTACAAATAGCATTAATTTCACCATAGCAAGGGTATGGATTATTTTTGAGAGGCTAGGACTGATTGGAAATTATTCTATTGGATGTATGGATACTATGTAAGATGATATTATGACATAGAGGAAGAATGGTTATCATATATGATGTGCTCATTCACTGTTGAGGAGATTTCCAAGCTAGACAAAGTTAGGATATAAAAGACTATGTAGGTGGGGTTGATTACCCTAGCCAACCAATTATTGTGTGGCATTTTTTACATAATGGGTATTTATCCCTTTTTTATATGGGCTAGGTGGATAATATCCCAATCAAATAAATGGTTAATTTATTCTAAAAGTATACTAATTAAATAATTTAGATTTATAATATTATGATATAATATTGAATTATGAAAGTATGCTAAATATGGAAAGTATAATGCTAAATAGTAATTTGAATATATAAACATGAATGAGAAACAATACTTATTTATTTATTCATAGGTAGATTTGGTAGATGTAGGTATAGGAGAAGACAAGATGATGCTTTGTAATGATTCACTAGATTATGAATATTTACTTTCTGTTAGACTGGGCACTACCATCAGGATCTAGAGACTATCATTGATAATTTTATCTAGTATGGAATACATGTCATTTTATGAAACAACCAAATGCACCTATTAGGTTTCATGATCACCTTATATATTTTTAATTTATATTATGCACATAGGTTCAAGATATCAACCTTTTACTCAAAAATCTAGGTCTTCCAACTTGGGCATGTCACCTTAAAAAATGTATGTTAGTGGGATTAAGTGAGTTATAGTTGACGTCAAATACCTCTTTTTCAATGAGTGCTACCTAAATAGTCATATACTCTAAATAGTGCCTCAGATGAATGTACTTTTCCCCCTTATATGGTCTTGTGTGTGAATAATTATGTAATATGCAAGTGCATGTAGTGATCTATCTTGTAACTTGAAAAATAGTGCTAATGGGATACTCTTTGAATGCTTTAGACCTATTATAAGACTAATCCTATGACTAATTTGGAAATAGTAAAGAGTAGAATAGTAGAACTCAATTATGCAAATGATTAAATGTAAACTCGATAGGTATTTGCTTGGTAATTATTATATGATAATAAATGACCTTTTGTTTTGTATTTATACCACACCTTTTAAAATGATCTCATGGGATGGTTATTAATAAAAATATATTGACCCATACATGTCTAAATATTTAAAAATTTGACCATTTTTAAGGCTCAAACACTAGAATCAAATCTTGGACACTAGTGTCCTAGTATGAATGGTAACAACTAAGAGAATAGAAAGCTATTGAATATATGTAATTGTCAGAGTAAGATATAAATCAATTTTTATGTATACTGTGGGATAAGGTGATCTAGGTAATCAAAATATCATGGTTGGACTATAGGATAAGCATTTAGGCATATTGAGATGGCTAACGTGAGCCTTTAGATAGTAGGAATGTCATTAACTGAAGGCTTGAGCCATTTATGATATTTGTCTAGTGTAAACTACTAGTTTATCATATATAATCAGATGTTAGTATCTATAATGGGATGTTAAATATTACACTTTTCAAATCTCACACGTGTTAGGTGAGTGGATTATCACCATGTAAGACATATACAGGATCATGGGGTTGCATGTGACTAGGAATAAATTGACCCTAAAGAAAGCCATGGATAGCGAAGAAGCCCATAGATGGGTAGATGCCCAATGTGGTTTCCAAGTCTAATGTTTGTTTGGTTAGAGTAGAGAGGGTTGAAATCCCAAAAATTTACAAGGCAATCAATGGAGTGTTGGAATCAATTTTAATTAGGGATAAGGGTATAAATAGGTTAATTTATTACTATAAACCTATGATTAGGGATATTGAGTAGCATAGGAGGACATATGTCTAGGCCCATGATTTTTTATCTAGGACTTACAAAGGTATATATAGGATTTCCTAATTGGGTGTAGTTTCTCTAAGCCACCTGACATTCATGATAATGTGGGTGTATGAGAAGATGACTTTATATCAAAGAGAGTTGGTATAGTACTTGATTTATAAAATCTCCCATAGCGATGGGCACACTTACTACCAAATATATGATTTCACAAACCTATGTTAATATGGGTAGATTATGGGGGAAAAGGTGATTACCATGATGACCTATGAGATACCCACATAGGTCAAAGATAAGATGGGTTATATAGAGACACACATGGTATTCAAATTCCCTTAGTAGTTTAGGATCAAATATAAGGTGAATCTCCCTATTCCATAGGTATTCTACAAGGGAGAGAAATATAGATCATGAATGTTTTTTTATTCCAAATATCATGGAAAATACTAAACCCAAGAATATCAATATGAGGGGGTCTAGGTGCTAAGACAAGAGGAGGTTGATAGGCATTAAGATCAAGTGGATATGTTTTTAAGTAGTAAGGAAGGAAAAGGATAGGCTCTTGGATTAGGAGATGTTTCCCAATAGTAATTGGTCATGGAGAAAAGAGGACATGATCCTATTGGAGAGTTTTTAATTATGTCATGGTAATGTCATGTAGGTGTCATAGTGAGTGGATGAAGTGCCTTGATAATCTAAGTGACAATGGCAAAGTGTGCAATGTGTTTGTCCTAATATGCTTGAAGAAGGCTCGATTGATCTTCAGACTTTGCATGATTATGGATGATTAGAGATGAATATGATTATTTGAGAATGTGAAATAGGTCCCTAAGATTTCTATAAGCTTTAAGTGCTTATATGTAGGATTTGATTTCAACTAGTTGATCATTGTTTACATCTAGACATTTTGGGTCTAATAATAGAACATCTAAGTAGGAAGTTTGATGATGTCTTAATTTCCACATGTGTATGAATCAAGGCGAGTTGATCATATGGTTGTGATAAAATTAGTCCCTAGTTTATCTGTTATAAATCTCAAGTCACGTGACTAAGTGAGATAAAATATATGCATGTTCAAAGTTAAGCTCCCAAGTATTTTGATAGTGTTTTCCCATACTTAGCCAAATTTACAATGTGGCAAGAAAAGTTGAGTAAGATTTTTGATGGTGTTATATTTTAAACATGTGAAGGTACAATGAGAATTTAATAATATGGGTTTATTTATTTATTTTCTTAATTTATTTTTGATAAATTTAAGTTTATACTATGAAGCACGTCAAAAGATATGCATGTGCAAATTTGGCCTTCCAGATAATTCTTGACATAGTTGGCTTTGTGGAAGAAGAAATATGAGTGAGCATATTAATGGAGTTATATCTTGCATGTAAAAAGGTTTCAAGAGTATTTTGACACATGGTTAGATTTTTATATATGAGGATATCATATGTTCCAAATTTTAGATTATGCATCCAAGTGCAACTAAAGTTATTGAGGTCCAAAGTTGGCTTTTTAGGCAAATAAGTAATGGTCCCCATACTTCATTGATTTTGTAAGAGATAAATATTAGGACCAAATGGAGATCCAAATATGTTTGGAAGATCATAAATATTGATCTAAAATGCATATAAATTCAAATATATTAAAGTGTTTGATGGTTAATAGATTTAAAGATCAGGACCAAATGAAAATCCAATGGTGCGTGGGTGATTGTATAAGAATGATCTAATGGTGTGTGTTGAGTGAGATGGTAAGAAGTGTCTTATGTTTAACGTTAATTAGAGATAAATATTGATCTTATTTCAAGGATAAAATATGAATGGGTATTTTTAATAATTAATATAAATGGTACATATTAAATTCATGAGGTTAAAGTGATAGTTATCTAGCATGACTAAACTGAGGACAATATCGAAGAGATCGATGGAGCGTATGAGGTCAAAGTTGCCAAATTGAATGAGATGAGGTCAATGTGTTCAGGGTTTAATATTTTAGAATTGAAACACTTTGATTTAAGGCTAGGAATATATTTATGGTTTGCATTTAATCTGAAGTAGCAAGGACATGAGATGATGAAATAGTGTTTGATGTTTAATTATGACCATTTGAATTCAAATATTTGAATTTAATAGAGGAAAAACTAGTGCTCTATATTTTGGATATAACTTTAGATATATGTATAATTTTATCATAGTGTAAAAATAAAAGTGGTATAGGATTTCAAGATGCATCTATAATTATATATTTGATCATCTAAAAGTGTATACAGTCAAATACATTGAGTTTTAAAGTTGACTATGTATTCATACATGTTTTGTAAGTGACTCGAGAAAGATAATTGAGCTTGTGTTGATATTTCTTCAATGTTTCATGATGACTTATCTATTTTATAATGTTTTAAAATCCATCAAGATCATCTTTATGTATCTTTTATGTGTGATGAATAATTCTTAAGAGTTAACTATGTATTCATTCATGGTGTCCTTATGAACTAGGCTAATGTTTGAGTTGATTGAGCTTGTACAGAAGAGTGCAATGATGACTATAATAATTTAAATATGACTAAAAGGTTAGATAGAGTGGATCTATGCATTTAAAAGTGGTCCTATATTCTTGTTTTACTTGATGGTGTGTTAAATGGGTGAATAGGTCTCCATAAGACTTATAAGAGCTACAAGGGCCTAATTGAAAGGTGTAGTTACTTAAAGGTGACCCATAGATGCTATGGTCAACATATTAAGATTTTTTTGAACTATATATTCATATTATGCATGAATTAAGGGTTAAGGCATGCCTAATATTTGACCAATATGTTGATGATCATGATAGATTTATAAATGGTGAAACCAAATGTGTTGGTTTTTAGACTTGTGAGAGATGTATGAGAGACTTTGAAGAGGAGTGTGTGTGATAATTATGGAGTGAAGGATAGCGTGGGAACCCATTGGATGATTTGAATATTAGAATAGATTGAGGATTATTTTTATGACCTATAGGTCATAATTCTATTGGCAGAATAGTGCTCTTATAGATTGAGTGTGAGTAAAGGTGAAGAGTGATAATCAAAGATCCATCATCAGGTATTGAAGAAATCAATTCAAAGGTGGATGTGTTCTTAGATGTTTTTATGTTAGCTCAACATCTAGGTGGTTGTATCCTTCTTTCAAGGTGAATCTTGCTAAAGGTCTAGTTATTATTGTTGTTCAGCTAGATAGGTGTTGTAGCACCTTGTGGGATTATAGTCTCACTAAATAGGGATGGTATTTCTTTGATCAGTTGCATATGGTTTAAAATGGATCTTATTATCAAAAAATAATAGTATAATTGTAGGTTCCAGTGGGTTTTCTCCCTCAAGAGGGTTTCCCACATATGTCATCTGTTATTTTCTTGATCTTTTATTATTTTTCTTGTTCATTGATATGAATGATGTGTATACTTCATGAATACTTGTGGTATCTGATTAAGTATTTTTAAAGATTGAAATTGAAATTGGATTATTTGGGCTCACTGATTCACCCTTCCCCCTCGTAGTGAGTGTACCTCTAATAGCTCTAATTAAGGTTTGGTAAGAGGCTCAACCTAATGGGTAATATGGGGAGGATTAGGATGTAGAGATGAGTTTAGATGATGAATTTGACCTTGACTGGCAATAGGGGGATCTAAAAAATTTTATTGATAACTTTCATTTTCATGTTTTTTATTAGTTTTGTTATTTTATATGTCCTAAACTTTTTATCTAACCTATGTATGTGTGTGCTTATTAGAATGACGATCTATCATAATGGGCCATTATCAAAAACTAACAAGATTCAAACAAACTAGACTTTTAACATGAAAAAATAAAGAGTCTTGTAGAAAAATAGGAACCAAACAAGATAAAATTAACATATTATATTCATTATCAATAAAAATAGCTTTGAAGATGAGTACATAAATAGGAAGAATAGAGTCATAAATCCACCAACATTTGGAAATGTAAAAACATGTCAGTTTATAAATGAATAATGAGTTACCATGTGATAAATGTCAATTCTAGTTGGAAAACGAATAGTTCTTGTATACCAAATAATTTGACTACAATTTATATATGTGCATTTCATGACCTCTTTATTACACCATTATTACACCTAATCAAGATAAATATGTGTAAGAAAACCCATAAAATGGAATAAAAAACTTACAATAACACCCCCCCTTAAACATAACTTAGGTGGGTGAAATAATTGGGTCCTAGAAATATGGCCTAATTAGGTACTCAAGTACATATAAAATCTCTCCACAAGATGAATTTGAAGCTTCCCACACACCAAAAAGATCTCTTAATTAAATATATTTGCTCTCAGTGAAGGGTTTAGTGAAGATATTAGTTATCTACTCCTTAGTCTAGAAAAAAATTAATTCAATTACGTATCCATGAATTATCTCCCAAATGAAGTACATATTAATCTTGATGTGTTTGGTCCATTGATGTTGGACCGTATTCCTTTAAATCTTGATGCTGCTCTAATTACCTTAAAAGATGACTATGGGTTACTTAAAATAGATACCAAACTTAGTGAGGACTCTCTAGAGACAAATAGCCTTTGTATCAGTATTAACAACTTCTTTGTACTCAACCTCAGTATATGATAAAGTAATAACATTATGCTTCTTACTACACCAATTAATAAGACCTGAATCAAGTGAGAAAATGTATGTTAAAATGGATTTGTGATGTTGAATATTGGTAGCATAGTTTGAATCTATGTACCTAAACAATTCAACATCAATACCTACTCCATATTTAATCTCAAAACTATGAGTACCCTGAATGTAGTGGGGAATATGTTTGGCTATTTTTTATTATAGTGTCTACATAAACCTAGTGACCATGCCCATTGTATATGAAATGTTAGGTCTAGTGTGAGTAGACCACTCAAAAAAAGTCAATACAAGGTTTAAGTTTTTGAATGAATTTGAGAAAAAATATTTCACTCTAAAATTAAAAATATGTATCAACAAAATTGTCTCAGAATTACTAGTTGTGTTGTGAATGAAATTGTTGATCAAAAAGTGTATTGAATAGATTCCAACATAAAAATATATGATTAGTGTTCAAAATTATTATATATATGAAATAATATTATAATAAAACATCAAAAAATATTTTTAATTTTAATTAATGCACCACACTTCTATTGTGTGCAACTTTATTAAATAAAGAAAGTTATCTTGAGCTAATTACAAAGAAATTTATAATGTAAGTAAAGTCTAAAAGTAAAAAATATAATATAATAATATGAGACCACTAAGTGAATTAAAAATAGATTAACTTAACTAAAAATAAAATAAATAATTTTTATTTAACTTACTATAAATATTTATACATCATGCAAGAATCCTCTTTAATAGTAAAGGCAAACTTGCAACTAAAACGCAATTATAGTCAACCTAAGCACCCCAACTAAGATAATTAAAGAAAATTAATTGAAATTAACTTTAATTTAAGTTATATAATCAATAAATCATGATTCAAATCTTTTTTAATGAGTGGATGATGTTTTAGACTCAACTAAGACCTCAAACAATGAACTACATTGAATTGGAGTGAACCGCTAGTTAACTGGCAGTTCTAGCTATTGTTTAGAAAATCATTGGAAAGTGTATAAAAGTGATAAAAAAAACTAATTAATTTCATAAATAATTAAATAAAATTTAATAACACCTAAAAAATTAAATATATTAAGTCTAAAAATAGAACTCAAGTGCTCATTTTGGCATCATACTCAACATTCTTCCATTTAATGCAAAGAGGTGAGATTCCTATCATCTCCTTAAGTCTTATGTGAATCTTATTTAGAAATATAAACCATAATAATTGTGTGAAATATGATACAAAATATTTATATTTAACTTTATTATATGATAATGCAAATGTATCTTATTTCTTTAAAGACCAAGAAACCAACCCACTTCCTAATGTGAAACAATAACCTAAAGTTGACATCTTATCATCAATAGATCCTTTCCAATATAAAGTTATGTATATAATAATATATAAATACATTTATGGTATTAAACTTATAAAATTATTATAATTACCTTTTTCATATCAAAAAATTCTCTTTACTGCTTGAAAATGCTTGAGTGATGGTTTGTCCATAAATCGAAAAACTAGTGAAACCCCATAACTGATATCAGGTCTTGTAATAGTGAGATAAATAAAACCTATCACCATGTTTATAAAATAATTTTCATCAGTTTTATTACTTATATACTCCCTCATAAAAAAAATTCCACTTGTAATTGGAGTGTCTGTAGACTTTGAGTCTTGAAGATTATACTTATTTAGTATGTCCTAGGCATACTTGGATTGATAACTGAATATTTATTATTTGTTTTGATGGAATTCCATGCCAAGAAAATAATTAATAATTATAATATAATTCATTTAAAATTATTATTTCATATCTTTCTGAATTTATTTTACATATCCATAGAGCTACATGTAAAGATCAAGTCATCTACATAGAGACATACATATAAAACATTGAAACTAGATGCTTATATGTAAAGAGTTGGTTCATTTTGACTTATTACAAATCCTTGATCCAATAAAAAAATATAAATTCTTTATTAACATGTTATTTAATATTTATTCAGCCCATAAATATCCTTATTCAACTTATATACCTAAAATTATTTACCCTTTACCTCAAATCTTTGTGGCTGCTTTGCATATACTTTTTTTCAATCATGCCATTAAAGAGTGCACTTTTAACATCCATTTGATATATTTTAAATAATTTATGAGTATATAAAACAATAATTATTCTTATATTATCTTTATGATCCACATGATCATAGGTTTGCTCATATTCAACCCCATATGTTTGTGTAAATCTTTTTGCAACTAAACTAGCTTTTAACTTGTCAATTGTACCATCACTTTTAACCTTAGTATTATAGATCCAATTTTTAAAAATTATATTTTTATTAAATTTAGGATGAAATAAATTCCATATATCATTTCTCTCAATTGAATCTATCTCTAATTTATATAATCAACTCATTCTTTCTTTTGACTAGCTTCTACATAACTTCTAGGTTCACTAGTCACTGTTGATAATGTAAATCTAATATTTTCAGCATAAACATCATAAAATAAATTAAATTCCTAATGTTTTAGAATTTTTATCCTCATATTTTAATTATTATCTAACATATTATTATAATATGAATATTTAACAAAAAAAATTCTTTCTTGGAGTTGATGAAAATGGATGACTAGTCTCTTTCGAAGAGGTAGTATTATTTCCTGTTGAACTAGAAACTTGTGTAGGACTTTGTAATCTCAAAAAATAAATTTAAATATGATGCCTCCTTGTATTATGTATTTTTTACATGATTTTAACTATCATACACCTCAATTTTTAAAAAAATACAATCCCTAGAAACAATTATGGATTTACTAGTAGGATTATATGACTTATATGCTTTGATATCATCACTATAAACTGTGAAGTTATAATCAACACCATTAGGATAAATTATATAACCCTTACCTTTTAATCTGGTTATTTTTATTCTATAATTTCCTTCAACTTGGATGGAATTTTCATCTCCTAATTTCTCTTAGCTTTTGAAGGAATCATCTAATTGTTGGTGTAGATATTTTATCCATTATGTGGTTTTCCTAAACATATATTAAGCTTATTTAGTTAGAATAATTAGGTCACTTATGTGTAATAATGAGGTCATAATTACACATGCACATGCATATTTTTATTCAACATAGTTTTACTATTCATTTGACAACCAATGTTGACATGTGGGGCTTGACATGTTGCACATGGATTTACTATTCACTTGGCAATTGAGTTGTGTTCTCATTGCCAAATGAATGTGACTCAAAACCTCTTCTCTACCTATATAATGAATTTTCTTCTAATAAATTTTTATGGGGATTGTGTGGAGTATTATATTTATTATTTTGTCTAGTATAGAGTTTAGTAGGTTGTTTAACTTGTAGGCCATTTATTATTTCCCCAGAGATCCTATCAAGCCTTTATGATTAGGTGTGTGTCAATAGGCTATTGTAAGCATTGTATAGAAACATTCTTCACTAATAAATTTTATTAAAAAATTTACTCTCATTGTGATTTATTTCTTCAATAAAGTCATGTTTGATCTTCCAGTATTCAATCTTTGATGTCTCATTAGCAGATGATTTTAACATGAGATTAAAGCTTTAGGACATAATTTTCTTTTGTTGTTTGAAATCATGAGTAAATTTTAAATTTTGTTCTCTAAAATAATCTAAAATAATTTGTTTGATATAAAATATCTCTTATTTAAAGGCTTAATATATATCATATTTTATTCGATTCATATTGGTTTACATTATATATTGATATCAATATAGATTTATTGATATTAATTATTTAACATTGGCTATACAAAGTAAGGCATTCTACCTATGTGAAATTAAATATGGTTTTCATAATGACATAGTGGTGACTTTATCTCAAAGCATTGACTTGTAAATAGATTGGTTATTATATGTTTGCCTTGATATAGAGATTGAAATGCCATGTATCTAGTCTATGACCTGCTACTCTTTACAAGGTTATGCCTCAAATAACATTATTTTTATGGTTTTTTTCTAGGGAGCTCAACCTTTCCATGACTTTAATCTCTCAACTTAGACTCAACTAATCTCTTTCATGGCTCTAAATGGCTCAGCCAATCATTATCCTTCCTTTTTGCCATTACTTGACTATCCTCAGCAACAATACATAAGTTGTCAATTTGATATTGTGTCACCATCAACACACAGGCTATGTTTTTTGCTCAACCATCAAATAAAATGATGCATTAAATTAAAAATTGGTACTCCAGTGATTGGTCAAGTCATCCCATGTAGTTTTACATGCCTACCATGCAGTCCACATAAATTTCAACATAGCCAACTACCTCCAATGCATGATTAACATTTTAAATTTAGAAAAAAATAGTTTTTAAACTCTTTAAATATTAATTTATGAATTTTAATAAATGAAGTGTTTATAGGCTAGTTTTTTGGGTTCATTTTATAAGAACAAAGTGTGGTGGGAGGTCAAAGGTTCAACTCCCACTCACACCATTGTTTTTTTCTAATTAGTTTTTTTTTCTAAATGAAGACAATATTAACAGTGGTGGCATTTATTATACTAAATAGATGTATTTTTTTGAAAACTAACATCGATTTTGGTAATATTTTTTTAAGCAATTTTGGTGTTTTTAAGTCAATTTCAAGGGCCACACAAGCTTCAAATTGCATTTAGAATCTGAGGCTTTGCGCCTCAACCTCACCCTGTACCATGATAGGGAGCATACTAAAGGTTGTTACCCCTAAACCCCCACATTGTGCCCCATTTTATAGTAATTCCAAGTGTCAAATACCACTAAGTGAGGTCCATTTTAGTAGGAGGTCAATTCCCTTCATAGTATAAACAAGCTTGCTTGCACAGATTGTTCATGGATATATTTTTGGCTGACTTCAATGTCCAGTATTTGATCCTGCATTATACTTTCGAACTTAGGTGGTTATTTTTGATACTTATGGGTCTTATTTTTGATACTTATGGGTGGGATACATCTCTATATTTTTATGGGGGGAGACATATTTATATTCATACAAGGGATTTAAATGTACTTGGGTACCTAACAAGGCCTTGTTTTTTAGACTTAAATATTCTACTCACTTAAGCAACACTTAAGGGGCGTGTTGGTGTAGATTTTTTATCCATTATATGATTTTCCTATATATATTTATTAATATTACTTAGTTTGAATAATTAGGTCACTTAGGTGTCATAATGAATTCATAATTGAACATATGCATGCTTACTTGTAATCAAACTAGTTGCACTAGTCATTTGGCAACCAATGTTGACATGTAGGACTTAGCATGTTGCACATGGTTTTACTATTCACTTGGCAACTAAGTTTTATTCTCATTTCCAAATTAATTTGGCTTAATACCTCTTATCTACCTATATTATGTGAATTATTATATTTAGTAGTTTGTTTAGTGTAGAGTTCAGTAGGTTGTTTAACTTGTGGGTCATTTATTATTGTTCCATAGATCCTATTAAACCTTTGTACTTGGGTGCATTCCAATAGGATATTGTAATATTTGGATAGCAACCTTCTTCACTAATACATGTTATTACAGTTTCTAATCTCATTGTAATTTTTTGTTTAAATGAATTTATGTGTTCGATCTTCCAGTATTTGATCTTGGATGTCTTATTTGCAGACAATTTTAACACTAACTTATTAAATAATCTTTGTGACTTTTCACCTGATTTGAGCAACCTAAAACAAAAGATAAAAAATTATTTTATTCCTCTATTCTAATAAAACATGTGAGATAATAATTTTATCCCTCTTTAAACTCACAATTTTAACTTTAAATCTTTTTTTTTCCTTTTTTGATTGGATTGATTATTAGATGTTACTATCCTACAATCTTTTATCATGTGTACTAATATTTTGTAGTAATTACAAGTAACATATTTCCTAATCTTACCTGTGAAGTTTTCTTCATATTTTACCTTTGAATTTGAGTTTTTTAAACTCTTTTAAATATTTTTTTTATTTATCTCTTTATAATTTGAAACCATTTCCTTAATTTCAAGTTCTTTTTATAGACCATGTTCTATATCTCTTACATATAATCTCATCTTATCCACATGAGACAATAGAGAACCCACTAATTTGTCAACATTTATAGTATTCATGTTTTTACACTCTTCAAGAGTGATCAAAATATATATACATATTTTTATTAAATATCTTAAAATATTTCTTACTATGATACTATGATGTATAATTTCTCCATAAACCTTCATTATATGAACTAAATCATGTACCCTTATGCAACAATCTCCTACTCCTTCAAAATGTGACATTCTCAAATTCTCATAATTAATTTTTAATTTTTATATTTTTACTTATCTTACCTTAATATATCCTTTATATTAAGTCTTCAAGGTATTACATGCCTCATGGACATTATTTCATCCTACAACTCTTAGATAAATGATTGGGTCTATGACACTCTAAAGATAGAATAAGGCTTATGCATCTCCTTTTTCTTCATTATTTTTTTCTAATCTTATGTCAATGTGTTCCAAATATTAGGTGGTTCATACCCATTTAAAACATTCTCCTAAACTCTTTTCAACAAAATAATTATTTTCAATTTATATCTCCAATACTTAAGTTTGTCACCTTTGAAAATAAGAATATTCATAGATGCAGAATTCACTAAAGCCATTGTATCTTAGGAAAAAATCTTGAAAATCCTTTTGAACCTTGCTTGAATATGAATTTGATAAAAAATTAATGTTTTGAATGAATTTTTAGAGTTAAAATCAACTTTTTCACTTTAAAATTGAAACTATGTATCAATAAAATTGTTCCTAAATCATTAGTTGTCAAACTAGTCATGTTGTGAGTGAAATTGTTGATCAAAAAGTTTATTGAATAGATTAAAACTTGAAAAATATATGTTTTATGGTTAAAATTATTATATACCTAAAATAATATCAAATATAAAACATACAAAATTATTTTTTATTCGAATTAATGTACCACACTTATATTTTGTGCAATTTTATTACATAAAGTTAGTTAACTTAAACTAATTACAAAGAATCTTGCAATGCAAGTAAAATATAAAATTAAAAATATAATATAATATTTTTAGACAAAAATTTTAACATAAAATATATTAACTTGATGAAAAATAAAGTAATTTTAACTTATTATAAATATTTGGCAATCATGCAAGAAGCCTCTTTAATTGTAAATTCAAACATGTAACTAAAAAGGAATCATAATCAATCTAGGCACTCCAACTAAGGTTAAATAAAATAATTAAAACTAACTTTGATTTAATTTATCTAATAAATAAATCATTCCCAATGTATTTTTGAATGAGTGGATAATTTTTTAGGCTCAACTAATAACTCAAATAGTGAACTAGAATGAACTGCTAGTTAATTGGCAGTTCCAACTATTTTTTATGTAATCATTAGAAAGTGTATAAAACTGATCAAACAAATAATTAAGGTCAAAAATAAATTAAATATCCTTAAAAAATACTTAAAACCCCAAAATATTATAAGTTTTAAAATATAACTCAAGTGCCCATATAGACAGCATACTTAACAAAGGTATCATCAACCAATGGAAAAGAAAACACTCAACCTCAATTTTGACCCAAAAAATAAATGGATTTGGAGTTGAATTATATTCATCCATGTGAAACCATGTGATAAAATTGAGATCATACTTGATTTTGTAATGGTGATCCATGAGTCAGACTATTAAATCTCAATTCCAAGGACATAGTATAACAAACCCAAGTCAATCATGGAGAATATTTTATGTAAAGCAGGTTTCATTATTGCAAAGGATGATTAATAACTCTATGTGATCAATAGACCATAAAAATATAGAACCATAATTATAAATGAGTCATCCCACCATATAATTTAAACATTTGGATCATAATGACATCTTGTGAATGAAACTATGATAAGGAAAGGATTCATCTTGGCATACCAATATTGATGGCCTATTTGATGCCTAAATAGACTTCTAAAGTATGAATACTAAGTAATAATCATGTACAAAATAATTTGGTTTCTCCATACATATCTCCTCCTTAAGTTTACCCTGAATAAATTCACTCTTCATATCCATCTGATGAACCTCCTAATGATGAGTTGTGGTAATGGAAAGAGTGAGTCAGATAGAATTCATCTTTGTAATTGGTGAAAAAGTCTTGGTATAGTCAATATTATGAACATATGATAAAACTTTTACAACCAACTATGATTTGAACTTATCCATTTACCTATGTACTACAAATTTTGTTTGATAGATCCATCTACATTGAACAAGCTTCTTTCCCTTAGGAATGGGTACCAAATCCAAAGTGTGACTCTTAATCAAGGAACCATACTCCTTATACATAATTTTATCCTAATCATGGGTATAATATGCCTCACAAAAATATAATGGATCAGAGGCATGGTCAATGAAGAAATGTGGAACACCCTATAACTATGAGTGTGTTGACCTAGTATTTGATGGATCCCTAACCCAATCACTACACTTTTCAGTAGCTACCTAGCCAAAAGAGGATCTAAAGTCAAATATTCAAGAGGAGATCCCTAAAATTATAAAAAAGGACCAAGAGATTAAGAAGTTTAATCCTTGTCACTTCTCTCATCATCTAAAATATAAGAGGAAACCTCACCATCAAGAAATTGGTCAAGGTGATCTAAATCATCATAACTATCATCAAATCCTAGTGATTTCAAGGAGGAATAAGTTTCAAGTGTATATTTATAAGGACTATAATGAAAATAAACACTCCACTCAATGAAAAACTCATGTGTGGTAGGATGAATAATCATGTATCCCTGAACACCATGTCAATATTAAAAAAATATTTAAGGCCTAGTCTTTAGATCCATTACCTTACATTTATTCTTAGGAATGTAGGACATAATGAGAGATTAAAAAAAATATAAAGTGCTTAACTATGGATTTTTTAATCCTCCAAGCATAAAAAGGAGTGATTCCTTTTAAGGCTTAATGAGGAACATAATTTTGGATGTAACATGCATAGTTAATGGCTTCTACCTAGTATTGATGTGTTATATATTTGGATTGTATCATATATTTTTTCATTTCCTTCAAGGACCTATTATTGCATTCTAAAACACCGTTCTGATAAGGACTGTATGTAACTATATGTTGTAAATCAATCCCTTTTAAATTCAATAATTTATCAATAAAATGGTTGACATACACCACTATTATTTGTGTGCAAAACTCTAATGGGTTTTCTTGATTGTTTCTCCACAAGAACCTTAAAGTCTTGAAAATATTTAAAAATGTTATACTTGTATTGAATAAATTAAACCCAAGTATACCTTGATAAACCATCAATAAAGTAAGAATATATATAGTCCTAATAAATGAAGGCTATGGAAATGCATGAGAAATATCATTTTGAACAACTCCAAAATTTGTGTATCTCTCCATGATTTTCCTTTGTCATATTTCTCTTCAATATGTTTACTAATTATAAAACTTGGAAAACACCATCATAAAAGTGGACATGAGGAAACCATGTAACCATATCATGTTTACTGAGTTACTCCAAGTAGCGATACTTAATATGGCCAAATGTCTCATGCCTTAGCTTACTCACCCTATCTAAGTGATTTAGTATTGTATTATAAGGGTGATCAAGAGAAAAGTATGATAAGGTGTATAACTATGACTAGTGATTTATTTTCCCAATTGCCACTATAGAATCATTGTGCAACTCCCTAATGACCACATAATATTAGGTAAACTCAAATCTCTTTCTCAATCTCTAATAAATAGATATGATATTATTTAATAATTAGGGAACACATATAACATCTTTGAATATTCCATCACTCACTTAAATAGACCCTCTCCCACATACTTATATAGAAGTACCATTGCCCATTAAAATAGAAGGCATAGAACATGTCTCCAAGGATGAAAAAATGTCATGTGATATGAATCACTAGAATTACTCACTCATGTGGAAGGCTAAGATATAAATACAAGGGCCTTGCCATTTTATTTCCCCTTAACACTATCATTTTCCTCAGAGGACTCCTGAGTTGATGAAATTTGTGTGACAAAATCACGGACACATATTATTCTTATTAATAATATTTGATAAGTGATATGTCTATTTCTTCATACATTTATGTTCATCATACCCAATTCTCTTAAAATATGCACATTTGATTTTCTATTTCTTAAGTTTGGCATCTAAAAAAGAGGTCATAGTTTTTGCTTTGGACATAGCATAAGTTTTATAACCTTTATTTTGATCACAATCCTTCTTTTTTTTTTCTTATCCATATTATTTAAAGTATTCTATTTTTCATGATTAAACATTAGGGCATGAGACTTAGATTAATTCAATGCACCCATATAAATGAACTTATTGTGTTCCCTAGTCAATGAGGTGTCAAAATCATCCAAGAACGGCATGGTAAATGTAGCTTCAAGGTCACTCTTAGTGGTATGGAAAATAGAAAAAAAAATAGAATAATCAGGACCTAACTTAGCAATATTTGAAAATATCAATTATTCATCATTTTTATCTATGCTACATAATTTTAATTTCAACCTAAATAATTTTAATTTAGTGAAGAAGTCCTATATTTTGTCAAAGTAGCTTAGACTCAAACTAATGAGCTAATTCTCTAGCTAAAGACCCCTTATTACATCATGCTTTTTAAATAGTTATTCTAAAAGTATCCAAACCTCATTAGGTGTTTTTGTAGATTCAATATGAAAAAATAAGTTGGGAGATAATGACAAACATAGTATACCAAAGGCCTCATCAAATCAATTTAACCACATATAATTTTTTTCATCTAGTGTTGGTTAAATTTCATTACCATAGTAATTATGTGACAAACCTTACTCAAAAAAAATAATTTGGTTTTTCACTCATGATAGTTATATGGTGTGAGAAGTGAAACTAGATTAAAATCCATAATGCAATAAAAGATATATTTTCATAGATTACTATGCAAAAGAGAACACAAGTCCCAATGCAACCCCTTATAAACTATCAGCAATAACACCCTCCCAAGAGTACATAGGTTTGGCACTCTATATTTTTTGTCTGTATATAATTATATAAGTCTTGAAATTAGTAATAGTGCATAGATCTCAAAAAAATCACACTTTCAAAAAATGGAACCTCAAAAGGAGCTACCTAGAGAAAGTTATGTGATTTATAATTCAATTCTTACACAAAATAAATTTAGTGTTACAAAAAATATTCTTTCAAAAAATAAATTTGGTGTTTCAAAAAAATAATTCTTGCCCAAGAATAATAATTTCACTCTTTGACAATAAATTTAAGCCACCTTGGGTTAGAAGTGACCATGAGATAAATTACCATGTCACTACGAGTTATCTCAAAAGTTGGTTTAGAAAAAACCAAAAATATGACCTTAAAAAAAAAACCACCGGTCCTTTAAAATTGTATAGGTTTCTCTCTTGTTAGCTTAGAAACCTACAAAAAGTGAGTTTTTAAAAAAATCTCTATTTTCAATGAAATGATAGGCGATCCTAATGTTTTGATAAATTACCATGTGACTAGGGGCTATCTCAAAAGTTGGTTTAGAAAAACCTAAAAAGATGACCTTTTGAAAAAAAGCCACTAATCTTTTAAAATTGTATAGGTTTTTCTCATGTTAGCCTAGAAACCTACAAAAAGTGAGTTTTAAAAAAAAACTATTTTCAATGAAATGATAGGTGATACTAATGTTTTGAGGCATTTAAGACACAATGGAATTATCCATTTTTATCAAAAACATATAAATGATAAATTACCTGCGTAATGACTTACACAAATATTCTATTACTCCTTTTTTTTGTAGATCATCTAAGGGTGAAGGAGAATAGCATATCATAGAATAGAGGATCTATCTTATTCAAGCTTAAATACTCAAGATTTCAAACTACATTATAAGAAAACAAAGGTGTTCATTTACTAGAACCTAGCTCTGATACCATGCCAAAATGAGCCACGATCTATCTAAATGGACCATGATAAAGAATTGGTGATATTTGAACACACTAAAATATTAACATGTGAAAAGAGAGAGTCTTATTTCAAAATAGGAACCAAACATGAGTATAATAACAATTTTTATTTAGAATCAATGAAAATAGATTTGAGGAGAGGGACATAAATAGGATGAATAGATGCATTAAGCCACCTACATTTCAGAATGTGAAAACATGTCAATTTCCAAAAGAATAGTCACCATGTGCTAAATGTCAACATTGGTTATGAAATGAATAGTGCATGTACACCAACTAAGTAGACCACAATTTAGACATGTGCATGTGAATCTCATGACCTCTTTCTTACACCTAATTCACCTCATTATTACACCTAAGCAAGCTAAATATATGTGCATGAAAAACCATAAAATTGAATTAAAAACCTACACTTATAGTGTTTATGGTGATTTATAGAATCTATGACCTTATAGAGAAGAATGATATGAGATACATGTCTCTACTTATTCCATGTGCCAATCGGTATGAGCAGGTATGTCATTATTATCAATCCTAGACTTCTTGTTGGGTTAGGATGGAATTATGAAGTTTTCCCATGCTATACCATAGGGCTCAAGAGTTGGCATGGTGAAGAGAGAGGATTATCTCACTATAATCCCAAATTAAGACCATGGGAGACCTAATTTCTATGAGGATCATGTGTGCCTCTTCTAGTAGGTAAATCAGAGGAGGAGAGGGTTATTAGGTTGGCACCAGTTATAAGAGGAAAAAGACCCATAATAGGATCCCATGACACTCTAAATTAAGGGGTTTTTATAGAACTTTAGATTAAGTCCAAAAAAATTATGCCTATGGGGGCACTCGTAAGGGAGAGTTAAGATTAGCACTAGGGGATCTACTTAGGTGTTAGTGCTACTATTTTTTGATATTTTTTACCACAATTTATCTTTTAGTGTGATGGTGATATATAAAAAACTTGTTGTATATTGATAGATGTGTGTATGTGTGTTATCCATTTGGTTTCAATATCCTCTAGTGCTTATCAATTTTTGTAATGTTTTCTTTTTCAGCTAATGTACTGTAGATTAATAGCAACATGTGAAATATTATGGTTATGATGTATTAAACGCTATGGAAATTTTTATGTAATGATTTCCAACATAATGTATGAAATATATTAAAGCTATGGTTTATAAATAAAAAATACATTAACAATCATTTTATAGGTAACAGTCTAATTACTTCATTCACATGGCAATCAATGCTTGATTTGAAGCTATAAATTAAAGGGATAATAAGATGTATGAAATGATGAAGAAGGAAGTTATCCCATTGAATAATTTCAATGGGTAAAATATATATCTTACTCCATACCAACCATAGGATTATTCAACTTCTTTCTTTAGATTTCATTCTTTTAAAACATGAGGCTTAGAAAATAATACCTTTACAAGCTTTGTCTAGACCTAGATCAAAATATGGCCAACCATGGAAGATTTTTTAAAGGGAAAGGTTCTCTCTTTAATAGAATTTGAGGCAATATTTGTGGGATTTTTAGCTTTGGCACATTTTTCTTGCTTTGTTTTGTGACCCAATATGGTTAATCCCAAACTACTATGAGAAATAAAGAGCTCATCACCAAAGGCTAAACATATTTGAGCAAGGACATCTCCCTCTAGTACTAACTCCACACAAATAAAAATATGTGAGAGATCAACATTGAAGGTTATTATAGGGAAAGAGATGTAGGATTTTTTTAACTTTCCTCATATTTTGGCTTGGCTTTTACATTATGTCATTGTACATTTGTATATATTTTTCTTTGTGGGAATATAATCACTCCCAGGCCTTGGCCTCATATAACCAATAAGATGAAAGGTATCATCACCAAAGACAAATTTAGGTGAGTAAGGTGACCTATGGAAAGCATGATATATCTTAACTTAGAGAGAACCATGGGGGGGGATCTACCATGAGAAAAGTATCAAACTAGGTTTGATTCGGGCAACACTTTGGGCAACCACTCAGGTGGAAGAAATGATTCAGGTAACCATTTGGGTGACCATTTGGGTGACAGTCAATTCCTCAAATCTTGTATTGTTTTCATTCTTGGAAGTCACATTGTTGGTGACAGTTATTTCCTTGAGCCATTATGTCCTTGAGCGATGTACTATTTTAATTTTGTTATTTCTCTCAAGCCACTCATTCTTAAAAGGTCACCGTTAATTCCTCGAGCCACTCAATCTCCCAATGTTTTCAAAATATGTATAAATGCATTATAACCCAAAAAGGGAAGGGACATCTCTTCTCAAAGATAAACATATGTTTTGTATCTATAATTTTTTTGGATTCAACAAAACATATCTTTTCAGGGATAAGCCTATATTTGTATTTCGGTTGTTAAGTAATATGACGTCTCTTCTCATAGAATCCATTGTTATTGTGTTATTTCTATGCTATTGAAATATTTGTCAACCAAAAATTTTGATTTTTGGATTAGTGGTATCAGAGCTAGGTCTCAAGGTCGAGTCCCACAAAAGTTGGTGGGCATGATCCATACATCCCTTCTCAGGGATAGTGATACACTACTACCACGTGTCTAACTAGGATCACCTCAGGTGCTTCAGTCCCTATGCCATATAGTGGTTTGGAAGAGGACCCAAATCACTCTAGAGCTTTTGGCATGATGGCCAGTCCTTCTAGTGGTATCAGAGCAGTTTGTCTCGAGAGTGTATGTTCCTAAGGACGAGGTTAGAATACAGGAAACTTGGGTGGGAAGCGACAAAGCTTCCAAACACTCCACCTATGTGCCCCAAAAGACCTCAAATGGTAGATGATAATGAGACATCTGATCCTTTCAAGGAAATGGTGAATGAAGCCCTCCAGTGGCAAGAAGCATAGATGCTCCAACAATTTGTCAAATTATTCAAACACTTTTGATGGGAAATTATGGCTCCATGGCTACACATCTAGGCTCCTCATCGAGGGAGCTTCCTTTCAGTGCCCCAACACCCTTCAAGATTTAGGTAAATTTTGATAATCCCACATTTGAAGGCAAAATCAATGTTGATGCAGTGGAAAATTGGTTGGATCAACTATTGTCCTACTTCTCTGTAAATAAGTTCACCGATGGAGAAAAGATCACTTTTGCTCTTTTGAAATCATCATTACCCATGAAATATTGGTGGGAAGTGTACAAAAAGAGGTTCAGTACAGATATCATTGGCCTTGGGGTGGAACCCACCTGGGATGATTTTATGAAAGTAGTAAAAGAAGAATATTATCCCATCGGCACATACGATGATCTATACATACAGTGGCAACAACTTCACCAAGGCAAGGACCAATCTGTGCAAGATTACATAGACACTTTTCATTCTTTGTCTGCAAGAATGGGCATTCAAGAAAGTGAGAACAATAAAACTCTCAAATATCATGGTGGAATACAATGGTACATTTGGGGGGAAATGGAACTCTTCAATTTGGAAACCATCGGTGAGGCATACAAGTTCCCAGTAAAGATTGAGCAGAAGCATAGAAGAATGGATATAAATAATCAGTCTTTAAAATGGAAAAGTGATAAATAAGGTCAAACACGAGGCTAAAATTAGAAGCAAAAGGAAGGAAAGATTTGGAAGTGGTGTGGTTATCACAAATCTGGAACTCACTCCAAAGAAGAATGTCAAGCTATCAAATCACTACTTTCTGAGTCACCATCCTCAACATCTACTGCTCTACCTCATACAGACCCTGCAGTCGAAGAGCTTGAAGAAGAAATTATAGATGCTGATCTTGAAGCCATTGTAGCTTCATCACAGACACATGACAAGATGTTAGATGACAAGGAAAGGTTGTTTCACTCTAAGTTATGGGTGAAAGGTAAGCCTCTACATTTCATTCTTGATAGTGGAAGTCAAAAGAATTTAATCTCTACTAATGTTGTGAAAATCCTAAATCTATCCATGAAGCCTCACCCAAAACCATACAGTATTGGATGGTTGAGCCCAGGGAGAGACCTCCATGTCACCCACCAATGTCTTCTCTCATATGCAATACAACCTTTCCAAGATGAGGTCTTATGTGATGTGGTCAATCTAGATGTTTGTGATGTACTCTTTGGTCAGCCATTCATGTATGATCGACATGGTAAATATGAATCAAGAACTAGACAGATCACTCTCACTCTTGGAACATGGCATTATAGGGTACCAGAAGTACCACCTTCCACATCTGTCTCTCTGCTTAGCGCCAAGAAATTTGTTTTCATGGTGGTCAAGCCACAGAAATCCAAAAGGGCTGATGTTACAACCCTGACAACACAACAACAAAAGCAAATAGATACTACGCTGAAGAAGTTCATAGCCTTCCATCCACAGACTAATGGTTAGACAAAAATGAACAATCAGGGCTCACACAGTTCCATAAACCATATTCCCTTCCAAGTGTGCATCGAGAATCAAATCAAGACACAACTACCACACCTGATGGGGAACAGTGATACAATGGGGACCATTGCCTTTCAAGGAGGGAGGAATGATCCAGGAAACACTTTGGGTGACCACTTAGGTGGCAAAAAATGATCTAGGCAACCATTTGGGTGACCATTCAGGTGACAGTCAATTCCTTGAATCTTGTATTGTTTTCATTCTTGGAAGTCACATTGTCAGTGATAGTTATTTCCTCAAGCCATTATGTCCTCGAGCACTGTATTGTTTTAATTTTGTTATTTCTCTTGAGCCACTCATTCTTAAAAGGTACTGTTAATTCCTTGAGCCACTCAATCTCTCAATGTTTTCAAAATATGTATAAATGCATTGTAACCCAAAAAGGGAAGGGACATCTCTTTTCAGAGATAAGCGTATGTTTTGTATCTGCAATTTTTTTAGATTCAACAAAACATCTCTTTTCAGAGATAAGCCTATATTTGTATTATGGTTTTTAAGTAATAAGATGTCTCTTCTCAGAGAATCCATTGTTATTGTGTTATTTTTGTGCTATTAAAATATTCATCAACCAAAAATTTTGAGTTTTGGATCAGTGGTATCAAAGCTAGGTCTCGAGGTCAAGTCCCACAGAAGCTGGTGGGCATGAACCATACATCCCTTCTCAAGGATAGCGATACATTACTGCCACGTGTCTGACTGAGATCACCTCAAGTGCTTCAGTCCTTGGGCCATATAGTGGTCTAGAAGAGGACCCAAATCACTCCAGAGTATTGGAGTGATTTGGGTCCTCTTCCAAACCACTATATGGCCTAAGGACTGAAGCACCTGAGGTGATCCTAGTCAGACATGTGGCATCAGTGTATCACTATCCCTGAGAAGGGATGTATGTATCATGCCCACCAGCTTCTATGAGACTCGACCTCAAGACCTCTGATACCAATAGAAGGACCAGCCATCACGCCAAAAGCTCTGGAGTGATCTGGGTCCTCTTTTAGATCCTTATATGGCCAGCCATGAAGCACCTGAGGTGATTCCTAGTCAAACACATGGCATGTGATGATCACCTCAGTGAGGAGATGTATCTCTGAGAAGGGATGTGGATCATGCCCACTAGCTTCTATGGGTCTCAACCTTGAGACCTAGTTCTGATACCAATAGAAGGACTGGATGTCATGCTAAAAGCTTTAGAGTGATCTGGGTCCTCTTCCAGACCATTATATGGCCAAGGGATTGAAGCACCTAAGGCAAAACCTAGTCAGACACGTGGTAGTAGTGTATTGTTATCCCTAAGAATGGATGTATGGATCATGCCCACCAACTTTTGTGGGACTCGACCTCGAGACCTAGCTCTAATACCAATAGAAGGACTAGCCATCATGCCAAAAGCTCTGGAGTGATCTGGGTCCTCTTCCAAACCACTATATGGCCCAGGGACTGAAGCACCCAAGGTGATCTTGGTCAGACACATGGAATTAGTGTATCTCTATCCCTGAGAAGGGATGTATGGATCATGCCCACTAGATTCCATGGGACTCAACCTTGAGACCTAGCTTTAATACTAATAGAAGGACTGGCCATCATGCCAAAAGCTCTGGAGTGATTTGGGTCCTCTTATAGATCCTTATATGGCCAGCCACAAAGCACCTAAGGTGATTCCCGGTTGAACATGTGGCATGTGATGATCACCTCAGTGGGGAGATGTATCCCTGAGAAGGGATGTGGATCAAGGTTCTAGGCTAAAGTGTCTAGGATTTCAAAGATTTTATGGTAAATATGGTATACATTAGTAGTAAGGACCAAGATCAATCTTCCAATTACTAATTATTTAAAAATATTTTTTTTAAAAGGGAGTAAATTGTAATAAAAAATGTGAAATTTTTTTTTGACAATGAGATTTTTTCCAAGTAAACTTATAGATGGATAATTACCTAGTCAAAATGACTGAAATGCATAAACAATACAAATATTAATACAAGAATATTAATGAAATTAGGATAATGTGGATTATATGGAACTTATATGTAATAAAAGTTCATGTGTAAAGAGTTAATAGATTCATCAAAATCCCTACCATCCAAAGTGCTTAAATATAAGGCCCCATTTTACAAATATTTTGTCACTAGATACAGACCTAACCAATTGGGCCTAAGCTTGTGACCTTTAATGTCAAGTCTTAAAACTACGTTACAAACTTGAATAGATAATTTTTGAATTTTATTATTATATTGGTAGAACATACAAGTATTATAAGCATCATGATTCTAAGAAGCTTTATGTCTATTTTCATTTAATCATTCTAATTGGGTGAGACAATAGTTCATAGACTCTTCTTTATCCAATAGATATAGATATGGCATATCTTCTCTCTGGTCATTTTGGGGGCACCATAATAATTAGTTGGTGGATTAGATAAAGGAATCCCTAGAGATAAATGTGAAGTATTGGAATTTATACTTCTAAGGGTAAGACAACCTCTATAAAAAATACTAAGGAATAAGGGATTCCCATTATGGGCATGCAAATACTCATTCTTTTAGCCCACAAAAAGAGATATAGCTGAAGGAACCAATCCCTCTAGTTATTTTTTTACATTCTTAACTAGTACATAATTAAAAGTTTTGTTGGTTGCCTTAGTTTAACCATTAACCTAAGCGTAATCTAAGGAGTTATTTTGGTTAGATATAGATCATTTATTTTTTATTTCATGTACCCTAAGATTCTTGAAAGGGGAGATATTATCAAAAATAATGACTTGTGGAACCCCAAACCTCCAAATTATTTGATTCAGAATGAATTTTAGCAATGAAAAATCTAATGACTATGGTTTCACATGGCCTTCACCCTCTTGGTGTAATATTCAGTGGTTATAATATTGAAATGATGGTTTTAAAAATAATTAGGAGAGACTAGATTTACCATGCCAAACAATATTTCAACTTTCACAACACATTGGGGGTAGACATGGTACCCATCTCATCATTTCACTTGGAGAAAGAAGTTGTCTAATGGTACTAATGGTATCAAAAATATCATACATAACCCACTTTGGATGATTTTTTTAAGTTTATGCTGATTTTGGTTTACTTTGGCCCCGATGCTTATGATGATTCCTTAACACCCAAACCAAACTACTACAAACTAGAATGGTTTATGAGTATCAAGTTTAATTTGAAATTTTAGATAACTAAAAAAATGATTATTATTTCAATATTTTTCATCAGTGGGCTCAAATATATAATTTACATGGAGGTCAAGATGATTAAACTAGATAAGATGATGGAATCAATCAACTAAGATTATAAAAGATAAGATCACCTCCCAGCATCAATCTTCAAGTTTTGGGTCTTTCAATACATCTACAGAACCATAGCCAATCACAAACCCTCCTCAAAAATTCACCCCCATTATGTTCATTACAAAGGCAAAAATACACAATTTTCACAAAAAATCACTATGTTACAATTGTGATGAAAAATCATCTAGAGGACACATGTGAATTGTGTATAAGTTATATTATTTGGATGTTGAGTCACCACCAGATGCTGTAGAAAGGGAAGATGCTCAATATTACCATGATTAAGAAATTAAAGTCAAAAAATCTATAACCTTAGAGTCACACCCAAAATTTTATGGCATGCCTTAGTTATTGTAACCACTCCTCAATCTATGAGTGTAAAGGGGTATTTTAAGAAACACCCCATTGTTATACTCATTAAATCTGGTAGTACACAAAATTTCATTGATCCTAGGCTACCCAAACAGGTTGATTGTTATGTTTATCCTTATTTAATTTTTAATTTCATGATTAAAAATGGAGTAACATTACTTTGTAAGGGTGAATTCCATAATGACCACATTTGAATAAGGAACTATAATTTGAAAATAGACATACTTATTATTCCTCTAGAAGGTTACAACATAGTTTTACAAGCATAATGGCTTCAAACACTATGCCCTATCCTATAGGACTTTTCATATCTATGGATTTAATTCATTAATAAGGACTAGTAACACACATTAAGAGGCCTCACACTAGGATCTAAAAGTATAATTATCCCTCATCACATGTAGAAGTTATTAAAAATGGATCTCATGGGATTGTTTCCCAACTTTATTATAGTCACCTAAAAGTGTTATTTGAGTGTTAAGAGTGCTAATTGAGACTATATATCCATATCTTATCCCTAGACCTATCTTATATCCTATTATCACACATATCCAACCTTCATGTGGGCCATAGGCTTCACTAGTCAACTCAAACACAGTCCCAGACCCACATTTACTGATCCTATCCCTTCATGCCCAGCATTCTACCAGTTGGATAGTAGAGCCATATTAAGGACACTAGATCCACATGGTGCTAGCATCCCAAAAATGGATCCTATATCCTTCACCCTAACTTTCCCAAATGAAAACATTTTTGAAATTAAAATCCTTCTAAGGTCGGTGTAGACATCATTTATTATCTACATAAGTAATAGAACACTATAAATACATGAATTTTATACCTTTATCCACTATATGGATATTAGATGCAAAATACCTATTCAAACATGAAACAAGTTGAGAAAAATCAAGGTTATAAATCTCTATTCTACCTTACTTCTGCATACTACCATCTACAACAACCCTAAACTTAGATTTTTTTAGATTTCCAATCTCAAGCACACTCAAGGCACTCAAGGCCACTATCATACTGCATCACTTACACTTTCACTAGTACTTAGGTGGGGAGAACTACATTGGGCTTGATCCCTCCTAAGAGTATTGGTATGTAGGCAACTCTCTTCACAGTCGGGTGTTGAGGATGTCTATCATATCCTACTAATGAACACACTTTTTAGATCATACCCCAATTACAAGGAGGATTATGGTTTGCATCATAAATCAATCATTATATGCACAATATAGAGTTATATAATTCATTTGCATATGAATAAATCCTAAAAACCTAGACACATGCACTTAGAAGTTTGAGATAATCCTACATAGAGGACATTCGCACCAATATCAGGACATTAGAGCCACATGGCACTACTTCC
This sequence comes from Torreya grandis, assembly GCA_037957365.1. NCBI lineage: Eukaryota > Viridiplantae > Streptophyta > Pinopsida > Cupressales > Taxaceae > Torreya > Torreya grandis. The sequence continues at coordinate 1,311,383 of JARHVA010002303.1, read as the reverse complement.
CAAATATGGTGTTAATGTCCAAGAGGGGTTATGACATAAGGATCTATTTGATGATAGTCAGACCTAATTCTATCTTAGTTTATAACACTCAGATCATTTAAATCAAGTATTTTTTAGATAAACCCTTATTTGCACTGTTTATCACTATTTTTAGAAAGTCAAAGGTATTCAATTTTGTAATAAATCTGTGGCTATTTTATGCATATTATTTCCTTGATTTAGTCTACTCATACCTTTAATCAAACATAGGATTTACATAAGCTAAACCTTAAAAATTTAAAACATTTGGTGAATCTGACTTACTTCAAACATTTTTAAAAACCTAACCCTAGGTCATCTTAGGGTTTGTATCCTTTTTGAGTCTATACTTAGATTTTATTTCCAAAATTTTATATTTATTTCAATATTTGTTTTTTTACAATATTTCATGGATTAAAATCCTTTAAAGTTTCAAAATATAAAACAACTTATTTTCCTACTTCCCAAACTATAATGGCCTTATTCAACAACTAATTTGATGATACTGATAATAAAAAATTATAATATTTGATGTCCAAACATGTAGATATACAAGATGACCTCATCACTATTATTTAGGAAGAACTCCAAAAATCAAATAATGGTCAATCTTTAACTCCCCCAATTAATAACATTATTACACCTATAGTGGGTCCAAATTAGCTAGCACAACCAAAAATTATCATTCAACAACCTTTAGTTATAGCTACACCTCTTTTGGATACCTCCAATCCAAATGTACAATCCCTTATGCATGACGTTCATACTCTGCAAACTAAGGTGTTACATCTTGCTAATGGAGCCACTAGGACATCACATGCCTTCGATTCTAATATTATATTACATGCACCTTTGGTACACCACATAGTGTAAACTCCCTTTCCATCTGGAATCATGGCACCTAAGCTTAAATTATATGATGGAAAGGGTGACCCAAAGCACCATATTTGAACTTTTCACATAACATGTTTAGACTACATGTCCAATGTTAGCTTCTCATGAATTTGTTTCCATGTAGTTTAAAGAATTATGCCTTAAGTGGTTTTATGACTTATCAAATCAATCTATCACATCATTCAATCCTCTGGTAGATATGTATTTATTACACTTCTCCATCAATATCAATGAGAAGATCTCATATGCCCAAATTACACAGTTGAAACAAAAGTCAAATGAACTTATTGTCGATTACATTTGATGATACAAGACTATATTAACTAAATTGACTATCATATTGATAGATAAAGAGCTTCAAGACATCTTCAAATAGATTATTTTACTATAATTACACAAAGTTATATTATTTAATAAGTTTTCAACATTCACAAATTTATGCCACACAGTAAAAGAAAGAGAGGTCAAGCTTCTATCAATAGGTAAACTCAAGTATACCAATAGATCAAAATCAATTGTTAAGAGTTAAAATAATCCTCCATACAAGGTAAGGGCCACCAAGATCAAAAGTGATCAAAAAGACATAGTTAACATAGCTTTAGAGCCATATCCTCACTTGGTTTTATCAATTCCTCAACACCAAATCTTCACCAACCTTCTAGAGTCATCAACATGGGTTTTAAAGTAGCTCTTGAAATGCAACGTCATATATCTTCTGTCCATTAAATAGGTTGATATGACACAGACTCTTCCAAAAATCTATGATTATAATGCATTTTGTGAGTATCATAAGGCACTAGGGCATATAAAAAATAGATGCATTTGCCTAAAACATAAGATACAATATTTGATTGAGGCTAACATTATTGATGTGGGCATGCCCACAGAGGCACCAAATGTATAACAAATAGAAGCTAAGGCATTAAATATATTCTTAGATCCATTTCTAAAGCACATAGAAAATGAAGTAGGGAACACTTCAGGTGTTCACTATACATATCAGGCACATCCACCACCAGCTTCATATCATACTATTATAGAGGAGGCACACCCATTACATAACATCATTGGTATGTACCATGTTACAGTTCTAGTTAGACCACTCATCACCTTCTTAGACTAGGAGATTGTTAATTATGATACATATTTACATGTACTCTTTGTATGATAATACATATATCATCATCATATCTAGAGTGTTATGGTTGATAATGAGTCAAGCACTAGCATGTACACTATGACACTTTTATAACATTTGGGGTATTTATATCAAGACATATTCCCCATAGACACAAATATTACTGGCTTTAGCAGTCATGTTTAGATATTCATCAAAGATATTATACTTTTATTATATGTTGAACCAACACATATAGCCACTCAATTTTTAGTAGTACCTAGGGTATGCATGTTTGATATGTTATTGGGTAGGCCATGGATATAGCAGCTACAATCCATCCCATCCATAATGCATAGATTCTTGAAATACATACATGCAAATTAGGTGGTCAAAGTTGAAGGTGTTTTGTATGAGTATCTTATATCTATTACATAGGTAGTTACAACATAGTCACTAATTATAGCTCCACCACAGTTATTAGATATAGCATAGTTATCAATTATAGCTTGGAGCATAGCTCCTATTGATACATCATAGAGTTTAGTAGATCCATCAGTATAAGTGAGGTCTACTCCTATAGTATCAACACATACACAAACTCTCCCATGAAGACCATTATTTGGAAGACCCATGCATCAGAGATATGTCTCATATTATAGAGGGCCTTCCTCCACTCACTTTTTTACAAGATAAGTATTATTGGATTTTTGGTGTTCTCATCATAAGACACCTATGTCAACTATAGTGGGTAGGCCATGGATATAATAGCTACAATCCATCTTATCCATAATGCATAGATTCTTTAATACATACATGCAAATTAGGTGGTCAAATTTAAAGGTGTTCTATATGAGTATCTTATACCTATTACATAGGCAGTTACAACATAGTCACCAATTATAGCTCCACCACAGTTACTAGATATAGCATAGCTATCAATTATATCTTAAAGCATAGCTCCTATTGATAAATCATAAATTTTAGTAGATCCACCAGTATAAGTGGGGTCTACTCCTATAGTATCAATGCATATGCAAACTCTCCCATGAAGACCATTATTGGGGAGACCCATGCATTAGAGATATGTTACATATTCTAGAAGGCCTTCCTCCACTCACTTTTTTCCAAGATTAGTATTATTGTATTTCTGGGGTTATCATAGGTCACCTATGTCAATTATATCTCCTTATAATAGATGGATTCCTAATACCCCTAAAATTCATAAGATACCATAGTCGATGCCACAAATTCCTAGGACCACTATACATGCAGATATAGATACAAATATACATCACTCAGTATAGTAGACTATGGGATCACAGTTTCCATTTCACATAGCATGTAAGATCATAGTTCCCTTATTTAACATATGTCACAGTGATAATTAATCTCCCATGAGACTCATCGATTAGTATGGTTTTTATCTTCTGGTACATATTTTCCCTCTTTCTTTGTTCCTTATACAAAGTTCATTTTCATATTTATTTTACATATCTTATATCCAAAAACTAAAAAAATAATATAATATCTCAAAAAACATAAAAGCATTTAAATAATTACTCAAAAAACATAAAAAACTTATAGATTGTATGCATTGATATGTTTACATTTATTATATTTGTTAGACACTACATATGCTAGTTATATTAGTATAGTCAATTTGATCATATTACATGATTTACTAGTTATCTTCAAGTGCTTTTAGATTTATTATAGGACTTAGGTCCACTACACTGATCCAAACTTGTTATTATCTACCCTCTAAGGGCATATACATTGATCTATGGTTATTAACTTGACATATTCACCCACTTGGGGACATCTTATACATAGTTTATATTACCAAGTTCTATCCTTACATACTCTACATTATAATTTTAGTATTGTTATATCTTGATATTGATCACTATTATTCACTCTTAGATTTTTAACTAACTATCACTTTTTTAGACTCAGCATATGTACATCCTATCCTCTTACACAAATTTATATTGCATATTCATGCATGCTTTCATTTATAGCTTTCCTAGTTTAGACTTAATTGTATTTATATGCTTATTTTATTTTAGGGCATTTTAATATGTCATTTTTCTTTGGATCTATGCCAATTATATTCATTGTATATATGCCTTGGATATGTGACCATGTACCTTATGTGTACTTTCCTGAATATTTATGCAGACATTTGAGCATCTCCTTAGTTATGGCTCTAAGCCAACTTGATTATTGCTTGCATATGTGGAAATTTGAAAATGTCCTTGTATGTATTATTTTCTCATATTTAGTGACATGTGCCCATGTCCTTTGTATTATTCCCCCTTGACATACTTTACATGCCTCATGTCTTTTGTATGTATGTTTTCTTATATTCATCATGGCCATGACACTTGTCTTTGCTCGTTACACACCCAAATTTAATGGGGATTTTATGACCCAAATTTAATCCACTAGCCTACAAATTAAGTGTGGTACACCTAGAGCAATCTCAAGGATATCCCTACTTGGATTCTGAAGTTCCTAGACATAGCAATGATGTCTACCCAACTATATTTTTCCTTTGATAATGGTTTTTCTCCTCCAGTGTAGGATTTGTCATATTTTGGACTTTTTGATCACTACTCTATTTGATTTAAAGTGACATGGTAGTTCATGAAACCCAAGGTTCATAAAACCTAATTCTTCCTTAATACCTCCCTAATCAAACATGGGCCCACTATGGTACACATTCATAGAGTTTAGAATCTAGATCCCCATCTGACCCAAGATTATGCTTGGATTCTCTAGTGGAATGATGATATCAGAATGACTTCTCACTTTTTAAAAATCTATGGCCACCAACTTACTAAAATTTGATGACACTCTTACTCTATTACTTTCTCAAAGCTTAATCATGTGGCTTTAGCCCTAGAAAAATCTCCCTTCAATGAGATATTTCAGGTCAGAGTCTCTTCTTTATGGCATCACATCTAGATTATAGATAGTTACAATGCTCTAGGAGCTTGAATCAAAGCCAGACTCCATTGGCTCAAGATAGGGGATACAGCCTCCCAAGAGTTCTTTCAAATGCTTAGATTTAAAAACTCAAAGCATCAAATTCACGCTATCTATGATGCTAGTAGAAGATTATCAGAGACACCATAAATTTGCCAAGCCTTTATCAACCATTATCAATAGGTGTTCAAAGCTCAAGCATCCTTTGAAAAGCATGACATATCCCTTCAATAGTGTCTTGCAATGGTGCCTTATAAACTCACTCCTACTCAATGGGTATATTTCATTAGTCTCCTCATTATGAATGATCTACAAGAGGTAGTAGCTCATATGTAAAATGATAAAGCTCTAGGCATTGATGGTTTCCACTATGAATTCTATAAAAGACTCTGGGATCTTGTGGGTTCTGATTTACACCATGTCTATTAAGAATCCTTTCTCAAACATTATCTAGGGAAGAATATAATTAAAATAAACATTAAAATCATACCTAAATAAGGGGATGCTAAGTTGATCTGTAATTGGTGGTCGATCACCCTCCTAAATGTTTCTTACAAAATCATTGCTAAAGATTTGGTCTTCTCACTGCTATGTAATCTATTATTACACATCATTTACCCTGAGCAAACAAGATTCATCATAAGTAGATTATATTAGACAATATCATTATGGGTTGGGAAGGAATGGATTGGGCTAGGATATCTAATTAAAAAATTATGTTCATAAAATTTGACTTTGAAAAATCTTATGACTGTATTGAGTGTCCTTTCATCTTGGCCATGCTTAAATCCCTAGTCTTTGGGATAAATTTCATTCAAACCATTTAGATGCTTTTTTTAGATACCTCAACCATCTTCTCTATTAATCGAGTCACCTATAAATAATTTGGGTTGTTTCAGTCTATTTGCTAAGAATGCCCATTGGCACCTGCCCTATAGGTGCTTACAATAGAGGGTTTTGGATATATTCTTAGTAATGCCCTAGCTAGGGGCCTTATTAAAGGATTCTATCTCCTTTAAGATAAATAAAACCCTCAAGAAGATATGCAATTATTGAATGCCCACTTTGCTAATGATTCTTTCCTTATTATTATTCAAGAAGAGGATAATGTGGGCAATGCCTTATAGTGTCTCAATACCTTCTACCTTACCTCTAGCTTAAGTATCCAATGGAAAAAAACTCATTACTATAGGTAGTCATACCTCCCCTTGTTGATGTGGGCTACCAAGTATGGGTGGGCCTAGATCCAACATGATGAAATATTGAAGTTTCTTGGCATCCCTTTTGCTTTTGATGCCTCTCCACCCATGTTGTTGTAATATGTTTTTGATAGAGTAACAAATAAATTGGGATATTGGATGACTAAATCCTTATCATTAGCAATAAAATTTCAAATATGCTTGAAATTAATTGTGACCACCCATGTTTACTACTCTTCATGTTGGGTGCCTTACAAGAATTATTATCAAAAACTTGAAAAGCTTCTTAGGGACTTTCTTTCGGCTAATTATTCACATGGCCATGGCTTTCATAGGGTTTCTTGGGAATAATACTACCTCACATGGGATGTTAGAGGTATGGGGCTCATCAACGTAGCTTGTCAAGGAGTTACCTTATGTGTCAAATGGATTATGTAGGCCATTGAAGGCAAGGAAGTTTGAAAGGTGTTTTTTTGACACTATATATCTTCAGGCCTTCCCAAAGGCAAAAAATTCTAGAAAGGGCTTAGCTTCTCCAATTTTCTCATCATCAAAACCCCTATTCAAATTATAGGGTCCTTTGTGGCTAAAAGTATTTAGAAATCATGGGAAAATATCAAACCATGGCTCCACTGAAATGGCTCAGGGTTCTGAGATGAGTTGTCTATTAACTCACATTCACTATGGTGGTCACTTGTTACCAACTTCAATGAAGTCCCTCTGGGCAAGGTTTCTATTGAGGCCAACATACCCCCATTTTTGAAAATTGGGACCCTTGAGAAGCCCTAATGAATAAACATAAAAATATGGCATGTTAACATCATTTGTATAATTTGAATATCATCCACTTTATCAAAAGTAAGCTTAGTTATGTTTCACCTTGATTTTGTCTAACATTGCTAATAAATGGTCTTCATGGATTTTATTTACGGGTTCCATGGTGTATTTTCCTAATATGTTCATGTTCCAAAACCTTGGCAAAACCCTCAGTTCGAATTTGAATACTGGTATGAGCTAAATTGGAAGGAACCCTTTAAAACCCACTTTGGACTTAAGCATAAATTTCATGTTTAAAGCTTAGTCATGTTTTTTAACACAACTATAACTTAACCTAAAAATGCTTGGCCCTTTTTATTATTCCCCCCTTTGATCTCTTATATTCCTAATTAATATTCATTTTGTAGGGCCCTTTTAATTTATGATAGCTTGGTCCCTTTGATTTATACCTTAACCTAATGTTTTAATCCTAAGGCCCCATTGTATTTATTAATACAAATAAGGCCTTAGTATTAACACCTTAGCCTAATCTCCTATTCCTTGAGTCCAATTTTATATTAGCTTGGTCCCTTTAATAAACATCTTAGCCTAAAGTTTTAAACCTAAGGCCCTGATGTATCTATTAATATGAATATAACCTTATTTTTAACACTCTAAGCCTAAATCTTTACTTTAAACTTGAGTTTTGACTTAACTTTCTTGCTTCTCACAAATCTGACAATCCTCGCTTTATCATGGCATTTGATCTAATGGAGTGAAAAAGGCTCGATCTTGGACTTAAAAATCATGTATCTTAAAATATATAATGATCCACACTTAAACGTGGAAAAGGGATCCAATATCTATGCCCTTAACCTTTATCCAACAGTTCTCACTTCATCACAAAGACTTGATCACATGGAGTGAAGCACAATTGAAAAGTCAAAGGATTATGGAAGGCCCATAGGATCAACACATAGTGCCCTTACATTTGAGGATTAAAATTAAATGGGTCCCACTAGATAGAAACAACCAATCACGAGTAATATCTCAGACCATGATCTTATAGCTCTCACTTACTTGTAAGACCTCTATCCAATGGAGTTTACTGAATTTGAGATCCTCAAAAAGTCTGTGAAGGTGCCAAGTGGCACTCTCACATTGATTCATAGGAATTTTATGATCTTAAATTTGACACTCACACGATCATCATTTTATGTCCACAAGGATGTATTTGACATCCACACGACCATTAACTTTAAGCCCATAAAATTAAAAGTTTTGCTTGCTTAAAATTGATGTTCATATGACCGTCATTCAATGTTCATAAGGAAGTATTTGACGTCTATGAGAAAAACAAATTTAAGTTAATGAATTATTCTACTCATGATCAAAATACACTCCAAAATGTTGTTATAAATCTTGTGAATTGCTTTAAAAATGACCAAAATCCCCCAGAAGATGCTTAAATATTGGAAATATTCAATATTAAAATGGTCTTATGGTTTAAATATATGCAAAATGAACCTAGTCCAAGTCTATACCTTAAGTTCCCTACTGCATTTTGTTTAGATACTATGAACCTTAAACTATAGACTTGTATTAGGTCATATTTTAAAGGATCTTTTTAATGTATAACTGCGACCAAATATTTCTAACTAAAGGTTTTAGTGTGTTTGTTAATAAAATAAAACTCTATTTGGCATTAGGTCATTAGATCATTTTGACACCCTTTGAGCATATTTTATAGGCTTGCCATAAATATTTTATCCCAAAGTATACATTGTGTTTAACAAACATAGTCTAAACTTTGGCCTAAAAATATTTATCCATGGTCTCCTTTGTATAAATCCAAAAAACATAGGCATAAACTTTGTAGCCTAAATATTTATTTCATGTTTAATAAACATGAAATAAACCTTAGCCTAAGAGGTTAAAACCTAAGACCCACCATAATAATGTGTTAACTTAAATCCTGGGCATCTTTATAGATCAACAACTCACACTTCATTGTGGGAGGATGATCCAATGATGCGAAGACCCTGTAGACTTTTAAATGGATTCCTACAAGCTCATGGGCTTGATGCATATAAAAATTGCATTCAAAGCAAAACTGATAAATGATCTGATGGTATGCACTTCCTCACACTTCATGATCTAATGTTACAAAAGCGTAAAACTTTTTAAAGGCCCATGAGTTTGTCACATGGTCAGTACTCATTCAACAAAGGGTTCATGTAGGATACATAGTATAAGAAGGTACACAAAGATGCTAAGTGGCACAACCATGAGTCTTGGTATAAAAAGGAGCCAATCACAAATAAAGACTTGAATCATGATCAATGATTCATGGTCACTCATAGGATCCTCATACAATAGTGCAAAATAAAAGAAGATATTTTAAATGCCAATGGCTAGTACTCAAAGTCATTTATGAAAAATGTCATGAAAGGTCCAGATCATTGCCACATAAGTACCATAAAGGCAAAAAGGATAAAGTAAGATATTTTGTGGGCTCAAAAACATGAAATTATAAAGACAAAAATCCAAATCAAATCCAAATCGTGTATGAGCCAAAGCCTAGATATATCCTTCCATTAAATCTCTAAAACCATAAACCCTACATAAAAGTGACCCAAGAGAACTCAAATGGTTACAATTTGATCTGAAGAGAGCTTGATTATGTTTTTTAGCACAAAAGAACTACCACAGAGACTAAATTATAATCTAGGGTAAATAAATTAGCAATTTGAAGTCATGGAAGCCTACAGATAGCATTTGAAAGAGGAGACAAAGCTCTACCTATAATAGATAGTGAAGGAAGGATCTTCAAAGACACTCAATTAGATGTTGTAGCCCTAAACTCCTCAGGCATCAAGAATTGGTCTGAACTCTTCTTCACCAAGGAGTAGCAGAGAATTTCCATGGTGAGTAAGAATCATTATGACTTGGTCACAATTTAGATGACCAGACTTCATTATGCTACTACCAAGCCTTAGGTACTTCATTGCATAGATGTTCTTGCTCTAATTTTTGTAGACTGTAGGGTTGATAATGATTAGATCATCTGAGAAGGAAATTCTAAGAGGGTAGTTTACATTTCCCCTATGTCCTTCAAAAAATACTATAAGCTCCCAATTCCCCATGTGGACTTATCCAAAATCAAGGAGTGGACCTTCAAGTATGACCTAGACACAATCTTTAGACCCTGGTTACACCTAGGAACCCATGTCTTCAGAGACTTTGAGGGTAAGATCCTAATAGTCCAATTTAGAAAGGGTATTAGGTTAATCATAACCTTATTAAATTGAGAATTAGGATCCCCCTCAACCACCTATGTAAACAAAATCTAGGTCCCCTATGTGTATTTCATGGTTTAAGAGAAGCTCACCCCTCTAATTGGAGACTTGATCAGTGTCTTCTTAACCAGGTAGTTCACAACTATCAAAAGGAAAATATCTAAGAATTTCTATATGATGTCATATTTACTAGATGCCCTTCTTTCCTCCATCATCTTTCTTGGAATTAAAAATTGGTCTCCTAGATCTAGAACCACCATCTCCTACCATTACCCCAAATTGCACATCTTTAAGTATAAGAACCACATATAATTTATCTATGATTATGTCTACCCAGCCATAGTAGAGGCTATTATAAGTTTTCCCATGCTTAGAGTCCATCCACTAATCAAGAAATATGTAGAGATGATGGGTAACACATGGTTCTATCCAGAATGCATAGTTATCAGGATTGAAGGAGTCATGTCCTCACCATATATATTGCCTATGTATGTACCAAACAAGCTGGCTAAGCAAGAAATTGATTCCCAACTCATCAATGGAGTTGATGGAATTTTTAAGGAGAAGAGCAAGTGTCTTCTCCATCCCTCCCCTCTAATTATTGGAAGGACTATGTTAAAATATTGGAAATAGGCATAAATCATGTCCAAACATAGGGACTCATTTGGGTTTTAACTTGATAAACTCAAAATGTGGGACCCCAAGAACATATTAAGTGATCACTTGAAGGAGAATAAGTTACACAAGCCTGAGTATATGCATTAGCTCAATGTTCATGACACCATTTCCATTAAGTCAAAGAACTGTGAAGAAGCATTGGCAAAGATGAAAGGGCACAACATCAAGCTTGAGAATAGATTGACAAAAGATAATAAGCTAGTAGGAGAGGTATGGCAGATGCATCCTCTCCAATATCACTTGTTTCCTAGACCATCCAAGACATCCCAAGAATAACCTCAAGTGGAGCATCCATAACCTCAAGGGAAAAATGTGCAAAGGCAAGATGAATAAGGCCATGGTAAGGAGTTTTTGGAAGAGAGACCTAGAGTTGGACCCTCATCCTTAGCCTTGTCATAAAGGCCACCTTCCCTAGTTAAACATAAAGATATGATTACCTTAGAACTATACAAGACATTTGAGGGTGCCCTTAAGTAAATTGTAGAGGTATATGGCACAAATGAAGAAGGGAAACAATTTGAAGAAACTCAAATCCAAGCAAGAGAGCCTAGAAAAGAGAAAGGAAAAGAGTTTTCTCTTGACATAGTCCCATTGGCCCCTAAAGATAAGAGGAAGGTAGAAATTTCATTGGTCCCTATTGGACCTAAAAGACCAAGGTTATCTCTCATACATCCTACTAGTGAGATCAACCTATTCAGTGATGAATTCCCTATTCATAGACCAATCATCCCTAGTTGGTTTATTTATGGTAAATTTCAAAAGACCCCTTCTCTCTCCCATTCGTGGGCCATAACAAAAGCTTCCAACATTAAATTACATGATGGAATTAAGCCATGGATTAGGGATATATTGAAGGAAGAGGAATAAATAAGGATTATGGTCACTCTAGGACCAGAGAGTAATAAAATGGATGCTCTAGGAGCATCAAGTAGCATAGGTGTGGAGGTCCCAAAGCCTCTAAATTTCATAGGGTCATCCACCATTATGTAGTGTAATCTAGAGACAACTAGATTAGAAAGGGTCACCACTAGGAAAGCCATGGTGGGAGCTAAGGAATTCACCTTCCAAAAGGTTGATCCCTTTATAGGTCTAACCAAAATAATATTCGTTAATATTAAATAAATATTAACACACATTAGCCAAGATATGAACATTAAAAACACCATTAAATGTTATGGGGCCTTTATCACCAATAATTATAGACCTTTGACATCAATGAAAATATTTCTAACACTTGTGATTATTTACATTGTCCTTAGTTTGCCTAGTATATGGTGAAATTTGAGCTTAGGATATATTATATTATATATTAGTTTGAATGTATACTCAATTGTAATTGATGATTTATCATAATATTTGAGACTAATATAAGCAATCACTCACTTTATTTTCTATTTCACCCTTCTCTTTGCTCTTTTTTTACACCAGATCACTTTAGTTTAAACTTCATTATAAATATGCATCTAGATTAATCTATAGCTTAATTTTGGATCATAATTCACTGAGTTAACATATATCCTTTACAATTCACAAGGAATAGACCGTGGTGGCTCCCAACCATCACTTATTTTAAATTTTATGGAACACTCATACATATCTCTAATGTTATTTCACCAAAAGTGACATCAAGTTGCCACAACCTGCTACTCATGCTCTAAATTCTTAGAATTCTAAAATGAGAATTGTTCTTTGAACACTGAGAACCTTTATGGTGCATTTAGAGACATCAAAATTTCCATATATCAATGCTTTCAAGTTGTTTTTTAGAGGCATTCATACTATCCAAGACATATTTTGTAAGCAGTCTCTCTCTTGGCTATCTTATGAGGAGGCGAAAACCAAATTCTAGTTAGCCAACATTGATAGATAATCTTACAAAGAAATCCTTAATGTTATTCTACCTTTAATTTTTTACAAAATATTTGTTAATTTTTCTCATCCTTGGTGGAAGGACTATAAGTGGTATGTTTAAAATCCTTTTCATAATTACACTCCTTGACTTGGCTATGGGTGGATTACTCCCCACATGCCTATGGTGGACAAGCTTAACTCTCACTGGGGTCTTCATTATTCAATTCATACCTAGTGCTTTTTCATATTATCTGGGAGGCTTGCTTAGAGAATAATTTAGCTCACTTCACATGGTGTGTTATGTATTAGGGCTTGCCTATAGGCAGATGTATTATGTATTTAGGAATATCCTTTTCTAAATGCCCTTTCTATGGTCATCTGGAAATGCTCCCTCATCTTTTTTGGCACTACTCCAAATCCCAGCAGGTATGAACATGGATTCATGACCTTTTTAAGCCTCTCGATCCCAATTTATTTCAATGGCAGCATATCCTTCATGGAGATAAACCCACCTTGCCTTTTAAATACACCCAACTCTAGCATATTTTTAGAGTGGAGATTTTATTTTGGTTATGGAAAGAAAGAAATAAATAATGCAGTGTTTAGCAATGTTTCTTCAAATTATAACTTTTTTGCTTTTAATAAATCCTCCATTATTTCCAATGTGCTTTTATAGATTCAAGTCTAATAAAATAAATTTTCCATGGAGATTGGCCATCTTTAGGACCTTCTCACTCATTGGTCAGATGATATTTGTGATATGGCATAGATTCCTCCTTCTCCACCCAAGGATAAAATAATTATTGGAAGAAATGCTAGTCTTCCTCCCTAACGTGGTCACCTATGTAGCCAGTCTTAGCACCACTCTCATAGTTTAAATTTGTATCATCACATGTCTCCTCTTAGATAGCAGTGAGGGTGGAAGCCCCCACCTCCTTACCCTACTAGGTAGGATGGTTGGAGTACACCTCCTCCTCTATTTATAAATGCTTGGGGGGTGCCACATGTAGGCTAGAGAGACATGATGGACAAGTTCCCCAAACTCTCTCTTTCCATTTCTCTTACTTGATAATAATAAGATGATAAGGACATTGATTAGGCTTTTGGTTGGGAGCCAATTCTAGATGGCAATGACTTACCTAGCTTGGGTTGGGTTTTGGATGATATGGATCCTCTACCTTCTGACCTTGCTTTAACAACTTAATTTTTTTGTTTAAGATTTTATGATGACTCATTCCTAAGTAGGGCCTAGTGTTATTTTTATTCTATTGTTACTCATTCCTAAGCTTGGCCTAGTTTTACTTGAGGCGTGCTTTCATACTGCCTTTTTTTTTTTGAATTATTTGTATATTATATATTTTATTAATATATAAATATATTTCATCAAAAAAATATAAAAATATCTAATTTGAGATCCATACCTATTAATTGAAAATCATAATTACATGACAACTTTTAACTCAACTGAAGTTAGCCTAAACTCACCTGGGGTTAGTTTGAACTCATTCCATGTTTAAATTCAACCTTAACTCACCTTGGGTGAGAGTTAAATTTTGAGGCTATAAATATAAGGTCATACCTATTGATATCCAAGTTATCTTGGTGTAAAGTTATAATGCTCATTCGGATGCAAAGAAAACTTTAAATCAATGTTAGCATGCCAAATTCATAATCCAATCATCCAAGCCAAGGTGATAAAAGAGGAGCAAATGGAGCTTCATTGATGAAGATTTATTGATGCACAAAACTGAGAAAGGCACTTCAACAATCCATTTGGAGCTCCAAGGAAGGTAAAATAGTTATTTATTTTATGTTCTAGTTGTGTTTTCATTTGTATGCTTGTTACCTATGCTCCCCCTAGTGTCTAGGTTAGAGGTATTAATTGATTAGTGTTTTATTTTGATTTTATTTTAGTGGACTAACACAAGACTAACCTCCCCTCTACATATTCCTTATACACATGATATCACACCTAGTGGGACCAAGTATCGCATATGGCTAGGGAGATTGATATGTTACTTTTAGTTTTTCTAATGGATGCATATAAATATTTAAGTTTCAAGTTTTAGCTTTGTTTTTTTACGTATTTTTTTAAGAAATTTGTAGGTTTCAAGGATTGACACTAATTTTTTAGATCGACATTGATTATAGGAACCGACCATGATCTCTATGTAATAAATAAAACAAGGTAGGGAACATGGCTAACAATGGTTTTACTCAATTTTTCTTTCCTTCATTTTATGTTTGATGATCTACATGTTGTTTGTATAACCTATTTCTTATAGAATCTTTGAGATGTTTGGGTTTTAATCTCATTTATTAATCATTTTTCCATCAAAATAGACTTTATTTTTATGTGTTTTATAGGAAATATTGATTATCTACCTTAATTGACATCAATCTCTATAATCAACATTGATCTCTGTGGATTGGTGATTATTGGTCTTTGAAATAAGAAATTAGAAACCTGAGAGCTAAATTTAAAATGTTATTTTCTCACTTGATTTTGGGATTCTAAGTAGGCAAATGCTATAACAATTTTTAGGTCCTAAGGTGGAAAGAGCAAAGTTTAAGTATGGTTAAATCTTAGACACATTGTATTTGGTGCTTAAAATGTACTTAGTTGTTTTCATCTCTTACTTGTTTTTTAAGTTTTTGCAATTATCAGTAAGAAATTCAAGGGGATAAACTTCATGGCATATTTTGTTTGGTGTTATAAAAATGATATCATACTTTAGTTAAATACTCATAAGAGTTTTCAAATTATGTTTTTTGTTGAGTGTTTGCTTCACAAGATGAGTGTTACATGTATGTTCTCCCCATGTCCCCTTTAGGGCACTTGGGTGATCAAAAATACTTATTGCATTTGTCACTTTCATCCAAAAGTGTGGAAGGAAATTTTCTAAGGCTCTCCCTAAAGTCTGAGTAATTTGGGTGACCCTAAAATGACCCTAAAGTCCTACTCAATTTCTATTTCATGCTTTTTGGCTTTTGAGCAGGAATTCATCACCTCCCTATGGGTTCTCTAGGGAAGTGTTGACCCAGGAATTCATCTCCCAACATCACTTCAACCCCAATCCATGGTAGGTGTATACAAATTGACGTCAAATTACTAGGATGCTTGTTTGAGTGGTTAAGGAAGCTCCATTAATAAGAGACTGCCTCAGAATGTATGTTTAACTTAGACATTGCACTACATTGAGAATTTAATGGATTTAATGATTGTAAAAAGGGTAAGACTTTTTAACAATAAGCTAGTTAATGTAGATCCAAATGACATGTTGTGACCTGATGTTAAGAACACATATGGGACCATTTAGAATGTATGAAAATTGATAATTTTTTGGATAACCCCACTTGTCATGGATATATTGTTAATGCAAGGTGTGTAGCTTGAAGTTCCATGTCACCATACAAACTCTTGAGAGAAGAGGGGACCTAAAAACCCTACTTTTCATGAGAATTTTAATTTTTAAATTAACAACTTAAATCCTTCTCAAGAGCAAGTATATAGATGAAATTTGATAGTATGAAGCTACTTTATCAGTTTCTAGGATTAAGAAATTACACTTAGGTGTTCTTGTCATTTTTTTCCTTTTTACTTGCATTGTCTTGAGTCAAAAATATTTGTTTATCATACCACTTTCAAAATAATTCATGTTTTCACATCATTATTTTATTTAAATAAGTGTTATATCATCCGTTTGACACCACACTTTGTCTTAGTCATTTTTCAAACTTGTGTGTGTGTGTCACTTATTTGAAGGGGTGTCATTACACTACCCATTTCATTCCAAGTCTTGTGCCTTAATTTTTTTAAAATAAACCATTTGTCATAGCTTTAGACTATGATAGCATTGTTGCACTGCTCACATTATTTCAAAGACTTGTTGCCTTGTGTCCAATTACAATTTCAAAGCCATGTGTCCCTTTTTGGTTTATGCCTAGTATCGTGATGCCATTCATATTGGTCTAGTTTGTTATCCATTAAAAACCAAGCCTTATAAATCAATTTAAAAATTGGTCTTGATAAGTTCAGATTCAAACATTGACTAGTTTATGCCTAAGCCTCACATAATTTTAGCTTAGACATTTATATATCACTTTTAGGTTGAGCAACTTAGACTAGTTCCTTACTTGATTTAAAGACTATTTTTGTGTCTAGATTTTGGAATTGGTCTATCTTCCATGTGCCTAAAGTCCAATATCTTTTTTCAAAGTTAAAGTTTATGTTTGAATTTGAAAGCCTAGTTTGAGTCAAAGTGTTTCAAATTTTTTAGATTAACCTTCTTGCCTTTTAAACTGAGTTTATGCCAAGTCTAGATTTTATACCTTTGTTTCCAAAAGATCTCATAAATTACCCTTTATTTTCTTAGACCTAATGCGTTTCAAAGTCTAGATTTTGTGATGTGTTTCTAAAAGACCTAGACTTTACATGTTTACTTCATAGACCTATGCGTTTTCCAAGTCTAGCTCTTGTGTCATGTTTTCAAGAGTCCTAACATCTTGCCTCTTTATTTTAGACATAATCATTTTGAGCCTAGATTTGTGCCTTGTTTCTAAAGACCTAGAAACCTTTTTCATTTTTTATACCCTAGATTAGATTTGTTTGAAACATTTTTTACCAAGTTTGGCATTTAATTTTATCCATTTACTTGACTATTTGTGTAAGACATTTCACATTAGACCTTTTGGACTGAGTTTATCATTGACCATTTTGGAGAATAGATACATCCCTAGGCTAGGTTTAAACCATTTTTAGAAATAGACAAGACCTATTCCTAAACCAATTTTCAAACCTAGACTTAGACCAAGACCATTTTCATAGACTAAGACCACCCTCTTTGGGCTAATTATAAAACCTAACCATGTTGATTATCATATGCTATGATCACCATTCTTTGGGAAAATTAACATACCAAGTTCACCCTTTTAATGACTACCTGATCCTCTACCTATACCATTAATCCTCCTTTGGCCTGTGCTAGCAACCAAGATTTGTAATACCCAAAGATTACCATTCTAGGCCCTTATCCTTTGGATTGAATTAGTAATCAAGATTTACAATACCCATCCATTATCGTTTCATGCCCTAGTCCTTTAGCTTATGTTAGTAACCAAACTTCATAACACCCATCCATTACCATTTTAGGCCCTCATTATTTGGCTTTCATTTAAAAACCAAGCTTCACAACACCCTTCCATTACTATTCTAGGCCCTTAGTCTTTAGATTACATTAGTAATTAAGCTTCACAATGCCCTTTCATTACTATTTTAGGATCGTATCCTTTGGCTTGTGCTAGAAACCAAGCTTCATAAGGTCATTTCTTTACCATTTTAGGCCCTTCCATGTATGGTAACTCATTATCCCAATAAGGTTATGCAATTATGACTATATGGGTCATAATTGCCATCCTAAACTGGTAACCAACCTTTGTTGATCCCATCGTAGATGAGCCTATTTACAAATAGATAAGTATCCAATCATCGATCATTCTTCATCTATTACCAACCATCCCCCTCTTTATAAAATCCATGCCAATCATTAAGTCACAACAAATTCAATCAATACCTCTCCAAGATCCATAATTTTAAGACCAAGATGTGTTCAAAATTGATAGTTTACAACCAATTGTAAACCAAGGCCAAGAAATCCAACCAATCCATGATGTTTTTATAGAAACACATATTTGTGATGAGTCAACTTGTGATGAATCAGCTTTTGATCCTTTCCTTTTGGTTAAGGATTCTCACTCTGACAAGCCAATCTTTGTTGAGTCACTTGTTAATGGTTATAATCACCTTTAGGCAAATCATTGTCTCAATCATTGTCTTATTTTTAAATATCCTCCCTTTGACAAGCCAGTCTTTATGGAGATGTATCTTGACCTTTTTACCCTCATTGAGGAGTCTCACTTTGACAAGCTAGTCTTTGTGGAGTCACCCCTCAAGTTGTTCCCTCTTTGAGAGGCTTCACCTAAATGAGCGAGTCTATGTTGAACCCTTTTTAGATGAATATATTCTTGAAGAGACCATTATGCCATCATAAGTCATTACTTGTTTGCTATGAAATTTTCAACAAAAAATCATTATAGTAGCATCGACAATAAAAGAATAATCAACATCAAAGTTAAGTTTTATTTTTGAACCTATATCATATTTAGCATCAAAAGTAGAATCAATGTCAATATCTACACTAGATTCAGAGTCCCTTGAGTCAAACTCAACTTCAAAATTAGAATAAATTCATGGTTGTTACAATATTAGCTACACATTCTTTGAAAATCAATTTGAATATATTTGTGATCCTTCCATATTTTTTTAGGATGATTACTTCAGCATCAACACAAGTTCTCCTAGTATCTTATATGATTATTGTGTTACCTCTTTACATTCCATTACCATTCCACGTGCCATTAACACCAACCATGATAGCCATTATATTGGCATTCCACCTCCTATAAGGGTCAATTAGGACTAAGAAAATCACACCTTGTTAAATTATAGCCATGGTGATATATTAGTTTCATTAAATTAGGGAGGCCAAGACCACATTCATGCAAAAGAAGAACCATCTCTTAGTGAAACCTTTTCTAAGGTGCTAGGGGGAAATCAAAGTCCAAACTCAATATCTTCTAGTGAAACCTTATTTGAGGTGATAAAAGGAAATCAAAGTCAAAAGTCAATGTTCTTTAGTGAAACCTTCTTAAAGGCATTAGGGGATAATCAAGATAAATTTATTGGTGAAAACCTCTTCAAGGTGCCAATAGCTTATTGGTACAATTCTTCATTATTTGATGAAGACATTATCAGAGATAACATCAAAATAGCTTTCAATATACAACATAATCAAGTGGTAGATACTCTCAAGCCCAAATAATAGAAAAATATGGTGGTCCTATTGAGAGCATATTCATAAGTCTTCAACCCTACCACAACCATTTCTATCAAATTTATAATCAACAATGTTGTGTATGCCTAAAATTTGTGATCTTCATTTGTTTCCCAATTATTATACATACCATTATAATCTATTTATTCATCCCATACTTATATTACATTTCAAAATCAGACCTATTAACCAATATTTATCCTTATTTACCATCCCTAGTCACACTTACCTTTATAGAGGCTATGAAGACATCTTATCTTGAAGTTTGGAGGAAATAGAATCAAAAGCTAACAAAGATCACCATAATATTATTGGAGTCCAAATCAGTAGCAGATTTTTGATAGAGTAGTTATTTAGAAGAGGTGTGGGCCAGTAATTTACATGATTGACTATTCTAATTATATCATATGTTGATTAGGACGTGCATCTCCAAATTAGTAGGAATAATAAAAACATTTACCTTGCTAGAACTATTTACCTTACTTTTTCCATTTATCATTCACCTTATCATTATTTCATACCTTGTAATTCACCTTATATTCTCACTTCGGCGTAACCATATTACCATTATATCAAATTATCATAACATCACTATCTTTATACCACAACATATTGTATACCACTCTATCATGCCTTCACTATTGAACAATGATATTTTTAAACTCCTCACCCACCCCTTTGACCTTGGTTTTATTCCATTGGTTCTTTGGGCACCTTTAATGAGGGGATTCAAATGAAGTTTTAGTAGTTGATTTAGTATTATAAACAAAATCAGTATATTGGACCAGTATGATAGTGGTTTGGTAGTCTCGTCCTTCATTTGTTATTTCATTTCATTGTGAGTATTACTTATTATAATCACCTTTGGGTAAATCAATGTCTGATTCCATGCTACTAATTATAACCACATTTACATAAATTAATATCATCAACCTATGTTGTTATTTCCTAATTATAACCACCTATGGTAAAATTAAGAACAACACCTTTACCATGCATTATCATATCACTTTGTTATTCCTATGTTATTTTGTGTCATTTGCCTAATTCACAAACTTGTTACTACCTAGTTGGATTCCTCCATTGTAAGGTAGAACTATAGTGAATTGAGGTCTTCATAAGACTATGTAGGTAATGCTTGATTCATGTTGAGGTCACCTCAGTTACCATTTGCCATGCTCTTACCATTTTATGAGTAACTTCATCTAACGCTCTCACCATTTTTTGAGTTGGACCATTTTGTATTGCATCATTCTCAATTGAGTTGAGATGCATAAAAAAATTTAAAAACAATCAAAACATTTTGAAATCATAAAAAATAGAAAATTGGCTTACAATATCCTAAAGAGATATAAAGCCTCAACATCCAAAAACATTTGTCCTATCTACACCTAGTCATCCATACTCGATCTACCCTACTATAGCATAATCTAGTGTTGGTTCAATTCCATTCCACTACCATTGGAGGTGTGACCTTCCCTTTACATGTATCTTTGCTTGCAAACACCACCCATTTATCATTCTATTAAGATTTCACGTGTAGTTATTGACTTGGTTGATAATAGGATGCTTTATGTTGCTTTCACTTTCAAGCTTTATGTGTGTTTATTTTCTTAGTTATTTGTTTGTTTACATGTTTATTTTATTTCATTATTGTGCCTTGACTCAATCTATATGCATTATTTGGGTGATTTATTGTGCATTATATTTTTGAGTCCATCGATATTCATATGTCAATATTATCATCATAGTTTTTATTATTGGTGTATTATTTTAGATTGTTTATTGGATCACTTTTCAGTCTTTATGCATATTTCATCTTAGTTATCATGGTGCATACTGTCATGTGTTATAGAAAAAATTATCTTGATAAATCTTACAATCAATGGTGTCATAAAAACTTCTCCTTTGTCACCTTGGTAAATCCTCCCACCCTCCTTGATCAAGTCAACCCATTTCCCATTCTGGTTGTATTCATGCTAATAAGGATGAGCATCTCCACATTGGTAGGTACAACTAAATCATGCACATTAATCAATCTTATTCTTCTATTATATTATCTCCCGCATCTGGGTGAACTACATTAGCCTGAGATCTATTTAGACTATGTAGGAAATGCTTGGATACATGACATATGTTGGGTTAGCTTAGATACCTTTATTCTTCAAATCATGTCTTTCATCACTTTACACATCCTCATGCTCCTGGTTGTTTGTGATTAGACCATCTCATCTACATTTGCACCCGTTCATCTTTAATATGTATGACAAGTTATATCCTTGAGTTATGCTTGCCAATTTACCCTGCTAAGGCATACTCAAAAAATCATTATTTAATCTATGTCATCTTAATGATTATAATTTATTATGGATAAATCCTTATTTTGAATGATCCACCCTACTAGGGCATGTGCTTGTGCTACTGATTATAACCACCTTTGAGAAAATAAGTATCTCAACCTTTGTTACTAATTATAACCACCTTTGGGCAAATAAATATTTGTAATAATTATTTCAATTGGATTAATCTCACCCATGGGTTAATTTCCTTCTTCTTTTTGCTTATTTTTGAGGGATCATTCATCAACCATGTATTGGCCACTCCCTCAAGGGGGAATCATTATAGGCTTTACAAACATTATTTAGAGCTTATTCTTCAATCATTATCTTCTTTCCTTCTTAACATAATTTTCATTATTTTATAATATATTACTATGCATATATTTTATAATGCCTTACCAAATAGGGGAAAATTGTAGACACCCCATTCTGGCCACAACTATCTTCCAATCAAACTTCAAACTGATTTTTACCAAATATTATGCATTAAGCCTAAAAATTAGTGAACATCCCAATTTCATTTTTGCATCATCCATCAATGCTCAGAATCATGTTAAGGCATCCCTATTTTGATTCCAATCACATACGTAATAATTACCTCTCATGGATTCATCTCCATTCACCTTGTGACCTAACAACTGGCAATTTGGCCTATGGACCCATTAAGTGAGGCACTTGATCAAATATTAAAAGAGATAAAATGTTAATTAAAATGAATCAACTAATTAAAACAAATTAAAAACTTAGATAAATTATCCATTTGAAATTAATGAATATCTAAAAATAGAAATTTCAAAATTCAAAATATCAAGCCTTTTCATCATTGCATGTATGAGTTGTCAAGCTCTTCGAAACTATCTCAAAATATCTAATTTGAGAGACATGCCTATTAATCGAAAATCATAATTACATGAAAATTTTCAACTCAATTGGAGTTAGCCTCAACTCACCTAGGATTAGTTTTTACTCATTCCACTTTTAAACTCAACCTTAACTCACCTTGGGTGAGAGTTAACTTTTGAGGTTATAAATGCAAGGCTATACCTATTGACATCCAAGTTATCTTGGTGTAAAGTTATAATTCTCATTTGGATGCAAAGAAACCTTTCAAGTAATGTTATCATGCCAAATTCATAATCCAATCATCCAAACCAAGGTGCCAAGGAGAGAAGGATCAAATGGAGCTTCATTAATAAAGACTTATTCATGCACAAAATTGAGCAAGCCACTTAAATAAACCATTTAGACCTATAAAGAATGTTAAAAAATGATTTATTTTGTGCTCTAGTTGTGTTTTCATTTGTATGTTTGTTACCGATGCTCCCCTAATGTCTAGGATAGAGCTATTAAGTGTTTAGTGTGTTATTTTAATTTTGTTTTATTAGACTAACATAAGACTAACCTTCCTTATATGTATTCCTTGTTCACAAATAGAAATAGGGGATAGAATGGGCTTAGCATTCCTATCAATAGAGGCCTACAATATCTACAATATCAGGTTATCAAAGGTCAAGAGGGATGCAAATTAACAAGGAGAATCCCAAAGGAGTATGCTTCTTATGTGGATATTTAGATCATTATGCATGAGAGTGCCCACTTAGAACTTTTATCGATGGTTTATAGAAGGCCCATGTATTTGAGTAGACTATTGGAAATGTGGGATGTGCACACTACATGCACATGGTAGTGGATAATCAGTAGGCAAAGCACTAGACTATAATGATTAAGACTATAGGTAGCAATTCATGGGGTTTTTGTATTAGTATTATTTAACTTAGGAGATTTTGATTATTTTATTATTCCATACCTTTTGGATTGTTGTGGGTTGGTGTCATCTAGTAAGGGTGATTGTTGGGATGTTGAGTTAGCCTCTAGGGGTAGGATGATGGTAGACTCTTTTGTTAGTGGTTATACTCTTGACTTGGGCATATTCATGACCATTATCGATCGTTGTATCATACCCTTGGGTTATTATGATGTTTTGGTTATGGATTGGCTCAGGGCCTACCAAGCTAAGTTGGATTATCATAACAAGGTTATTAAGTGTTGTGATAACCTTGGGAGCATGGCTACTATCATAGGGATCAAGAGACCCATATCTCTTTGTATGATTTTTTCTATACAATTTAGATAGAGTGAATGTAAGGTATGTTATATGTTTACTATCATAGTTAGTGATAGATCAAATGAGGAGAGTTTAGGAGCAACACTTGATGACCATCCTATACTCTAATATTTTCCATATGTGTTTCTAAATGAGTTGCCTATACTACCCCATTTGAGGGAGATATATTTTAGGATTGATCTTGTCCCTAGAGCAGAGCCTATATCCAAGGGGCCATATAGGATGACTACCCTTGAGATTTTTGAGCTCAAGATGTAGTTGGAATAACTTTTAGAGAAGGGACTCATTCATTATAGTGTTTCTCTTTGAGGATCACATGTGATCTTTGTGAAGAATAAATACGGTTCCCTTTGCCTATGCATTGACTATCGATAGCTAAATAAGGTGATGATCAAGAATCATTACCCCCTTTCGAGGATTGATGATCTATTTGACTAGATGAGAGGGGCTAGGGTATTCTCTAAAATTGATCTTAAGTTAAGATACCATTAGTTGAGGATAGTAGAAGTAGATATCCATAAGATTTTCTTCTAAACACATTATGGGCACTATGAGTTCACAGTAGTACCTTTTGGGTTGACTAATACACCTAAAATCTCCATGAGTTTTTTGAATGGTGTATTTAGGACCTTTTAGTATAGGTTTGTTATGATCTCCTCAATGATATTTTAATCTAATCTTAGATTTAGGAAGAGCATGTGGAGCACCTATTCCAGGTATTGCATATTTTATATGAAAATAAATTAATGGAAATTTGAGCAAGTTTTATTTCTTCCAGATAGAGGTTTAGTACTTGGGTCATGTCATCTCAGGTGAGGGGATATAAGTAGACCTCTCAAAGATATGAGAAATTATTGAGTGGATTGTACCCACCAATGTGATAAAGGTGCGTATTTCATGGGGTTGGTATGTTATTATTGTTGCTTTGTCTAGGACTTCTCTTGGATAGCACACCCCATCACTTTCCTTTAGTGAAAAGGGAAGAAGTTAATTTGGTAAAATAAATGTGAGCAAGCCTTCCAAAAATTGAAAGAGTGTTTAACTAGTGTACCGATCTTAGTGGTTACTAATCTAAAGGGTGAATTTTTGGTGTGTATCAATTCTTCCAAATTGGGATTGGGAATCATTTTCATGCAGGACAATTGGGTCATTACCTTTGAGTCTCAAAAACTCAAGGACTATGAGTTGAACTACCCCATTCATGACCTCAAGTTAGTAGTAATGGTTTATGCACTTCTTATATGGAGGCATTTCCTCCTTGGTAGTAAATTTGTTTTAAGGATAGACCACTTGAGTCTCCAATGCATCTTCACTCAGCCTAACTTCAATGTGCATTAATAATGTTGTATGGAGTTCCTTTGTGAGTACCACTTTGACATTTAGTATATCGAAGTGAATGATAATGTTATAGTAGACACCTTGAGTAAGAAGTGACATGAGATTTCAATCATGATTATCTAGGATGTGTTGGATAGCACACAACATGAGCTTATATCTTTGACCTTTCACACTGATCTGAGAGGGAAAATTCTTGAGCAGATGCCTAGGGATAGTCTTTATCAGGATACTTTCTAGATGTTAGAGTCAAAAGGCCCCAAAGGGCAAGTTTGTCAGTTATTCCTTGGATTTAGATGGTCTTTTGAGACATAAAGGGCACATTTATCTGCCCATTTTTTATGGTTTATGAGACTTGATTTTATTAGAGGCCCATCAAGCCCCCTATTCAGCATACCTTAGGGTTAAGAAGATGCACGTAGAGCTTAGATAGTTGTATCATTGGCCTAGATTGTGACATGACATTATAGATTTTGTATCATGATGTCTTGAGTATCATTGGGTTAAGGTAGAACATCAACATCTAGTAGGTCTTTTATATCCACATGGCATACTAGAGTGGAAATGGGACTCCATTTCTCTAGATTTTATTGTTGGCCTACCTCTCTCTTCCTATCCCCATGATGTAATTATGGTGTTAGTGGATAAGTTGACCAAGGTAGCTTATTTATTCTATAATGAAGACCACTTACAATGTCATGGTTGTGGAAAAGGTCTCCTTGGATGACATTGTTCAATAACATGGTATTTTTTTAATGATTATTTTAGAAAGAGACCCTGTGTACTTCTAAGTTTTGGACTATCATTCAAAGGGCATTGTCACTTAGCTCAACTTTAACACATCATATCACCCAAAAATAAATGAGAAAACATAGTGGGTCAATTAAGTGTTAGAGGACATGTTACACATGTACGTGATGGATCAATAATCATGTTGGGAGGACTAATTATACTTGGTTGACTTTGCCTACAATAATAGTTATCACAGTTCCCTTAAGATGGTTCCATGTGAATCTCTTTATGGTAAACCATGTAGGACTCCTCTGAGTTAGGATAGACTTGAGGATAGGGTTGTGATTGGCCCAGCTATGCTAAAATACATGGAGCAATAGGTAGTCCTCATTCGATAGCACTTTTAGGAGGCACAAGAAAGACAAAATAAGTATGTTAATGTAAAGAGGATAGATCAACATTTTACAGTCAAGAACAAGGTCTTTTTGTGAGTATGATTGAATAAAAACCTGATCCACTATGGAAAAGGCTCTAAGATTGTATCCCATTTTGTAGTTACCTTTGAATTCTTGGAGATAGTGGGACCAATTACTTACTAATCTTTTCCACCCAATTTGTCTTGATCCCATGATGTTTTTCATGTTTCACTTTTGAGGAGATGTGTTCTATATATTTTTCATGTTTTGGATTGGATGGATTTATAGGTCAAAAGGGATGGGAAAATGATCTTGGGTCCCATACATATTTTGGTTCATCGAATATTGGGCCTTCAAAGCCATGATTTGGACTAGGTCAGGGTCTAGTGGGATAGATATGATGAATCTACAACTACTTGGGAGGATACGGTACCCTTGGGAGCCTGGTATCCATACCTATTCTAGTGAATTTTAAGAGGAAGTCTACTTTTAGGGAGGGGGGATTTGAGACCCCATTTTGACAAAATTCCCTATTATATATTTTGTTACATATTTTGTGGACTTGATGGATACATGTTAGACTATTTGAAGGCATGGGGTGCCTACACTTTATATTTTTTTGACATCATGGACATTGATTACCCAGTTTAGTATATTTTATTTGTATGCATAGTTAATTATGAGTGGATATACCTTGTTATTAAAATATTAATATTGAATATCATGATGTTTTAATTTTGTGAATTTATAGTTGATTATATTTCACTAACCAATATCTATGAGTGTCTTATAAAAAAATTATAGTGACAATTATACTAATTCATATTATTTTAGATATAAATTAATTTTTCATGGATGTATTTGATGTTTGTATTGAGTGTGCAGGTTGTAGGGGGTCAAATTAAGGATTAAAAGGGACTCAGACATGCCTTGAGTAATTATATGCACATCTAAAATCATCGTAAACCTTTAATATTATACCCCGCTTTCTTTTCAAATTGTTAATTGTATTATTTTGTCTTTTAAATTATTCTCTTTATTATTTTTAAATCTTGGTGTTATGACTTAAACCACTCTTCTAATTTTAATCATCCTAAACCTATGTTAACCAAATATGAGGTTATTTAACCTTTTTAAGGGTTGGGTTGACCCAAAAACTCAACCCATGTGTTCAAACTCGAATTTGTGCTTCCAACCACTTTTTAGCTTGAGTAATTGACAAGAAAAGCTTCTCTTACTAGTCCCGTTTGAACCTATATATATACCCATTGGTTAGATAGGGTTTTCAAGGCACTTTGACCACTTAAAGGTCATATAAAGTCTTATTTATGACCTAAATTTTGCTTCCACAAGCAAACCTCCCTTTTTGAAAAAAAAAGTTGTGTTATGTTTTTGGAGTGCAATGAACACACATGTGAGTATGTAAGGGCATTTAAGAGATTTGTAAGAGAAATTTATGGAGGTAAGTCACGTCTTTAGAATGAGGATGGCCATATGTCACCCTCATATTGGTATTTATTTTTTGTTTTCTTCTATTTTTAAGGACCTTCTTTTGGTCTTTTTGAGTTTATGCATTTTAGATTGTTGGAAAGCTTGGGTGCTTGGAGAGAGAGACTTTTGGAAGAGTGTCAAGTGGATATTTTGGTTTGAGGTTGTCTTGTTTATTATTTTTTTATGCTTGAATGCTTTCTCTTCTCTTGATTCTCTTGAATGAATCTCATTTATATAAAAATGAACTAATATGTTTACTAGATTTAAGGCCTTGTTTTTTTTAGATTCCCTTAAGATTTTATATTTTGTATTATTGTCATGTTTTACCTTTCTTGTTGTGTTCTTTCTTTGTTGTTTTGTTAATGTTGGGTATGGGATAACCTCTATTCCACCCATGTTGGCATTGGCATAAGTGCATGTATTTAGAGAATGAGAGTGAAGCTCTTACTTATGGATTGTTAGACAAGCCCACTCTAGTCTCAGTGGCATAAATTTGCTTATGAGAAGTGGAACCTTTTTATAAGGTTAAAAATCCACTGTCCTTTATGAGATATGGGAGGTCTAAGGAGGGTTATGGGAGGTCTAAGGAGGCATGATGTATTATGAGAGATCTAAGGAGGCATGATTTATTATGGGAGGTCTGAGGTAAATTATTGCTTGACAAACACTTTTTTATTTGGATTTGAAAGCCTTAAGTTTATTGATAAACTTATGTGACAAAAAAGGCAAGAGCCCTCTTCTATTCCCTTTAGTGAAGTCATTTTTGACTTCCTTATTTTTTATGTTTTCTTTTTGAACACCTTGTTATTGTATCCTCTTTATTATTGATACCAAACCATTTTCCTTTCAAGATTATTCATTATGCATATGAGTTTGAGGTATGCCTCTTTCCCTTGGGCTTGGGGGAGGATATGCATGAACCTCATTTGGTGAGATTTGCATTTAATGATGTCTATAGGATGGGTGTTCAAGCACCTTCCTTTGGCCTATTTGGGTATTTTATTGAAGTGATCTTGGAGCTTAATTACTTATGTGTAGGTTTCTTTCTTGGAGCTTGGAGCTTGATGTTGGGACATAATGGTTGCACTTATATGTTATTTGACATCTCAAGTGTTTTATGTTGTTGAAGAGATTCTTCTCATTGGAGGGATGATATTTTGATGAACTTTTTTTAAAACTTGTAGCCTTGGACATCTCTTTTATGGACTTTTGTAAATGGGTTGTATTGAGACAATGATTTTAGTCTTATGAATTTGAGATTTATTTCTCCTATATTTTGTTGGGAATGCTTGTAATACTTTTTGAATGAATATTTTCAAGAATGTTTCTACCTTTCCTTCCTCTTATGTTATTGTTATCAATATATAAAAATATTACTAGTTAAATACATAAGTTTGAGAAAATGCATGTTCATTGCATTCTTTTGATTTTTAGTTGTTCATATATATATATATATATATATATATGATGTATAAGTGAATATTGTGAATGAAATGTGGTGTTGAAGTTATTTTTGTAGCATTTGAATGTAATCCATACTATTGATAAAAATGGATTAAGTAGTTTCAAAAGGGAGACAAATAACATGTTATTCTCTTGAAGTTGTATGTTGTTTATGAAAATGCATTCTTTCTTATTTCACATAAGTTTAGAAAGAAGAAGTTATTGTTGAATTTAAATATGACACTAAACAAAATACTTCACCTCTATACTTCTCTTTGCTTTATTATAATATTAAAATATGAATATGAAAATTGTTATTTCAAATTCATTCATATGAAAAATAATAATAATACACTTATTTTAGAATGTTGGAAATTGTCCCATTAAATCTTATTTTTGAGTATTTAACAATAAACAAAATTATTAGTATCAATATATTTTTAATTAAAATAAATTGATTAGTTTTCCTTATTTGTATATTTATTCATTGATTCATTGCATGTAACTAACCTATTATTATTATTATTATTATTATTATTATTATTATTATTATTAAGTTTAGTTATATATATTATGTTCATTAAACAAATAAATAAATAATATATATATATATATATATATATATATATATATATATATATATATATATATATATATTAAATATAATAAAAATGTAAAGGGGGAGGGGATGGTAGTTGGGCTGACCTTGCCCTCTCCCCCTCTACGCAAACCCTCACTTGTTTTATAGGGAGGACGAAGGGAGCTCGGCTAGTAGGCCAACCTTTGTTCTATTATTAATTTAGGGTTGGTGGCTTCCAATCACAACTGTGACGAGGGTCAACCAACCCCCAATTATTTTGAATTTTATATTTTTTTAAATATGTATGTATATGTATATTAAAATATAAAATAAATAAATAAATAGTTATATAAATATATATAATAAAATCAAATATATATGAAAAATATATATTATAAATATATTTCATAATAAATAATCTTCACAAAATAAAATATTCAATGTATTTTTATATATATATAAACTATATATATCTTCAGCATATGAGTGTTTTCCTCCAAAAAAAAATTTATTTGATAACATAAAAATTTATGAAAACACTTAGAATCTCTAGACTTTAGGGTTCAAAATCATTTTATTCTATAGCTCTCATTTATTCTTCCTCTACTTACAAGTGGAAAACAACTTTGACTTATTTCAATTGATTTTACTTATTTAATTCTGCATGTGAACTTTTCTAGACCACTTACTAGATAAATTTACTTTTCTTCTTACTCTTAGAAGGTATTATTTAATTCTTAATAAAAAAATAATTTGTAAAAAAGTGTTAGTAATTTATTTATTGGTAGGTAACTAAGATTGGATTTAATTACTTTATGACCCGCTTGGTGAATAAAACTTTTTTATAAATTAAATAATTCTTTTCCACCAAAATTTTTATGCCCATAGAATATTAGAAATAAAATTTAAAGATTCCCTATTAACTTATTAAGTTAAAAAATATTAACTACTTTACATAAATTGATTAGCTCATTAATTAAATTTATTTAGTAAATTGAATATTTATTTATTTTATCTAGGCTTATTATAAGATGTCATTTAATTGAATTGTTGGGAATGACATTTATTTAATGCCTATTCAAAATACTATTTTTTCTAAAGAATTCATAATGATTAAGCAAAACCAGTTAAACATGGCAGTATATAGGCTTAGTCAATAAATGTAAAAAATAAATTATAATTAAAAAAAATCTCTTTTATGAGTTTTTATTGGCATAAATTTAAGACATTACACATCCACCACCTTCTCTTTAGACATACCTTCCATGCAGTTCTAAGGTATAGGCAATTGATGCCACACTTTGTACATGCACAATTATCCTTTAAAATATCAAAGACAACCTCCATTTGACACCACATGAACCAATAGGTGAATTAATACCACTCAAAATGGTATTTTGATGTTTGTGACATGGTTTATCTATAGCTCCAACCTTATAAGCAATCATATTTTAAGTTGAAGAGACATTAGAAATTTGCACCAAAGTTATATGGTCCTTACAAATTGATTTTCAATAATGACTCTGTAACATACAAGTTGTAGCTTCCCTCCACCAAGATCTATCCAGTTTTTAACATATCATTTTTTAATAAGGTCATTGGTCAGCATGTTTAGGCCCAAACGGTACTCTTAGAGCATGGCATTGAAGTTTCTATCCTCCTAGAACTTGAGTCTATCCTTGACAAGTTTTCCTTCCATATCCACAATCATACTATCACCAAGATTTGGTACAATGGAGCAACATGCAACATGGGAACCCCTACTCCAACTATAATAGTAGTTCCTCATCTCAAGCTTTGAGGAGAAATATTTTTTAATCAAAAGGACATGTTAAGCCATTCATCCTAATTCTTTTAGTTTTTATTGGATATTATTAATAAATGTTCATATGCATATGCTTTGTAATTCATCCCATTTTCTTTTTTTAATTATCTCACATGTAT
Organism: Torreya grandis; assembly: GCA_037957365.1. NCBI lineage: Eukaryota > Viridiplantae > Streptophyta > Pinopsida > Cupressales > Taxaceae > Torreya > Torreya grandis. The sequence continues at coordinate 1,279,279 of JARHVA010002303.1, read as the reverse complement.
GGGACGTAGAAGTTGTTTTGAGTATAATAGCTTAAATAGAGATTTTGTATAAGAGGAAAATCATCTATTGAATATTTTGTATTGAGTTGTGGTCAAATGAGGTTTTCCTCTTGAAGAGGCATATGATACTTTGTAGTGATATTTTACCATTTAAATATTGTATTTGTTTTCTCTTTCCATTCAATCCATATTGGTTATATTTATGTTTTTATATTAATTTGTTTGCAAGCAGGTTCTGAACACCTTTACTCCATGTTGTGTCAAAGTTGTGGCATGTCTTGTATGATTGTGTGCTTCTTGATCATGATATGTTTTCTTATGACTTATTCCATATGATTTTTGTGTGTGTGTGCATATTTACACACCTTTCTATGGAGATAATTGATTGTTATTATGTGTTTGGTGCCATGATTTCTATCACATATATATCTATTTTGTGTTATATATTTATATTGATGTTTTTAATATGTACATTATGCATCTAGTGTGATTCTTATTACTATTAACTTCATTGATATATAAATTTGAAATAGACACTTATTTTTTAGTGGATTATCATAATTATATATTATGTGATACTAACCAAAAACTATCCTTGCCTTGGATTATATGTTTTGTATGTGTTTGAAATCATCAAAATTATTCTATGAGAACATATCTTATCATGTTTATATATGTACTTTACATGACTATACTTTTTCTATATAACATGTGATCCACCTAACTCTTTCTTATGAGATAAGTGATTCATAAGCTCCATCTTTATAACAAAATAGAGGGATACAATGGGCTTATTTCATAGATTAAAGGCATGTCAAATAGAAAATTTCACATTCTAAGATAGAATATATGATTTAGATGGATCATATCAGACATATTGAGACATATTCACATGAATTTGAGGAATAATTGAGACATTCAATGACATTTCAAGAGACAAATATTGACATTTTATATCACTTTGATGGAATATTAATCATATGGGCATGTATTTTATTCATTCAAACACTATTCTATTTTCTATATTTAGGATCGATGGGGAACAACGGTACTACATGAACACTTTGGGTCTAAGTCTATCTACAACTATTGATCCTTTTTACATATGAACCTAGTTTTGGGGTTTCACAAGCATAGGTTGTTATTTTGACACTTTTACTTGATTCTATGGCCAATAAGAGATTAATGCTAAATCAAATTCTATCCATTTCATGAATAATTATTTAGACACCCAAGGAAGTGTGGTTGATGTTACTATGTTATTCAATTATTAACACCACCTTATTAGTGGTAGTTATGTAATTTAAATTTATACATGCACTATCTAAGTAGTTGCATCTTCATGGGGTGTATTCACCCCTTGATACTCTCCAATCGAGTTTAAAAATTGGCATTTTGGTTCACATACCATTAAGTATATTTTTTCCTTAGATTTTTAATTTAAAACTATTTCAATTATTCAAATTATTTTGAATTACTTATGAATGGACATTAATCTAAACATATTTCATGTGGAAAAAATGGTACATTCTGACTATACCTATCAACACCAAGCTCATTTATCATAGGTACCAAATTTATTTGTTATATCCTTTTAATTTACAATTCACAATACTAGATTAAAAGGGTGCATTTAGAGACACCTAAATTTGGTCTTTATCACTTTTACAACATCAATATGGACTTAATTTTACATGATTTGACAATACACGTGTATCTAAATCTTGAACATACTTTTTTTATCATTATATCCATCTACTATATCATCCACCTCTATTCACTAAACATATTTATTCAAGATCAACTTTATTTATACATGAACACCTTCTATATCCTAAACATTCTTCATACTTCATATTCTCATTTTCACTCCCAAGACACTACCGGTAAACATGAAAAATGTTGGTTATCATAGGTGTCTCCCTCTACCGATAGTGTCTATGAGACCTCAATGGCTTTTTTTCATGATGAGAATATCAATTAGGTGGGCTTAGACACATTTTATGGGTTGGTTATGGTGTGAAATTCACAAAGAGTCACCTATATATACAAATCATCCCTAAATTTATTGAATACATTGGATCACTACATCTCTTACATATCTATCACTCTCTTTAGGCATTATTCAAAATTCATAAACACGTCTCAAATATTCAAGAAACATACCTAGAGCGGCTCACTCCATAGATCCAAATCTAAATACAAAGAGGTCAAAGTTACATTATGTCAAATATCAAAAGTTAAAGATGGGACTACATTCTATATTATTCATGATTTGGTACATTCACATAAGCACCTAAGCAGGAGAAATACATGAGGTTTGAGCCCTTTTTTGAGTATTAGAATGTAGGCAATGATCATTCATGTTAACAAAAATAAGTGAGTTAGTACTCATATTGGTGTAGTTTAATTAATATTTTAGTCCCACATTTACACTTGTGTTGTAGTAAGGCTTTTTCAAATCCTATTTATGTATTCTTTAATATTAGTTAATGTATTGAAGTTATTTGACCAATTCCTTTTGAGAGCAATCTCAACCAGTTTCTACTAGTGGTATCAGATCAGGTTCTCAATAGAGTCCTCTCTGAGTTTCACTCCACCCATATTTTGTTTGTCAAGTTAGGTAAATGCAACAAGAAAGCAAATTGAGACTCATACAAACCCATTTTTCTTTGTCTATGTGTCATCCATTTGTAGTTTTTTATCAAAACGTGCAAGAAATGGATATGCAAAGTGGACCTCATGCAAACTCTATTATTGGTTCATTTTCCCTTCTTACAATATGTTACAGATGTAGCATATTAGACCTCATGTGAACCCATTTGGTAGGTATCATTCATGTGCATCATCTTTCTCTCTCCATTTTGTTCATTCTTTCCATAATATTTCCTCCATTATGTTCATTGTGTTCATGCTTAAAATTAGAAGCATGTTTAGACTTGTGTGTTTGTTTTATATCTATTTATTATTAGATCTATTCATTTTTAGTTGTATGCACTTATGTGAGTACATTCAGATCTAGAAAATCAAAAAATATAAAAATAAAATATTAAGTTATGTTTTTGTCTACGTGTATTATTTTTCCCTTTTTGTTGTTTGTTTTCCAAATACCATATATATATATATATATATATATATATATATATATATATATATATATATATATATATATATATATATATATATATATATATATATATTTGTAGAAGAAGTAATAGTAGAATAAAATCATATCCATGCTTTTTGAGTGAGAAATACCAGATGTGCTTTGAGGTTTGTGAGTCACCAAGGTATAGATCAGGCTTGACATCTCACCAAAGCCCTTCAAATAGTGAGCTCTCTTGATTCACATGCCATTTAGATTTGATAATGGGAATCACCCAACTCTTATGGGCCTTTGTGAGCTATTGGAGGATATGTTAGATGTTACACCACCATCCCTACCATCACCAAGCTCTCATCGCCATCGCTCCTACATCTGGATCAGACTTAGCACATGATCATATGACCTTTTCACACAAACGAGATTCCTTGCACCATCTTTGCCTTCCATGGCATCTTCTTTGCCTTACACTATCAACTTTTACCTATCATTCCAAATGCCTTGAACACCCATCTCCTTCTCATGGTGGTTGTGAAAGATAAAAAATTGTAAAATTCTTACGTTTTAGGTTTTTTTTATGTTTTATACTTTAGGTTTGGTTTTATATTTTTTTTTGTTTTGAATTCATGGTTTTATAAAATAAAATAAAAAGTTTCAGGGAGGGGGGTTAATTTTTGAAAAGTAGTCTTATTTTTTTTGGTTTTAGTTTTTATGATTAAAATTATTTGACCAATTCCTTTTGAGATCAATCTCAACCAATTTCTATCAATTCATTCAACATGCAATGGTAGGGGTTAGTCCAACCCAAAATGATAACCATTTTATAGGTATCTTATGATCAATAAACCACAACAAAGGTTTTAGATAAAGGAGATATAAATAGGCATCATTACATAGGATCAAATAGTTGTGCATATAGAAGTTGATTACAATCACATGAGAAGGGCTCCCATAAGTTGTAGACTCTCACAGTGCATTACAACATTGTCAATAAACCATGATACTATTGGTTGCCATGGACATATAACCCTGTTGCCAGCACCCAAATAATTTATTAGCCATTATTTCAAACCTAAGCACCTAAAAAAGTATTTCATAAGAACTTCAATATCTTGTGGCATCTTTTATGAGTGACAAAAAGTTAGAATTAACTAAGTAACTCATCCTTTTATTGCCTTGTCAATTCTAAATTAAGAAGTAATATCTATTATCTTGTTTTTATTCATATTATTATATTTATTTGTTATTTGTTTGTAATTTGAATTGGTGCATAATTTGTATTATTGTATATCTATTAGGTGTAAAATAATCAAAATAATAGGGGAATAACTCACACAAGAGGGGAAAAGGTATCTCTTATGAAATTATTTATAAGAATAGATGATGGATGGAGGGTGAGAATAACCCACATAGAAGTCATATGGTCTATGTATTTCCTATAGTATTAGGGATTTGAACAATCATAAACTAGTGAAGGAAATCCCAAATGAGCATTCTTAGATAAAGTTAGTTAAAATAGGGATCTAGAGGAGACTTGGATAGAGAGTAGTTGTTGGCCATTTTTTGGCCCACATACAAAGTTTTGATTGGGCAGTCATGTAGCAGGGTCCCTATTTAGAAAGTGGTCCAATGCTTGAACAAATGAACAAAGTTATATATGGAATGAGTGGACCAAAGGGATCATGCAAAGTGTAAAGATTTTGAAATAGTTCAAGGTCATAGAACAAGTCTACACAAGCTTTAGGTTTTCATAGTTCTTTCAGGCCTTCAAAGATCAAGCAGCATTTCAAGCATGAATTTAGAAGAACATACAAGCCTTGGAAAATCTAAGTGCAAAACCCTTTTTTTTAGCTAAGTCTTTACTTAGGCAAATTGTTTCAGGTCTTTATTTTTCTAAGTTCAGATCTTTTAGATCTTTTATTTGGCTAAGTGATAATATTTCCTTCAAGAGATTTTTTTTGGGTTTTTTAGCTAAGTATCAAGAATTATTTTAGACATTCTGTTTGAAATAAAACACCTGAAGGGTATCTTTCGAGGAAATTGGTCCAAAATAAAGGCCCAAAGGGTCATTTATTTGATAAGGTGTCTAAAATAAAACTCTCAAAGTGTCATTTATTTATGAAAGTGGCCTAAACAAAAATTTTGAAGGGTCATTTATTTGACAAAATTATCCTGAGACGAAGTCATCAAGGATTATTTCTTTTAGGAAAGTGGCCAATGCAAAAGTCTCAAAGGGCCATTCTTTTAGGAAAGTTTCCAATACAAAAAATCCCACAGATAACATTCTAAAGGAAATGACCTAGGTAATTTGTGTTCCAGCAGGGTAATGGCAGCTATGCAAACATCAATTTTAGGCTATGATGAGTAGTTATTTAAATTTAAAAAGGTCTAGGATGGTCCTATAAGTGTCAAATTAAATCACAAAAAATGACTATTGGTTTTCAAATATCTCTAAGACATATGTGCAAATGTAAATTAAATATTAGCAATCATCCATCAGGGATCAAAGATTGACGATCATGCGAATGTCAAATATATTTGTATAGATGTCAAATATAGGCACATGGATGTCAAAGTGAGGCCTCATAAAGTTGTTTTTTTATTTAAAATATTTGGATCAATGATCTATGTTTGACCATACATAAGATGTAATGGCAAGCAATGATTGATAAGGTAATGGGCCCACATAGATCATTGGCATACATTTAATCATGCATCTAATATCAATGATGAGCATAAGGTCAAAGAAGTCAGCAAATCTTGAGGATAAATGCATACATGATAAGTGGCACAAGTGCATTCAATTGATAGAATATCGATAATCAATTTTCATCCAAATGAGAAGGATCTAACAGAGCAAGATTGGTCAATATGTCAATGATCCAAGTCAATTTTTTATAGCCAATAAATAGAGGGTAAGCCCAAGACATTTTTTTGATGAACCATTTTTCAATTGAGATAAGTAAATATGAAGAAGCTAAGTTTGAAGATGGCCCAAGATTAAACTAGAATGTATGTTTTAGGATTGAAGAGGGTCATTGAAGCTTAGTAAATATAAAATAGGTCTTTTAGGACCTGACACAGACAAAAGAGTCATAATTGAGTGTCAAAGCAAGATCAAATATCTAGCAAGTTTCATCTCATCGACATGAAATCTATAAGAAAACCAATGAATGTGATTCGTTTTCAATCTATGAAATGACATGGCTCTATCAATTATGAGGCATGAAGAGTTGGTCCTCATCATCAAATCAATTAAAAGATGGTGTAGAGTCCTGAAATGAAGATTTGGCGATTAGATAGAGGCAGTTGAGCATTCAATTCTTTTACAAGGACTTTAAAGTTATGCCTTCTTGATAAGATCCTGAGTTAGCATCCTTAAGAGTGTTAATCCATTAAAAGTGGTTGGCCCTCTTTCGATGCACAACTTTCTCTCTCTTTCTCTTTTCTATAAATACAGGATTCTAAGCCTTGAAATGGATCCCTCTTTTTGGTATGACCAGACTCTACCAAAATTTGTACTGTAACACTTTTTGATGTAATAAATATTGAATTCCATCATTTTCTAAGTTGGATTAAAGTGTGTTCCATAAATTCATGTATTGTCATTAAGTGAATGTATTTTTCTTGTCTATGTCTAAGTTTTTTCTCACTTTTAGAAAGTGCTTAGTAGTTTTTATAGATCATTATAAGTGCAATTTATAGTTTGTTGTCTAGCTTGAAAGTGGATATTTTCCCTCTCATGATAATTTCATAACTGATTAATGCCTTATTCTAAAATATTTATGTGAAATTGATATTCTTTTGTCTTGAATGAATATCATAGTGTGTCTTGTGCAAGTTTGAGTGATCAAAACAATAGTGCATCACCCCTTTTTACATGATTTCATAAAGTTGTCAAAATCTCTCTCTCTCTTTTCTAAATAAGTGCTAGTTTAGGTTTAGTTTAGGTGATAGATCCAGAAGGAATTCAACCTTCTTTAGAGGTCTGATCCATTATTAGGATACCCAGAGTCTAGGATCAATCCCATGTTGGACTAGATTTGAGTAGGAAAATCTGAACAATCCCCTCCTCAGCTAGGGTGCAAATCTAGAACTCTAACAGTTTTGGCATGCTTGATGGGACCCAACTTCTTTGGCATAATTAAAGTTTGAAGATTGAGAAAAATAAAATGCAAAAGGATAAGACATCTATCATCATCAAAAGTTGAAAATCCTTCAAGTTTTAGAATTCATAGCATCTTCCAAGTAGTGTTTTCATGCTAAAGGTTACAACAAGATCATCAAGTAAAGGTACTCCTTTTGAACATACTAAATTACCTTCTACTTACTATAAAAAAACAAGATTCAATAATATAATACATTATCCTCCAAAATAGAATTCATCCCCTGATCATTCTATTATTTTAGTCTAATCTATTATCCCCATAAGCTAAATCACTTTTGCCCAAATGGTTATTAGTAATCAAGTGTTTGTCTCATATAATAGGCATAGTCACCTAAATTTAGCCCAGTATGATGACATTTTTGTGTTTGCCCTAAAAATTATTCCTTTTTTCTCAAGAGAATGGGATAAAACTATTATTATTGAGCATATCCAAGATGTTGCCAATGTATGTTTTGTTCATAATGTTACTCAAGATAATGTGGCTATCATATTTTTTGTTGCTTCCTTCAAAAGAAAAGCATTGCAATGGTATAGGAATCTTCCTTTGACCTCCATTACTACTTAGGATGATTTAGGTACAACCTTAGGCAATTTGAAGACAAGTTTGATCATCTATCTTTGGTTGAATAACTGACTACCATACAAAGGTACCCCCATGAATTCACATTTGATTTTAACCTTATATTCCAAAAGACATGGACTAAGATCTTTGCATTGGTTAGACCATCTCCATAATATGCATTTTTGTACTATCTTAAAGCCCTTAATTTTGATATAAGTGTCATGATAAAGTTTATGGGTGGTAATACCTTGTCAAATGCCTATAAAATTTTTATAAGGGCAAAAAATAGCTTAATACAAGCTGGTAAACTTGTTCCAATGCCTCTAATGCCCATATTCCTATAATTGCAACCTTTTCCTCCTCTTCAAGTTCCCTAGATTCCATCTGTAGCTCCTTTCCATCTCCAAAAGTCTAAGTTATAGATCCTCCTAATCTATCTAGTGAGATTGGTAATCTAAAAAGCACATTAAAAGCTTTTGGAAATGAGATTGTTCAACTCAAGAGACATCAGTATCAAGTTAGACCTTATCAGTAGCAAAACTAGAATACTTATCAGTCTTTTAATAACCAATGACCCCCTTATTAAGGTTTTAAGAACAACAAGCAACCTTATCAAAATCAAGGAGCCATAACCTAGACTAAGCCATGTACAGTTCTTGATCCTAATATACCTTCCAATTCAAAAGTCATTATTTCTCAAAATACCTTGATGCAAGATCTAGCTTGGTAGCCTTTCAATCCAAATGACACTCAAGATAAAGCCTTGGTATCACAAGATATTACTATGCCACAAATGACACAAGAAGAGGTCTCTCTTCAAGGTGGTCAATATCAAGACATGAATATAGCATTCTAAGAAGAAGATCAACAAATTTGAGGGTAGCCTAATGGTATCAATGTTAATTGGTAATTAGATGATCATATTGCATTCAACCAAGTTGGTGAAACTAGCAACATAAATGGTCAAGTGGCAGCTCTAACTAGAGCTAAAAGAAGAGCAGTTGAGGAAGCTCAAGATGTGAGAAATACGTCTAGTGTTCCTAATTTTATTTTAAAGAATGTCAAGTATGAAGTTATTATTCATATAACATAGAATATTCAAAATGCAGAGATAGTGAAGATTCCCCAAATGCCCCTAACTAGAGAACAACCAGTAGCTCAAAAGTTTCAGCCAAAGGTTAATGGAGCATATTTTAACATAACAAAACAAATGAAGAAATAAAATTTTAGCATTAGCATGTGGGAACAAAAGTACATGTTTATTCAAGAGCTTTTAGATCTTAAAGTATCTAAAGAACTAGTTGAGAAATAGGGAGATGTCTTAGCCAATTCAGACCAACAAATCAAGCAACCTAATCAATAAGTACATAACATGACAAAAGTGGACAAATCCAATGTCAAATCAAACAAACCCCTATCTCTCTTTGATAGTTAGTGACTGCTTAGTCCATAATTGTATGGTAGATAGTGGAGCTAGTAGCACTGTCATGCTCAAACAAATTGCAGACAAACTTGGTCTTGTCTATGAGCCAAATACCAAAATAGTATTTCAATTAGATGGGTCACAAAAAAATACAATATGTATAATCAAATATCTAAAACTAGTATTACATGTTTGCCCCAATGTTATTATTTAGAAAGATGTAGTTATAGTAGACTTGCCTTCCTATTTTGCCATGTGTCTATCAAGAGACTTTACTTCAAAGATTGGAGGATATTTGTCAGCTAATTGGACCTATTTAATGTTCAAGACTAGGTATGGTACTAAGGTGACAATTTTTTTTGAACCTATTGCAAGATTTCATTTAGATCCATATATGCCAAGTATGGTGGACATTAATTGTGTTATCTTAGACAAGGTACTAGAAAACAGTGAGATGGAAATTGAATCACCCTTAGATGGATGTCTAAATATTTTTCTTGATGAATGGGCCTATGATTTTCATGGGCATGATCCTTACAAGTTAATTTAATAAGAATTACTTTGTGTCTATTGTCTTCATGAAGATGATGCACTAATTCCAACATTAATGAAAGATGATCAACCTAGTGGTGGACTATGGCATCTATATTTTAATGGATATAGGAACAAACATAGCACTGGAGCTAGAATGTTGTTAATTTCTCCATCCAATCAAAGGTATTTCTCTTCTCTCAAGTTTCAATTTTTTTTTTCCAATAATGTTATTGAATATGAAGCACTAGTGCATGGTTTGCAATGGGCAAGAAAGATGAAGGTCAGTAACTTACAAGTTTTTGGAGATAATGAACTAATAGTTCACCAAGTAAAGGGACTTAATATATGAAAGAACTTACTACTTAGGTCCTATAAAAATAGGTCATGGGACCTATTTAAATACTTTCAATTTTTAAATATTTAGGGCATATCAATAAATAAGAATAAGCATGCAGACAGGCTAGCTACCATTGGATCACAATTCAGTATCCCAGATGACAAAAAATGAAAAAAATTAATTACACATCAAGGTAATTGTGAGACCTTCTATCCTAGACAACCATGATAATTGGTAAGTATTTGAAGATGATAGTTATATTGTCATAGTTTTATAAGAGGAAATTGAGTTTTCCTCAAGGAACCAAGACAAGCATTTATAGTAGTATGATGACCAAATTGTGCAATTGAAGACAAACAAGTTGCCTAAAGGGTTTGTCACCCTCAAAAACATATTCAATAGAGATGATAAATTGAGAAAATAATAGTTTTCTTTGTCAACCAAGGAAGAACATTATACAAATGTGTAGATTGATATTGGTAAGATTTTAAAGCTGGACAAAGTTTACACATCTTCAGAGAAAGAAACTTCTATTGAGTTCTGTTCAAGTTTGGTGAATGTATTTGCATGGAAATACAATGACCTTAAAGGATTTGATCCAAGTATAGCTCAACATACCATTGAGTTAGAAGATAAGACTAGGCCACTCAGACAAATAAAAATGCCTATTAACCCAAAGCTTAAACCTTTGATGAGAGTTGAACTACATAATCTCATTAAGTCAGATATAATATTTACAATTAAGCACTCAATTTAGGTGAAAACCTTGTTCCAATACTAAAAAATAAAAGATAATTAAGGCTATCTATTGACTTCCATGACTTGAACAAGGCCTCTCTTAAATACCACTACCCATTTCCATCAATGGAACAAATTTTATAGCTAATTGCAGGTTTAGAAAAGTTCTCTTTATTGGATGGCTATAATGGATATAACTAGATTTTGGTCAAATAAGAAGACCAATTCAAAACAACCTTCACCACAAAGTGGGGAACATTTGCATACATAAATATTCCTTTTGGTTTATCCAATGCTGGAGCCATTTTTCAGAAAGTTATGGACATGGCATTTCAGGGTCTCCTCAACAAGTTTATTCTTGTTTATTTGGATGACATAACAATATTATAGTATGGTATATAAGAGCATATTATTCACCTCATACAAGTGTTTGAAAGGTGTAGGGAATTTGGAGTGTCTTTGAATCCAAAAAAGTGTGTTTTCTTTGTTTATGAAGGTAGGCTTCTTGGACATGTAATTTCAAAAAATGGTACAAGCATAGATCCTAATAGGATAGAATTAATTCTTGAACTTTCATTGCCTAAGCATAAAAAACCCTTTAAAATATTTTTAGGTAAAATCAATTTCATAAGGAGATACATCTTGAATTTTTCTACTTTAGATAGGCCACTCATATCCATGCTAAAGAAGGGTCAAAGTTTCAATTGGTCCAAATAAGGAGTAATAATTTTTGAAGAGATCAAGAAATCTATAGCAAGTTCTCCTACACTCCTAAACCCTAACTTCACAAAGGATTTATTCTTATACACATATGCTAACATTGACATAATTTTAGGTATTCTCATGCAGTAGAATAAAGAGACTTTAGAACAGCCAACAACCTTCTTCAGTCAAGGCTTAGAAGAATATGAAACAAGGTATTATTTTGTTGAGAAGCATGTACTTTCAATCGTAAAGTCTCTTAAAAAGTTGAGGTACTTTTTGTCCACTAATAAGATACATTTTATGGTTATAGATCCAAGTGTCAAAGGTTTTCTTTTGAACAAAGATATAAACGACAAGAGAGCTGGTTGGATAACAAAAGTCATGGAATATGATGTTGAGATCAAGGTCATAAATCTGGTTAGAGGCAAAGGACTTTGTGAACATCTAGCCCAAGACTTATAGGAGACTAATAGGATGGTTATGATGTAAAATTATGAATAAGTTGAAACTAATCAGATCTCATCTTCTAGTTGATTCTAAGATATGGTAAGGTATATACAAGATGGTATTTATCTTTCTCATCTAACCCCTTCAAAGAGGAGATGTTTTAGATTGCAAACAATTCATTTTCTTCTTGTTGATAATGTATTGTTCAAAAAAGATATCAATGGAATATTGCTAAGATGCATATAACTAGGCCAAACATAGAGGTTACTTGAGAATTTTCATGATGGATGTGGTGGAGGAAATTATTTATCAAGGATCATAGCCCACAAGATCATGAGAGGTGGGTATTATTGGAAAAGTTTATTTGGTGATTGTCATGCATGCACTAGGAAATGTAGATAATTACCATATTTGTTAGAAATGTGAAGTTTGCAACCTTACCTCTCCAACCAATTTTAGTAAATCAACCTTTTGTCCAATGGGGATTGGACTTTATTGGTCTTATTAATCCCCCTTCAAGATTAGGACATAAGTGGATCCTAAATTTCATAGATTATTTTACCACATGGATAGAGGTAGTGGCATTAAAAGAAGCCAATGAAACCAATGTTTTGGACTTCTATGAATGTTTGCTTACTAGATTTGGGGTCCCTTCAACCATAATTTATGATAATTCTATGGATTTTGTAGGATCTAAGATCATCCAATGGCCAATTCAACAAAGTGTTTTCTTCAGTACCTCATCAAACTATTATCCATAAGACAATGACCTTATTGAGTCCACTAACAAGAAATTGTTAAAATATCATTAGGATGATTGTTGAAGACAATCATGGATCATGGAATCTTAAATTGAAGTCAGCTCTATGGGCTGACAAGATCGCCTATAAGAGGTCAATTGTTAATTCTCCATACAATCTAGTATATGGTAAGGAAACAAAAATGCCTATTTCTCTTGAATTTATTGCTTTGGAATTAATGCATCAACTTGAGATTTTAGAGAATGAGACAATGGAAATAAGATATGTTGAGCTCATGGAGTTAGAGGAGACAAGGCATCAATCCATGTTGGTCATGGAGGCCCATCAAATAATAGTAAAGAGATATTTTAACAAATGAAACTCTTCAAGAAGTTTTCAAGGAGATTTGGTCCTCAAGTGGGATGAAGACAGAGCTAAGCCAGAAAATCATATAAAATTTTATTCTCTTTGGAGTGGTCCATATACAGTCTCTAGCTATAGATCCCACAATACTTTCCAACTCACAAAGATGAATGGTGAAGAGTTTCTTATCCTAGTGAATGGGATACATCTTAAGCAATGCTATTAAGGAAGGTAAGTTCCCTGTATATAGTTATTTTGATTTTTTAAGTATTTTTCTAACACGTTAGTTTTCTTTCTTTTTTTTACAAATAAGTGTTTTTGTTTACATAGTTGTTCAGTAGTTTAGTCACCTTTATTTTATTAGGTTAGTTTCCCTCTCAAGTTTGGTTCTTTCTCTATATGTTGGAATCCTTTATCTTTTTAGTCAAGACATTTATTGCATTCATGGAAAAAATGTATTATCTATTATGAGTCAGAAGTCAAGTAAATGGTCCAAGTTATAAATCATAGTAGGCATGTTGCCCAGCTAAGTCACCAAAGATATGGGCCATTTTTTGGCCCAGATACAAAGTTTTAACTGGACAATAATGTAGTAGGGTTCCTATTGAGAGAGTTGTCCAATGGTTGAACAAATGTATAGAGTTATAGATGGAATGAGTGTACCAAAGGGATCATGCAAAGTGAAAATCTTTTGAAATAGTTCAAGGTCATGGAACAAGTCTCCACAAGCTTCAAGTCTTCATAGCTCTTTCAAGCCTTCAAGGATCAAGTAGCATTTCCAGCATGAGTTCAGAAGAACATATAGGTCTTGAAAAATATAAGTGCAAAACCTTTTTTTTTTATAAGTCTTTACTCGGGCAAATTGTTTTGAGTCTTTATTTTTCTAAGTTTAAATCTTTTGGATCTTTTATTCAGCTAAGTGATAATATTTCCTTTAAGAGATTTTTTTGGGTTTTTTGGCTAAGTATCAGGAATTGTTTTGGATATTTTGTCCAAAACAAAACTCCTGAAGGGTATCTTTCAAGTAAATTAGTCCAAAATAAAAGCCTAAAGGATCATTTCTTCGACAAAGTGTCTGAAACAAAACTCTTGAAGGTTAATTTCTTTGAGAAAGTGGCCCAAACAAAAGTTTTGAATGGTCATTTATTTGACAAAATTATCCTGAGACAAAGTCCTGAAGGATTATTTCTTTCAAGAAAGGGGCCAATGCAAAAGTCCCAAAGGGTCATTCTTTCAAGAAAGTGTCCAATACAAAAAGCCCATAGATAAAAGTCTAAAGAAAATGACCTAGGGAATTTGTGTTCCAACAGGGTAATGATAGTTGTACAAATGTCAAATTTAGGCTATAGTGAGTAGCCGTTTGAATTTAAAAAGGTCCAAGATAGTCTCACAAGTGTCAAATTCAAGCATAAAAAATGACCGTTGGTTTTCAAATGTCTTGAAGATGTCTGCATGAACATCAAATTAAAGCTCAGTGATCATCCATTGGGGATCAAATACTGATGGTCACATGAACATCAAATACGTTTGTGTAGATGTCAAATATAGGCATGCAGATGTCAAAGTGAGGCCTCATGAAGTAGTCATTTGATTTCAAATATTTAGATCAATTATCTATGTTCGATCGTATAGAATATACAATGATAAGTGGTGACTGACAAGTTAATGGGCCCAAGTAGATCAATGGTGCATTTTCAATCATGTATTTAATATCAATGGTGAGTGTAAGGTCAAAGAAGTTAGTGAATCTTGAGGGCAAATACATACATGATAAGTGGCATAAGTGCATTCAGTTGGTATAAGATCAATGATCAATGTTCATCTAAATGAGAAGGATATAATGGAGTGAAATTGGTCAATATGTCAATGATTCAAGTCAATTTTTGATAGCCAATAAACAAAGGGCAATCCCAAGACATTTTTTGACAGAAGATGACAAGCCATTTTTTAGTCGAGATAAGTAAATACAAAGAAGCCAAGCTTGAAGATGGCCTAGGATTAAACCAGAATGTATGTTTTAGGATCAAAGGGATCCATTGAAGCTTCATAAATGTATAATAGGTCTTTTAGGAGATAACATAGATAAAAGGGTGGTGATTGAGTGTCAAAGCGAGATCAAATATCTGGTGAGTTCTATCTCATCGACATGAAAGCTATAGAAAAACTAATGAATGTGATTGGTTTTCAATCTATGGAATGGCATGGCTCCATCAATTATAAGGCATGAAGATTTCATCCTCATTGTCATAACAATTAAAATATGGTGTAGAGTCTTGAAATGAAGATTTGGCAATTGGATAGAGGTGGTTGTGCATTCAATTATTTTACAAGGCCTTTAAAGTTGTGCCTTCTTGATAAGATCCTGAATCAACATCGTCAAGAGTGATAATCCATCGAAAGTGGTTGGGCCTCTTTAGATGCAGATCTCTCTCTCTTTCTATTTGCTATAAATATAATCTTATAATATTTTAAATGGATCCCTCTTTTTGGTATGACCAAACTCTATCAAAATTTGTACTGTAACACCTTTTGATGTAATAAAGACTGAATTCCATCATTTTCTAAGCTGGATTGAAGTGTGTTCCATGAATTCATGTACTGTGGTTAAGTGAATGTATGTTCTTTGTCTATGTCTAAGTTTTTTCTCACCTTCAGAAAGTGCTTAGTAGTTCTTACAGGTCATTATAAGTCCAATTTATAGTTTGTTGTCTAGATTGAAAGTGGATATTTGCCCTCTCATGCTAATTTGATAATTGATTAATGATTATTTTGAAATATTTATGTGAGATTGATATTATTTGGTCTTGAATTCATCTCATAGTGTGTCTTGTGTGAGTTTGAGTAATCGAATCATTGGTGCATCACCCCTTTTTACATGTTTTCATAAAGTTATTTTCAAAATCTCTCTCCTTTTTCTAAGCAAGTGTTAGTTTGGGCTTAGTTTATGTGATACATTTAGAAGGAAGCTGACCTTCTATGGAGTTCTAATCCATTATTAAGATACCCACATCCTAGGATTAGTCCCATGTTGGACTCAATTTGAGTAGGAAGATCTGAACAATCCCCTCTGTAGCTAGGGTGAAAATATATAACTCCAATAGTAGCCATGGTAAGTGGCTCATCAAAAGGGATCCTCATGGTATCATTCCAAAAAAAGTGGTGTAGAAGGAGGGGGGTGGTTTGTGTGCATATGTTGATATACATGATATGCATCCTGAAGATCCATACACCTCTAATATAATTCTAAATTAGTGTGTGACTATTTAAAACCTCATAGGAAGGAGGCATAGGATGAGATAAGGTCAGATTATGTGATCTATGATCCATGTCTGAAAGTTAGCAATATACTATAGGATTTTGATCTATATTTTCCCTCTAGGAATGAAAATGCAAAGAATATTGAATCCTACGAGAATTGGTAGACACACTTAAATGGGTGTTAACTCTATCATTAAAGACCAAAAATTTGAGGCTCCTATAGAAGACTGATGCTCATTGGGAAATATAATGGCCTAGAGGCATATACAATAATGTTATATGATTTCACATAATTACTCTTAACTTTTCTCTATGATAGGATCACCCTCTTCATGAGCAGGGGAAGGTTGAGTGGTCTCAATTCTGACATACTCTAACTTGGTAGGGTCAAGACCAAAAGATAGAATAGGAAACTAAGGTTTGTGTTGGTTGTATAACTCCCACTCTTACTTGAAAGTGAATCTGAGATGTTGGTTCTCATATTGTTGAGTGGTAATTACTTCTCACTCTCTATCATCCCTCTAGTTTTACAAATATTTGTATTCCTATTCTCAAGTCACTTTAGGGTGTTCACCATGAATGCAACAAGAATTTCATCCCACTGGTGGGAGGTTAGACTTCACTACTATGAATCAAGAAATAAATTATAAGGCATAAGAAGAGGTAGATTGTAGGGAAAACTAAAGGTAGGATTGGAAAATCCAAGAAAAGGCCAAATCATAACTAAAAACCCAAAGATAGATATAAACAAGAGTTTAAAACATAGCTTTTTGGCCACGACATGTGTTGTCAAAAAAATATTGGCCTAATACAAAGGAAGCAATGATGTTATAGGAAAAGTCACAACCTATATTAAATAGGGAAGAAAAACTCTAAAATTGGGCTAAAAAGGCATGAAACAAGAAAAAAACTTAGAAACATGCAATAATGAAGCATGTGGGGTCCAACCAAGCATGCCATAGTGTATCTATAAGAATTCATATATACATCAAAGGTTTGGGAAATGGATGGAAAACATGTAACCTACTACCTAATGGATTCACTACAAGCCTATAACCATTATTTATTTTGTTGGCTTGCATGAACTAGAGGCTAAAAGGATAGTAAATAATCTAGAGAACAATGAAAATCTAATCTAATGAACACTACATAAAAATAGTAGGCTAACATCTAGGATTCTAGCAATAATCACTAAGAAATATTTTGAAATGAAAGTATGATTTATAAATGGAGTGTGTGTGTTATTTTAGGAAATAAAGTTTTATTTACAAAATAAACTTTTCATTTAAAAAGGAAATGTGATTTAAGAGGAAAGCATGGTTGTTTAGGAATTAAATTTTATGATTTTATAAATGAAATATAGCCCATGCATAAAAATTGACTAACACTAGGAGGTTATGAAATTTAAAAAAGTGTCACCTTATAATCAAGGTTCCCTCATATCAAAATCATAGTGATGTAAAATATATACCAACTTGATTCCAAGTATGTCCAGTTGAGATGGAAATGGTGAAGGATCCACAAAATTGAAGAATGTGACACATGGTTCCTTGAAGTAGCCCTTTCTGATTCAGTTTCATAATGACCCAAAGAGATAGGAAGAGAAGCACATGAATAATGATGACTTAAAATTGGGTAAGAAACTCCACCATTGTCATGTAATGGAAGCATAGTGAATGAGTGGATCAACACTAATGACTACACAATCGAAGTGGTAATCCAAAATAAGTAAATAAATAATGTATTAATAGATCAATAAATGAGATAACTAATAGCAAGTCAATGATCTAGCATTTGAAAAGGAGGCCAAATGGACATAAATAAAGGAAAATTAAAGGAATGGTGAAGCCAAGAGGATCCATTTTTGGTCATTATAAATCCAAAATGAGTCACCAAATGGTCACAAATAGGCCATTTTGGCCAGACCATATATTTTCCAAAAATGTTATCATAATGCTACTAAAGGTTGGAATGATAGACTAGTCAAGGAAAGTTCTCTCTCCATAAATATGTGTGGTAGGTGGCATAGTAATCTAAATTGTAATCATCAAGAGCAATCTATAAATTGAGCATTAAAAGAACTACACATTCTTAGTAGACACAAAAAAACATGTGTGAAACTACATAGATGAGATCGATATTGAGAACTTCATAAATGACCATGAATGTTACGTAAAACTATGAAGACTACCAGAATGCACTCCTACATGAGTGCACTCATGAAGCCAAATAACTTAGATCCTTCAATCCTTCAAGGCTAGATACAATAATTATCACTACAAATGTTTTTAGTTGATGTCAAATTCCTTGTAGACCCTGGATGCTCCTACATCATACACCCGATGTAGAAACTTTTGTGAGATTGTGATCACAAATATAGGGTGAATGGTATAACCATTTTTTGGATAATTTACTTGACCACAGTGTCCCATTTCACCTTCTTAAATACATGTGAATTTTATCAATTTTTTATCCACCTAATGTACCATAGACCATCCTCTTCTATGTACCTCTTCTTACACTTTTATTTACATTTTCCATTTATTATGAATTATTTGTCTACTTCCACCAAGTGTATTCAATGCCATGTTATTTTCAACCCTCATGGTCTTTAAAAATACCACCTTTGCCTAAGATCAACACCCATTTCATCTCTAAATTCCTCCTTTAGGAGCATGAAATCCATGTTTTCCTTCCTCTTATATATTATATATTTCCATGTTTACTTCTACAACCACTTCCCATGTTTACTTCTACAACCACTTCCCATGTTTAGTCTCCAATGGCCCATTCATTTTATCTCTCCTTATTTCACTCTCCCTTCCTTTTGTTGCATACTTAACCATACTTGTATCAAAATCAGCAAGCTAAGCATCCTTATAATTAATAATTTCCATAGGTGCTAACTCATTCAAAAACATCACTACTAATACATTAGTCTTTTGCAACTTCCATTTTGTTGTAACTTCTATTTGAATGTTCGTAACCTATATTCATTCCTCAAATACTATAACAAACCCATCATCCTTATTATCATGATAATCAAACATTCTCATATCCATCTCCTCTAACAGCATCTAGTCGCAATAGTAATTTCTTCTTCATTCAACGTTCCTTCTAAATCTTATGTTTGAAAACTCTACTCTCTCGAGGTATTCATTAAACTAATACTCCAATTTTTCTACCTAATAACAAATGGGTATTGTTGTTAGGCTCATCTCCTTCATTCACCACAACCTTTGCTAGTCTCTTTCCTCTATTGGTCTCTTTCCTATGTTGGTTTATATGGGCTTATTTTCCTCAATAACTCTCTTTTATCTACTTATTGGTTTTCTTTCCAAAGCATCTAATTTGGAGATCATTTCTTTGAACATCTTATCCATTGCTACATTATATGTCTTTAGGTCACATTTCCTTTCTCTCTTGACTATTCTCTTATCCATTTCTTGCACACTTTTTTCTCTACCCATCAACACACGATGGGGAACAAAATCCTCTTTTATCTCATATGTGGACTACCTCAAGTTTGGCATCCCACCTCAAGTTAATAATTATTAATGCATGTTCCTCTAAACACTTTTTATTAATAACATATTATTCTCTTTTATTTATTGATTTTCCCACACTTACAATAGCTCTTTAATCAAAACTTCAGGGGTTTTATCTTCATATTCTCTCACATATTTTATAGCTTCTCTACTTTTTGCAATCTCCATAACATATATTTTTTCCTGGATTCCTCTCAACATATTTTCCAACTTTGAAAATCCATACACTCTATATCATTTGTGTGTCATATCTTCTCAAAAATATAGGTGTCTCTTTCACAAATTATAATTGAATCTACAAGAGTCTCACACACTCTACCTAGTAATCCAAAACCTTTTTTTATACCAATTAATGAAATCATGGTCACAAAGTTGAATGAATAATATCCATAAACCATGCAGTGTAAGATTCAACACACAAAATAGGCATATATGTAATTCATGCGCAGAATTAAACAAAAATACTTTGTTTCTATTGATTTCAATGAGGAAATTATAACACACACAATAAAATGATTTTTAGCAACATTATTTCATAACATAAAAATATATAGTGTTACAATCTCAGTTCATTCATGGACCTTATTCACTCCTACAACTCTTTATCCAAACTTGTGCATTCTTAGCAATTCTCTACTTGCATTATTGGGCCCCCTTTTTGGAGCAAATACATGGACCATGCCAACTAGACAAATTTTGGCATGAGGCAAACCTCAGATTAGTCACTCCCCTTTTTGTATATTTTGGTGCTAGCTAGAGGAGTCCTTGTGGATCTCATGTCAGCTGACAGGTAGTTGCGTAGCACTAAAATTCATAAAGACCCCACTACCAGGACTTAGATGTTATAGCTTAAAAAACATGGATGTCAAAGAGTGGAGTAGGTGAAATAAAAATAGATCAGCAAATGGCATGCACTTTTCCACCCTGGATAGCATAGTGGAGTCAATATATTGCCAATAGCTTAACACTTGACATGTGCCCATGCAACCTAGCAGGAGATGACCATCTGCCTATAAAATAAGGTTTTTAGTTGAAGAGAAGGGGGGATGATCAAGTGCAGTGGAGCCCTGGAAAAATAAAGAGTGAACTAGTAGTATTTCTTAATATGCACATAGTAGCTTATAAAGTGGAATGTGTATCCCAAGCTCACATGTGAGCCACTGGGAATGAATAGAGTAGGAAGAGCTTATGCTTTGTTACTATATTGGACTTTTTTGATAAATTAGAAATTAATGAAGAATGCTATTAAATGAATATGAATTATTAATCTATGTTTATGATTTGCATGTTGGTATGCTTTTAAGCTAGTTTCCTTTATGCTTAGAGTAGTTTGCAAAATAGATTGGAATATGGAGGTTCAACTATGGTCACTAATGGCATCCTCACACCTTTTAGCGACCTTGGCTCACCTGTGTAATGACTAAGTGGAGAAACCAAATTATACCAAGGTTTCAAGACCTACACCTAGAACACTATCATGAGAATGAATCCTTGAGCCAAGCCTTCCCCAAGATTTTCACAAGTATGCAAATGACTCCACTAGCTAATCCCATAGCTTGTACCCCTTAGAACCCAGCCCTTCCAAGTATGGACCTGCACCCTAAGACTTGGGCCACTAATAGGACCCACATTTATTGACCTTACTATGAAGAACCAAGTGTTGGATGGTCACCTGAACACCTTTAACCAATGACTAAGTACCTTTGAACCTTGAGTTATGCCATGATGTAACTAACCCAACATTAGCCTGGTCCCTTCATAGTAGCACTTAAGGTGAGTGCACAAGGTTTGTGCTTTGTGTGAAATTGATGCCAACATCATAGCATGATTATATGTTTTGCACCAGACCTTAATAACCTTGAACCTAGCCCCACCAAGTCTAAACCTAGCTTGATTTGGTGGCTAAGCGCATGACCAAGTGCAAGAACTAACTTAGTGAACATTTCTACAACATTTTGGTTCTATTTCCAGGACTTGTGTTGAATTTCATTGCTAAAATGATGAAATAAGAGTGATGCTCTGACTATCACTTGAGAACATCAAGCACTATCTAGAGCAAGTGGAAGATAGTTTCATGCAAAACCATCCTACATGCAAAGGGCAGAAGCCACAAAAATGGGTATTGGCCAACTTGTATGATGCCTTGTATGAAGTGTTCTTCTCCAAGCTATTTTAGCATGTATACCGATGGTTGGTCTCTTACACTACTACTAGGAGGTGAAGCTATGGATAGTGCCTCAAGTGGACCACAGAGTGCGTCAAGAGGCTAGAGAGCCTAGATGAAGTTTGGACACGTACTGTGAACAAGTGTTACAGTGGCACGTTGAATAGCTATATGTTGGAGCTCACAGTGTCGACTTTTCATGCTTAGAAGAAATAGAGTATGAGTTTCTTCACAAACCAAGGGGTGCATTCATAAGAGTGCTCAACACCAAATTAAAGAAGATTCTGGTGGATAATAGTATAGAAACCGTAACAATGGAAGGCTAAATTCCTTGCACGTATGAGTAAGCACAGAGGGAGAGAATGGGAAGTTTAGGTAAGGTGAAATGGAAGAGGAACAACAACTTGACACCTGAGAGCTCTAGAGGTTGAATTATAGTAAGTAAAGGTGTAGGCTGATGGAGGATATAGAACCTAGAAGTACCAAGAGGACCCATAGAAAGTGGCAAGGGCATGGGGAAATATCCCTTGAACTACAATAGTATGAAGAGAGAGAAGAGGAAGCAGGAAACTGGACTTAGCAGTGGGGTATAGGATGCGATGGGTTCCTACAAGATGTGGCACTCAATAATGCACTAGAATCACCTACCCCCTTTGAACCTAAATTTCAAGCTCATGTGTTGGATTATCCACCAAAATAAAAAGAATAGAAACTGAACCTATTATCAACATAGACTTTGATAAGGTCCAAAATTTAGATCAAGAATTTGTGATTAAGCAAGTAGTTCCTTATGAGGAATTGAGAAATGGTAAAATGAATATATAAAGTGCCAACCAAGGAGCATTAAACATAGGTGTAAGCATTCTTATATAAATAATGTCAGTTGTGCTAACTGGGTGGTAGCTCGTAGGAAGTGGCATGTTGCTGCCAATAAGTGGTACTGCATCGATAACTTTGGCAGTGTATCTTACTCTATCAGGTTTGGCACTCAACTTGACAAGTGGAGGCATAGGAGGGTCACCTCTAACTTAGATCCAAGGGGGCAAGCACCTCAAAACCCAACACCACCACCTCAACATATCCACTATGAGATGGAAATGCACTTGCTTGAGTATCATAGAGTTGAAAACATCATGGAGCATGTGCTAATGTGTGAGTTACAATGGTGTACTCAGGGCATCACTCAGCTCAAGCACAAGGCAACATAGTTTGAGACCACCCTGCTAAATCGTACCCATACCTAGTATTGAAATTTTGATCTAAACCAGGCTATGGTTGACTACAATATGTTGAAGGAAGAATTCTTGAAAGAGTTTAATATCCTTGAGTTCGAGTAGTAAAGCATCGTGGTGCTCAAGGAAATCAACCAAGGGTTATCCAAGAGTGTGTACCTATATGATGCATAATTTAAAACTCTTCTATCTAAGCTTCTATATGACATTCACCCCTCCCAATACATGTGATGGTTTGTTGGAGGCTTGTTGGTACCATTCAGAAGAGTTTTGTTTATGAAGACCTTCACAGACCCCCACAAAGTGCTTGAAGTTTCACTCTAGGCTGAGGTAATAGGCAGTGCTGATACCGAGATCATCCCATTCATGAAGGCATAGATTACATCAATAGACTCCCAACTATAAAATTTAACCACTGGTTTAGTGTATGACACTCACATTAGGTTACAATGCACTAATTATGAGATGAAGGAGCATAACAAGAATAACTACCTGCAAATAAATATGTGCCCTACTACTTAACTATGAGGTTTGTTAAGGGTTGCATGACTCATGAAACTATCCTTTGTTGTAGCATGTTATCCAAGTAAACACCACCATTTACTACAAGATGTGTGCTTCTTATACACACTCAACAATAGACTATAGAGTCATTGATGAGATGTATCGAACATGAAAAGAGGTGTGAGGCAATAGATGACATTTGATGATGGTCAGGTGGGCTGAGGAAATGAAGGCTATGGCTAGAACAATATGGGTTATGGCAACCAACAAAATGTGCACAGATGAGGAGGATGATGTGGTCGAGAAATATTCCCACCTCAATCATGATACAAGTGTGGGTTGACTGAACACTATCATCACAACTGCCCCATGCACCTAATGTGCAGGTACTATCAAGGACCACATTTAGTAAAAAAATTCTTAGACTTATACAAGAAGATAACTCAAGGTTGACGTGGCATAGATAGAGGTGTGGCAATGCTGAGGTGAAAGTCTAAGGTGGAAAGGTGGGGTTCCAAGCCACAATAGGCTTTCAAGGAGCCACATAAGGTATAGGCCACAAAAAGGAGTGGGTTACCACTCAACCACCCACTACGCCAAACCAAGATCTATACTTGGAGTATGGTGAATCAAGACACACTAAGCATGTAATGCAACTAAAGCCAAAATTTGTGCCATATCCTGACCCTACATGGCAAAAGGATGTCCTACAATAGGGCATGAGCGTGATATAGAACTTGCAGGGCAAACTTTAGTTGGCTAGATATTTAGAGGCATAGGCCATTGCCTCATGTAGGAATCAAGATCACTAGGAGGTTAAAGTATAATAAGTAACCAAGATCCTACACCTCCTACAAATTGAAGGAATGCTTCCCCTACTGAAGTATTTATTGATAAATCATGTTGGGAAGAAACCAAAAATTGAGGTTGTACCTCAGAGAATTGAAGTTGTTGTGCCACATCTTTAGTGAGCATGATAATTAAGGCATACTCAAAATACTGAGTATGACCAAGAGTTTTTGATAGATGCCACCATTAATAGATGGTCATTTTGTGAATTACTAGTTGATACGGACATTGAGGTCATTAACCTGACTCAAAACACCTAGGAGAAGATGGGGCGGCCTCCGTCGATACCTTCATCTTATATGTGTTCATGGATAATAAAACTTGAGCATAAATTATTAGAATCTTGAAGGGTCCCATTGTAGATATCATGGGCACCAAATTCCATGCAAACTTTGAGGTCATCGAGTTAGCCAAATAAGACAACTATCTAGCACTCTTGGGAAGACCATGGTACTATTCTAACAACATAGACATGCACTTTAAGAAGTTCTATATTACTTTTGAGAATGGAAAGGAAAGAGCGGTGATCCCTATTTTAGGTGACCAAGGACCCCCATACATATAAAGTGTTGATCTCAAGGATGAGATCAAGCACATCTATAACATCATGGTGCAGGGTGTTGAGAAGCTCAACCCTAATGACCAAGGCATGTTCAAATGGGAGGATGGACAATCAACCTCTAACATAACTAACGTAGCCTGCAAGTGATGGGCCAAAGAGGCCTATGAGGTCACTGGCCAAAGATGCCATGTATTACATGTAGCTAGACTAAGACTAGCCAGGATAGGGTTGGCTAGGATTGAGTGCCTCAAAAGGAAATGGGTCCCCCATGCTCAGAGGATAGAGAAAAGGGTACTCTGGCTCAATAAATGGAAGCTTTCAATACTTCTAAAATATGAAGGGAACCAACCCATATAAAAGTATGTCCAGGACATTGAAGTTTACATCCTAAAGGAGATAGATCAAATAGGTGCACTAGTGCATACACTAAAAAGCACTACTACTTGTTGGTGGGCAGTACAAAGACCTAGCTTGCCAACTTGGTAAGATGTGAAGGCAGTGATATGCATTAGGTTTAGAAAGAGAAATGAAGATCTGAACATACATGCTTATGCCAATGATTTTGACCCAATCATGCATGTGCATTTGTGCAAAGAAATGTGGACTATATGTAGTAAAAATGCACTAAGAATCCTATGGGTTCACACCTTTTATATGACCTTGAAGACATGGGCGTGAGCATGGTACATTGTAAACAATATGCACTATGAGATATGGAATTAAGAGAGGTTCATGCACACTTTCTCCTTTTCATCGCAAAGCTTAGAGCTACTGGAGACAATACAAGTCATCTGTAGGGTAGTGTTTGAGGACACTACAATTTTAGAAGAGTGCCTAAGGTAAATGTTCAAGGAGAAAGGACTAATGCTTTTGACAATCTTTGAAGAGACGGTGCTCAATAGTGATTCTAATGAAGAAGATGATTAGACCTAGAAAGAGCAAAATTGGAAGGCTTTAATAGGTAGACAAAAGCTCGTGCACCTTGTGGATGATAGTACTCCAGATGATGAAGATCCAACACATCTTTGAATTGAAAAAATAGAGGTAACAAGGCAAGTTGAAGACTCTCACTAGGAGAGAAATGATCCCTACTACACATCTCTCAAGACCACTAAGGTAGACATCAATGTAGAAGGCAAGCCAAAGATCGCAACTATAGGTGATTATTAGTTTAAATCAAAGCTATCACAAAATGTAGACCTCCTAAAATAATTTTAGGACCTATTCTTACATAGTTATAAGGACATGAAAGGCACCCACCCTTCACTTGGGAAAATGAGCATCAAGCTAGTAGATGGCACAAGGCCAGTCAAGAAGCACCCATATCGAATGAATCCCAATCTCTACACCAAAGTAAAGATGGAGATTGATGGAATGTTGGTTTTTGGTGTCATTTACCTGATACAAGAATCTGAGTGGGTAAGCTTGATGGTCATCAGCATCAAGAAAGATAGGTGCATAAAGATTTGTGTCGATTATAGGATGTTGAATATCACTTGTGTCAATGATCCCTTCTCGACCCCATTCACTGATGAGGTCCTAGATGGAGTCATATGTTGTGAGATCTACACTTTAACTAATGGGTTCTTAGGATACCATTAGGTAAAAATCAAAGAGGAGGATAAGCCCAAAACAACCTTTACGACTGAATGGGTTTATTTCACCTATAATGTGATTCCCTTTGGACTCAAGAATGTGTCAGCTATATTCTCTAGGATGGTGTTCACAGCCTTTAAGGACTTTATCCATAAGTTCTTCCAAGTGTATATTGATGACTAGATGGTGTATGGTCTTGTGAGAGACCACTAAGATAACTTGTGCCTCATGTTTGAAAGGTACAGGCAGCTCTAGATCTCGTTAAACCTAAAGAAGTGCATCTTTGCAACTCTATTTGGAACATTACTTA
Organism: Torreya grandis; assembly: GCA_037957365.1. Classification (NCBI taxonomy): domain Eukaryota; kingdom Viridiplantae; phylum Streptophyta; class Pinopsida; order Cupressales; family Taxaceae; genus Torreya; species Torreya grandis. Next base: position 1,252,136 of record JARHVA010002303.1, on the reverse strand, counting down.
GGCACATCATTTGCACGGATGGTTTGATTTTTTATCCATTAATAATCCAGTTCTAGACTCCTTCAACATAGAAAGATGTGCATGCCTTTATAGGCCATTATGTCTACTATAGAAAGTTCATGCAGAGTTATGCAAAAATCATGGCACTCTAGAGAAGCTTTTGCACAAGGATGGCCCATTCTATTAGGGTGAGTCACAAGAGGAGGCATTTGAAACACTAAAGTTGAATCTAGACAATGCACCAATTCTATAATATATTGATTGGATGAATCCTTTTCACATCCACATTAATGCTTCAGGCTCTACCATTGGTGCCATATTGGCACAACCAGGCGAAGGCAAGATGAACCACCCCATCTCCTTCATAAGCAGAAAATTGACATAGTTAGAATAGAATTATACCACCATTGAACATGAGGCATTGGTAATGGTCTATGCCTTACAAAAATTTAGACAATACCTTCTTGTAACATTATTCATCCTCTTCACAGATCATGAGGTGCTCAAGTACCTCTTGAATAATCTTATTTTACACGGATGCATATGTAGATAGATTGTTCTCTTTTAGGAATTACAGTTCTCTATAGTCATCAAACCTGGGAAGTAGAACTTGGGGCCATATCATTTTTCCCACATCAACTTTAGTGATGTGGTGGTGCCCATTAAAGATGACATGTTATACATGCAACCATGCAGGGTTTAGTGTGTTCCTAAAGATCTAGTAGAGATTATCACTTTCCTAACATCTGGGTTTGCACCCCAAACCTTACCCACCAAGGAAAATAAATAACTCATGGTCTGCATCGCCCCCTTCTAGCTCATCGAAGGAGAGATCTATAAACTAAGTAGGGATGAAGTCTTGCACTGGTGTGTTTTAGAACACGAACAAGACTCCATCGTATAATAAGCACCTGAGGGGATCGTAGGAGGCCATTGCACTAGCGATGCAATGGCATGCAAAGTATTACAGTCAGGCTTATGGTGGCCAAGTTTATTCCAATATGCCAAGGGGTATGCCAAGGCATGTGATGTATGTTAGTGCACTAAGAAGCCCAACCATCGAGATGAGATGCCTCTCATTCCCATTCTCACCCAGGCACCATTCAAAAAATGTGCCATTGACTTTGTTGGGCCAATCACTCTCATAATAATATGCACTGGTGCTAGATACATTTTAGTATTCACTAACTATTTCACCAAGTGGGTCAAAGCTGTACAGACCAAAGACTATACAATTGTGATAGTTGCATGCTTTATATGAGAGAACATTATCAACAGGTATGGGTGCCCATTGAGTTTAAATAGTGATATGGGAACTCATTTCATTAATGAAATGGTGTGCATCCTTCTGACTAAATATATGGTGGTGCACCACAAGACCACCCCATATCATCCCTAGGCCAATGGCACAACTAAAGCCTTTAACAAAATCTTTGGAATGTGCCTCATGAAGATATGCAATGTTGGTCGTAAGGACTGGGATGATCATGTTTCAGTGGTACTTTAGGCATACCACATGACCTATAAGCACCTGAACAAGGCTACACAATTTCAAATGGTGTTTGACACTGAAGTAGTTCTACCTATGGAATTCATCATGCCCTCCTTGTGCATTGCATGAATTATCCACTTAGATGACTAGGAATCTATAATCATAAGGTTGGAAAACTTGGAGCACTTAAATGAAAAGTGCATCCAAGTCAAATGGAGTTAGTAGGTTGTTGAAAATGTGCCAAAAATGGTGGCATGATAAGTACATCAATCACAAAGATATAATTGAGGGAGCATTGGTGCTACTCTATGATTTCAAGTACTTCAAGCACCTAAGCAAGTTGTAAATCCAGTAGATGGGTCCATACATCATCCACCACATCTTGAAAATAGGTGCATGTAAGTTGCGCATGTTGTCCGAAAAAATTCTCCCTAGATATTTCAATGGCAATCGACTGAAGCCATATAGGCAATAGGTTGGTGCTTGTACCATAAAAACTTTGACTTCTTGGTCAATATTCAATTTGAGTTGAGATGACTAAAATAAAGTTTGGTGCAAGCCAAACCATCCTTTTTCTTTCTTTTATCGTTTGTACAGTGTATAGAGGCAGTGAGCAGCACATGAAGGTCATGAGAACTTTTGTGGAAACACTTCACTCATAACTCTAATTGGGTGATTTGAGCACTTGCACCCATAAGTGCATGAGACCATAAATCTAACTAGTGGGCATGTGAAGCTTTCTAGGCACAAGTAAAAGCAGCAAAGAGTGACACATGTGCAAAATAAGAAGTGTGAGGCCCTTAAGGGCCCAAGAATGAACTAGTCTAGTGCCACCTTTTCACTAGAATCACCAGGAGGTGCATCAATTGATCTGGTGCCCAATCAACCTAGAGGCAGACAATGAAGATGCACATACTAAAAGTGCACAAGAGCATCAGGATAAAAACAAAGCGATGGAGGGCCAGTGCAAGGGATTTGTATTGGGTAAGATAGGCCAAGGTAAGATGATGTGCAATAAATTGACCAAGGAAGAAAAGTGCACTTGAAATAGGAGCAAAGCTAGAGAAGAGGTGGAACCGAGGAGACTGAGTTACATGCATGTGAGGTGTTGTACCCAAGTTGCCATAAGAAAGGTGAAGGTCACATCAAAGGATACACGTGAAGATAGAAGTCATCCAAGATAGTTGGCATTCACCCAGGAAGGAGCAAGAAGTGACCGTTTAAACCACACATCACTTCACCGAAAAAGCCATTAGGAGCATTCAATGAAACAAAGATAGCAATACATAGATATGCAATTAAAGCATACAAGATAGGATATTTTCAAAGATTTCATATATTTTTCATGTTTTCCAAGAAGATCAAGGCACCTACACCATTTAGCCCACATTAATAATGGTGGTTGACAAAGAAGGGTATAAAAGGGTCAACGGTGGACTTAATAAGGTTGCCAAGTTTATGCTAATCCAAGACTTAATGCAAACTTGGAAAAAAACTAGAGAGCCAAAGCAAGAAAAAACCATCACAGTGAGCATTTGAGAAATCTAAGTACCTTAGAGTGAGCAAAGACATAGAAAAAGAGAGCACGTTCACATTGAAAACCGGTGATAAGAAGTGAAAAAGGGTTCATACAAATAACTAGGTTGAACCAAGAATCTGCCATTAGGCTACCATTAACAACCAATAAAGCTTGAAGTCAAACATATAGGCAAAGATCTTGTGACTACAAAAGCATCGACCATCATTAACGGCTTCAGCAAGCCACACCTCCCTAGGTTTAATTCTAGTAGATTTAGAATGGTGAAGAAGCAAAAGGCATTGAGCTCCGTAGAGGCATAGCTAGAACCTAAGTGGTTCAAAATTATTGAGGCATTTACCACCAAGACAAAGGCACAGACAGTTGAGGTGGTTAGCATCGCGATGGTAGATATCAAGGTGCTTATAAAAATGTCCTATCCATACATGTAATTTCTACCAGAGGTATTAGTGGGAGAATCATGGCACTCTTTTGTGCATGTATACCAATTGAAATAATACAACCAATGAACATCAAGCCATTTCCAAGACTAGATGGTGGATACAAGGTGTAAGACCCTCGAAGGTGACACCCTCTTCGATGTCTCAATTCGAGATAAGTTAAAGGCCTCAGGCACAACTTAGCTCTATGAGTTGTCATGCTTTAAAAAGCTTAAAGAGCTCATTCAATTCCTTCTCTTGCATGTCCATGAGGACTGCATATACTTCATAGGCCAATGCATGAATATCTTAATGCAGATGATAAGATGAGTAACCAAACTCCCAGACACAAGTAGAGATATCCATTAGCTGATAGACGATGAGGAGGTAGAAGAAGTTGTAAAGCTACTAAACTACTTCAAGGGGGATATACATTCCCAATCAACAAGTGTGAAGACCCCGACACGAAGGTGGTGACTTACCTTGTAAGCTCAAAGTTATGTCCTGACGGCTGATGGATAGATGTGTCCAAGGCATATCTCTGCCTGACCTACCATATGGTGTAGGGTGTCTAGTTTAACATCACGCAATTCATTACTAAGGAATTGACCAAGAATGTACTTGAGTGCCATAGAATCAAATGGACCTTTAGATGGGGCTCCATCCTCATCTTGATCATAATGGAGGAGATCAAGATCCTCAATGGAAGTGAGGACAACATGTGGGTGTTCCCAAAATAGCATGAGTCCCCAACATAGAAATACAAGGACTACTCCCGCCCATTACCTTCAACCCAAAATATAAGACTCGCATAATGTGCTAGTACAAGCAGTATATCTAAGCCTTTAGACTGGAGTGGCACATACCCCAAGGTCTTCCCATGAGCATGTTTGAGATGGGAACTTTTGCCATGATGTAGCACTATTACGTCATGCTTACTTACCACTAAAGGATGGGAATAAGTTAGAATGGTTGAAGCTTCCCTTTGCCTTCTCAATAGAATATTTATGGGACATGCTTCACTGAATCCCCAGTCAAGGATCTTGATGCAGATAGCCAAAGAATGTGGTGCAAGTTCCCCTGCACAGATGGAGGCATGACTAAAGATGAATAAGACACCTTGAATTGCCCAGACATCGATCCAATCCAAGAAGTCACATCTTTCGATTCATCCATAGACTCTACTATGCGATGAAGCCAAGAAAGAAGGATTCTAGCACTAGGTCTAGCGTCGAGCGAAGAAAAGACCCCCCTATCCAGATCGGGGATGAGGGAACCCCAGCACCTATCAAAAATAAGTTCCCAAAGAAGAAGAAGGGCAAGACCTTAGAAGAGATCAAGGAGTGGTTGAAGCTAAAAATCACTTTAGAAGGGGAACCATCTACTTTAGAATCATCTAAGAAGCATGTACACTTTGTGCCAAAATCCCCCTCTAGTGTAAAGGAGAAAAAGAAAGGGAAGGCTCCCTCCCCAGCACCCAAAATTGTTATATTTGAAGAATAGGAGATAGAGGAGTCTGAGGAAGAAGAGTGGGGATGGGTCACCTTTATTGTACCTGAGGATGAGGAATCCTCATCAAGTGAACAAACCCCTTCCACTCCACCTCAGATTGAGCCAAAAAAACCCAAGAAAATATGAAGGAGACTTGACTCCAGTGATGCCAAAGTTTAGAGGATGTTAGAGCTACGAGAATAGGAGGAAATGGCTAAGGCAGGGGTGCCAAAAGAGATCATTCAGATGGTGGAGGTTGAAGAGCAGTGGAAAGAGGAGCACAAGGCACTGATGGAAGAAGAAAGTTAGAAAGGAGAAATGGGTAAGGGGCTTGAAGAGGCAACCCACTCAGGTGCGAAAATAAAAGAAGAGTTGCAGCATCGATAGAAAGACATGAGCCTTGACCAAGGCCATATTGATGTAGTGCTAAAATTACACTGGAGGCATGAAGAGATGAAATCCAAGGGCATGTCACAGGCTGGGATTGACCGATTAGAGGTCAAAAAGGTAAGAAAGAGAAAATAAATATGTCACACAAGCCATGAAGAGGAAGGTCGAAAAAGAAAAGGCTAAGAAAGAAGAGGTAATAAGAAAGGTCAAAGTAGAGAAGGCTAAGAAGAAGGAGAAAGAGGAGGAAGTGGCCCATAAAGAAAGGGCACACATGTTAGAATAAAGAGAAAAGAAGGGTTCTGCTAGCATGGGACCCAGGGAAGAGAAATTACCAAAAATAGTGCCCAATGCCTCCACCAGGATAATAGAGGAAGCCACACAATAAGCACACCCTGACTCTTAAAGGGCACCTAAAGAAAAAGAAGGTGATATTGGCACCTCAAAGCATCGAATAGAAGAAATGGGGCCACGGTAGGAAGAGATGGATGAAGGGGAGAAGTCCACAGAAGAACACCTATAAGAGAATTAAGACGATGGGTCTAGCACTAGACAAGGAGAGCGGGAGGACAAGAAAGAAGGAGAAGGTGAAAAATATGAGGACACAAGATCAGGTACCAGTGTCAGTGAGGAAGAAGAGATGGGTAAAGATGAAGATTATGAGCCTAGAAATAGAAAAAGGGCACAAAACAAATTCAAAGAAGATGATGACTTCTACATGATAGAGTGCATGCCTCTAAGAATGGCTACAACACTGACATGCCACCAGGTCTCTTGGGCATTGGACTACTACATTGATGAGCTCTAATTTGAGGTTCCAAAAAAGGCAATCTGACATGCCAAGAAGCTTGAGGAAGGGCATGATTACCACCTACTAAATCCCTAAGATATGAACCTCATGCACTCTACAAATACATTAATAAAAATGGCATCCTCGATGGCATGCAAGAACATCATCAATGATGTTCACACCAGTAGCTGGAGAAAAATAGCGAACACAAAGAAAGAGCTTGAGGCAACAAAGCTTAAGCTCAAATAGATAATAGAGCATGTGGAAGAGGTGAAGCCATCCCTCTTAGATGGTGTGGATACCTCTAGAATGAAAGAGGTTGATTATGTTTGCATACTCGTAGAGTAGATGTTACCAAGGATGAAGCCAGTGCTTGAGGAAGAACAAGACCCCTATGAGGCCTTGCAAGGTGAGTTAAACAAAATTATGGATATGGTCGAAGACCTCTTCGCTAAACTTGAAGAGGGCATTGAGGAATCTGACACAATATTTTACAACTTTGCCAATTAGATAACCATCATTGATATACGTCTTAAAAAGGCAAAGGAGAAGAAGGATGCTCTGTTCCAACACTCCTTCATGGTAACTAGGGTCAAGTATGTGCAGGTGATGGCTAATGTCAACTCCCTTAGCACTCAATTGAAGACTCAGGAGTAGGATTTGGAGCCAATTTTTTGTGCCTTCTAAACCGAGGCCAATGAGCAAGGGGAAATATTGGATGAAGGAGTGAAGCAAGCAAAGAAAAGGTTGGAAGCCTTTAGGAAGGAATTGGAGAGCATAGACATGATTGCCCTAGAGGTCATGTCCACTAAACTGGATGATGTTATTGAAGAGATTAGGGGTGCCATCTAAGGCTTTAAGAATTTTAAGGAAGACTTGAGGCAAGGTGTGCTCAAATTCTATGCCCCTAAGGCACTTAAAGACTAGTTTGGGGCGGACTAGCAATTTTGTATGAGGTAATGTTAGGCCCCCTTTTTGGAGAAAGTACATGGACCACACCAACTAGACAAATTTTGGTGAGAGGCAAACCTTGGAGTAGTCATTCCTCTTTTTGTACATCTTGGCACTAGCTGGAGGAGTCCCTATGGATCCCACACCAGCTGGTGGGTAGTGGCATAGCACCGAACTTCATAAAGACCCCACTGTCAGGACTTAGACATGGTGACTCAAGAAGCATGAATGTCAGAGAGTGGAGTAAGTGAGATAGTGACCTCTCAATGATAGATCAGCATATGGCATGCGCTTGTCCACCCTAGATAACATAGTGGAGTCGACAGATTAGCAACAACTCAGCACTCAGCATGCGCCCATCCAACCTAGCAGGAGATGACCATCCACCTATAAAATAAGGCTTGCAATTGAAGAGAAGGGGGGGTGATCAAGTGTAGTGGAGCCCTGGTGAAATAGGGAGTGAACTAGTAGTATTTCTTAGTATGCACATAGTAGCTTAGAAAGTGGAGCCCAAGCTCGCAAGTGAGTCGTTGGGCATGAATAGAGTATGAAGAGCTTATGCTATGTTATTATATTGGATTTTGTTGATAAATTACAAGTTAATGAAGAAAGCTATTGAAGGAATTTGAAGTATTAATCTATGTTTATGATTTGTGTGTTGGTATGCTTCTAAGCTAGTTTCTTTTACGCTTCGAATAGTTTTACATAATAGATTGGAATATGGAGGTTCAACTTTGGTTGTTAATGGCGTCCTCGTGCCATTTAGTGACCTTGGATCACCTATGCAGTGACTAAGTGGAAGAACCAAATTGTACCAAGGTTTTACAACCCATGCCTAGAACACTACCTCGAGAATGAATCTTTGAGCCAAGCCCTCCCCAATATTTACACAAGTACCCAAATGACTCCACTAGCTAATCCCACAACTTGCGCCCCTTACAACCTAGCCCTTCCAAGTATGAACCTGCACCCTAGGACTTGGGCCTCTAAGAGGACCTGCATTTATTGACCTTCCTATGAAGAACCAAGTGTTGGATGGCCACCTGAACACCTTTGACCAATGACTAAGTCCTTTTGAACCCCGAGCTACACCATGATGCAACTAACCCAATGCGAGCCCAGTCCCTTCACTGTAGCACTTCAGGTGAGCGCATAAGGCTTGTGCCTTATGTGAAACTGATGCCAGCACCATAGCATGATTAAATGTTGTGCACCAAACCTTACTAACCTCGTGCCTAGCCCCACCAAGTCTAAACCTAACTCAATTTGATAGATAAGTGCATGACCAAGCTCAATAACTAACTTAGTGAACTTTTCTACAACATACATCTACCTAGAATGGCCTCTCAAGCACTTCTTTGGCACCTCCCAATCTATAATTTTTAAACCATTCGATTATTGAACCCCTATTTTTAAAGGAACTCATCTCTTTATAAATACCTCATTCAAGAACTATTACACAATTTTAACCATTTATCTGCCACATGTGTGACATTTCAATTTTCTTTTATCGCCTTTCAACTTCCATCCATTATAACTTCCTAACCAATTGTGTGTGGATGTCTAAATTGGTGCACATGTTGAGTCATAGTTAAGCACTTCACATATAAGTACACATTTCATAGAATTTTATGCATATGTCCCAAATGGAATGTTACACAAAAAAAAAGAACCTTCATGTATAATATGTGCGGTTGTGTGCAATGAACATTGTATATAAAGATACAAGCATGATCAATCACCTAGGCCCAAACTTGTCTTCTAGCCAGACAATCGAGACCCTTGTGTTGCACACAATATGTGTATCTCTATTTTATACCCAGAAGATGAGTTGTATGTGACTTACAAAATCTTTTAGTCTTATATCGCTATGCAAAATTATACATACTTAGCAAATACAACAAAACCTATGTAGAACTACGTCGATGAGATTGATGTTGCATATAACTTCACAAATGACCTTGAATGTTGCACAAAACTATGTAGGCAATTAGAATGGACTCCTATGCATATGAATCTAAAAAATTGGGAACCTTCAATCCTTCAAGGCTTGATAACACTATGTATCACTACTTATGTTTTTGGTTGATGAAAGATTACTTGTAGCCCTAGATGCTCCAAAATCACTTGTTCATAATTTCAATGCAAATATTATTGCTTTTAACATATTAATAAATTCATCCAATGTGGGAAAGTGAAAATTTCTTTGGATGTTAATTTTTTGGTGCAAATATTCAACCATACATGCTTTTCCTTACAACTATATAACCTCAAATTTATTTTTAGCCAAAATCCAATGATGAATATTTTCAAACTAAAGGCTTACATCAAACTTATAAATTTCATTCCCTAATTTTAATAACTCATTAAAAAAAAACCCTTGTACAACTTGATCTAGTTTTTATATAAGTTGAGCTTGTTACACCACTCCCTCCACTTGTGAACCTTCCATAATTCTACAAACTAAACAATGCCTTTTGCAAGGCCTCCACTTGGCTTCTCAATGCCTCTACCTCTTTAGTTTTTGTATCTTCCTTATTATGCGACATTCTTTAACTCCTCTTCAATTTTTAATAGGATTCACTTTCTAGAAATCAAAGGTTAGAATGCAAATATAAAATCAAATCAAACTTCCAAAATCCATTAGCGAAAATCAACAATTAATTTTGTACACATACACTTAGAAAAAACTCACAAATGTAATTCTTAATTTGTTGCTCTTAATATTTGAGCACATACCTTTTTATCAAATATACTTCATATTTAGGGTCTTTGATAGTTATCAAATAATTGATTCTCCATGTGATGGGATCAGAGTCTTCTTCGTTTATTTCTTCCAAGTTTAATGGAAAGGACACATTCATTCCATACAATAACTCAAATGGTAGATTTAATTAGGGTCATTTTTTCAGCGCAAATAACATATCTCAGTTTAGCTTCCCACCTTGTCTTATTCATTTCAAGAGTCTTGCATACAATATTATTGAATTATAATTACTAAACTCAACTGTTGGATTCCCTTGTGCATAATAATTGGACAAATAATTCAAGTCTATACAAAAGTTTTTGCACACGTCTACCAAATAAATACCCCTAACACACATTAAATGTTTAATCACTATTTTGATAGGAACTCCAAATCTAGTGATGATATCAATCTATATGAAATACACAGCTATTTAGGTTGCATTTGTTGTTTGGATTGCCTCAACTCACTTTTTGAATCAATTAATGGCCACTAATATCCATTTTTAACCACTTCTTGACTTATCACTTATTTCCCCAATAATTCCATTCCTCATTACCAAAATGGAGCTTGAGTAACCCTTGGCTTCAGGGGAAGAGCACCAAATTATTATATTCTTCTTCTACAACTCTAACATGAGCGACATTTTCTCACCATCTTAGCCACATCTTTGAGCAACATTGGCCACCAATACCCAATTTTGATAATCTTGTGAGTAGTGGTTTTAGTAGTGAAATGGCCACCACATAGTCCACCATATTACTATATTTAGTTTGCAAAATTATTTTTCATTCACACATCTCATCAATACTCCTTCAAAGTCCTTACATGCAAACCCATTTTTTTTGAGGACATACTTTTGTATTGACATCTTGAGGGCTTTTCTCTAAACTTTGTTCATTTCAAAAGGGCATGTCACCTTTTTTAGATAGTAAAAAATGTCCTTGTACTAAGGGGATTCCCCTAACTCATTAGTAGTGGCTATATTGCAATCCTCTTGATTATTAATCTCTACTACCTCCATATTTTATTAAGTAATCATCTTAACCAAAATTTGTCCCCTAATCAATTTGGTAGTGTGTACTTTCATATCAAAGTCTTGTAATTTTTTCATCCATTTGCATCTTTTGTGTAATGATTCCAGATGAGTTAGTATGTCCTCCATATTGTGAGGAATAAATGCCTTAATATTGGCACTCAATATATAATATTTGAATGCCTTTGTTGCTTTAACCTAAGCAAAATTTTACTTCTCCATAATGTTATACTTCAATTCTGTATATTTCAAAACTACGTTATAGAAAGCTATTGTTTGTTCTTATTCGCCATTGTTCTTGTGCAATAAAACAACAATTATAATATGAGAATATTTAAAAGCATTTGGTATAGTTTGTGCTAATAAGAACTGGATCTTGTTTCAGAGCCTCTTTAATATGAAACAACCTCTTAGAAACCACCAAAAAATAAGTTATTGAGTCAACATACTACTAAGAAAAATATCTTCATAATCCCAAAGGGTATTAATTGTTTTCTTGTTTGCAATAGCCAACTATACTTTGACTTCATAAGAAATTTATTAACATCAGAACGACAGCATGTGATGCCTTGTCCATACTAGGTCTTATCTGACATCAAATTCTTAAGGTTGTTATCTCACATAAAGAGGCTTCTTTAAAGCTCATGCTTTGCATATGTCTCATGTACCATATTAAAGGGACTGAATATGGTATTATTATTTTTTAGTTTAAGTTTTGAGAATTAGGTCTTATCAATCGGTATCATCTAATTAACATGTACCAACAAGTAATAATTTATCATTTAAATTTTTTTGTCTTAACAAGTCAAGTATCCCTTGAATTAGTACCAAGGAACAAACACTACACATTCATTTGTCATGCTTACTCTTACCTCATTGATTTAAATTCCACTAGTATACCTTTATAAATGAACTAGTCTCTATATTTTTTGTGCAAAATATCTTAATTTGCGTCATTAATACATGACAATCAGAGGATGGCTTCTACACAAAACTAGAACAACTTTAAACTAAGTTAAATCTTTATTGATATGAAACTCATCATAAACTAGTACAAGATTCTTAATGTCACAAAGTAGCGTCTGCTAGTATATCTATCTAGGTTAATGTCCATGTCCATAAGAACCGTTTTATCCTTTTAAGGTTCATTATATACACCTAGGTAACTCTTAACCTCTTAACATCAATCACAGATGGAGAGCATGCCCCAGGATTCCTACAAATTTCACCCTTTTACCCAAGACACCCTATCAAACTTCATCACATCCAATTCATAAATGCCAACTAAATTTAAAATATAATTTCCTAGCTATTCACACAGAGGCTTAACCTTGTGCAATCAAAAACAACCCTAATACCTCTACAAGTTTAAATACTAGTTTTCTAGTCTATCGATTCGCAGTTGGTTCAACCCAACCCTATCTCCTTGCAATTCTCTCTTCCTCACATTGCCCTTTTGCACAATGCACCTCTTTGTGTGTGTTTCTAAATCCCTTTGTCTTTTCCTTTTATTCTTTTCATATGGTGCATTGCTATTCGACCTCTTGAGCGTTTCAATGTTAGCATGTCCAAAAGCTACCATTATCTTCACGAAATGATAGGCAAAACTTATTCATGTATGCAATTAACTAACCCTCCTTAATCTCTGCATCACCTAATCAATTTTGTATGCAATGATGGAGTTGAATGTATCTCAAATGATAATAGATTGTACGTTCTCACAACCAATTCTTTCTTTCGATAGCCAATTTAAGCACTTACAAAATAATGACAACATTAGTTGCATATGACCCCAAAAATAATGAATCAAAACCAACAACATAATAAAGTTGTTGAAACAATAATCGGTCATAAACATATAATAAAAAATCAGTGCATATCAATAAAGAACTGAATATAAATTAAATATGTCATAAGCTAGATATAATAGTGATTCAAACATGTAACAAACAATGATGTTCACAATACAATCATTGCACCTCTTGGCCTTTGTTACAACATAAAATTAAAGTCTCATTGAAAAGAATGACATAATATCTCCAAATGATCGTTTGGAATCTTCAGTCCACTCAATTATTTGACTTTTTTTAGCATTGTAATGATAGGAATAGTCTTTCCAGCAAAGCTATGGACAAATCTTCTTACAAAATTAATTTGGCCAAATAATAACTCTATTCCTTTTTAAGAATGAAGAATAGGGATAAGGTCAATTGCCTTAACTCTTTATAGATTGATAATTACTCCTTTCTTTCATGTATCATGGCCCAATAGCTTTCATTTTTCAACTCCAAAAAAGATTTATTAACATTTCAATATTATCCCAAGAATTGTTGCTATATTGTTTTAGCCTCTCATTCTTTATTGCATACTTCTTTTTTATCTCAAGGAACAACTCGAAGTCACCCCATACAACCAAACACTCAATTACACACTTATTGGCCAACCTTAATCCTAATGGTAAAGCTTCATATCCATCCATATTAATGGTACAAACGAAGTTCAATTCAAATGAAACCTATGCATAGGTCCATGAGGGGAGCACAAGATAGCATCAACACCAAATCCTTCGCTTGAATATACCAATCCAAATACATGCCCCAAATCAAGTGAGCTTGTCTTTAAATAACCCTTGGTTGAAGAATTTGTAACCATCATTTTTTCTACAAAATTGGTGTTGCCAACAAAACTCTCTTAAGTCAAGATTAGTATACAATATATTATTCAAGGCTCTAGCAAGGTTTTCATTCAAATGCAACATCCTCTGTTCTCTGCAAAGCTTAACACCTCCATTCAGTAGGGTTGTAGCATAAGATATTCCCATCTGAATACTAACCCCCGCTGGTAACAGCATTTCTTTAATACAAACACAACCTAACTTAGTTTAGGTCCACCAACTAGCTTACAAACTAAACATCTTCCCACTAATATAGAATCAGGTCGTCTACATCTGAAACCATGGTCAAATGACACCACTCGTTTTCAGAATCATTTTCTCAAAAACCAAACACCCAAAAATCATTCGGTGCATATTTAACACCTAACAAGGTAACAACCAACATTAAATATTATTGTCCTTATAATTCTCCAGCATAAGTTGACTTGGAAAACAGCCCCAGACGTGAGTGGAAATTATCAATAAAATAAGGTGGGCATGATGTCATTAAACATACACACACAATTCATTGGATAAAATGCTTGACATCAAATGCATATTATATGAAATAGTAGGACCCTTTTATGATCTTTTTTTAAACATAAGTTTGAGTAGTGCTTGACATTTTTTTCTTCCTATTTTCACGTGCCAAGTAACACTTCAAACAATCTTATCTAGAAAAATCGCTTCATGAATCCCACCATTAATGAATTTCTTGCTCCCAATCTTTTCAGATAAACCAACTCAACGGTACTTTGTTTCCGGGCAATGATCAAGAACTGCTACTTACAATATGTTCTCCCCTAAAAGATCAAATTACCAAAAGATTTATTTGATCCATTAGGCTGACTATGGGATTCAACATGAGGGGTTTTTGCATTTATAAGGTAGCTTTAAGAAGATTTTCTGAATAAAAACTTCTATGAAAAGATGTTGGCCTTCTTCAGTTGACACTTGATTAAAGCATGCTTATGAGAGCTATTGATCTGAATCATGGCATTACCAGTCTTCCATGTTATAACCTAAACATGTAACTGAGCGCTGTTAAGTGTTTTTGGATTACAGACGTGTACTATCCTGATGGCCACCAAACTCTCATCAAAAAACAATATTGAAAAGTATATATTTATGGCTCCTAACTCTAGTTGAAACATGCGACCTTATGGGTAAATTTCTATGAAATAGAAGACAATATAAAAAAAATATCAAGACATTAATCAATGAATTATAATCCCACCATTTTCAAATCAATTGCTAATATAAAATGGTTATCAGTTACAAAAGTCCATGTAAATTGATTTAAAGGACACTCGCACTTCACGACTTGAGGATCCTAGGACAAATATTTCACGTTTCCATAAAGCTATTGATATAAAAACAATAAGAAGCATAATTTTCTGCTAATTCTATTCCGGCTAATATAGGAAATACATGTGATGTTGCTGTATGAGTATTTTACTAACAAATTGAACATATTAAGGTCTTCTGCTGAATGCACTAAATTTAAGTAGCTTTAGATGGATGCACTCAAACTTACAAAACCGCAAAATCTTCTTCTCTCTCTACTTGTAAAAGTCAAACTCTGTATCAGGTTTCTTCACATTAGCTCTGTAACCCTTCTCAAAATCCTTGGGTAGGATCACATAACGATTTTTTCTAACTGCATGCATACCAGCTTCTTGGCATATGGCAGCTATCTGTATTGACAGTAGTTGACAGAAAACGTAAGCACTAAAAAGCTTTAAATGAATGACAATAATTTAGTGGCTAAGTGACACACCTCTACAGGATTCACAGACAACAGATGACCAGACTGCAGAGACTATAGTTTACATGTAATTCCAAGCTTAGAAAAACTTACCTCTGCAGCACTAATTTTATCAGGCCGAGATACATAGTCTTCAAGGTCAACTTCATCACTAAGATTCATTTTGGCTGTGCAAACCTTTTCACATAAAATGTTAACATGTTTAGTCTCAGCCCTTTGAAAAAACTCTTCATGCTCTCTTACATAAAGCAACAAAAGCCCCAGAAGATACAGGAAAATGGTTGCAGCTAGAGCATGATTTATAATAAATAGCTAAATATATCAAACAAATACAAACAGATAATGTAAGTTAGCCTTTCTCAATAAACACTAGCACCTGTAATCTCTTTTATCATTATTGAAATACCTGGAAAACAAGGCGCTTCTGCCTCCTATCTGGCAAAGGGAATTCAATCTTCCTATCAAGCCTGCCTGGCCGAATAAGTGCAGGATCTAATGTATCTGCTCGATTTGTTGCCATAATCACTTTAACATTCACAGTTTGATCAAAGCCATCCATCTGCAAAAGCATGACCCATAATTTCATTCATTTCAATTATAAATCATGCAGTAAACATCATCACACTAAATCCAATAAGTCATCAGAACACTCGCCTGATTCAAGAGCTCCATCAAAATTCTCTGAACTTCCCTATCAGCCCCAGTTTGTGCATCAAACCGCGCAGTTGCAATTGCATCTACCTCATCAATGAAAATTATAGCAGGGGCATTTTCTTTTGCAAGTCGAAAGACATCACGAACCATCCTTGGTCCCTAAGCATTTAGAAATAAAGAAATTAATAGTAGTAAAGGCAAGAAGATAACATCGTGAGAACTGAAAAACATAACCATTCATAAATTATCTAGAAACTTACAAGAGGCTTCTGAACAATTAGGCAAAAATAATGATAATTTGGCAAGCCATAATGTGAAGGTTATTGCCCATGACGGCCACAAACCAACAGTTCTTAATGTGCACCAATCATAGTTAAAAACAACAGTTTCATGGGTGGAGAATGGGGTTGGAGGAATACATTTCAGGTACCAAGGGAAGCACACAAATCCTGGTTATGGATCTAACAGTACACTGGCATGCAAAATATATCAAATATGCTGTGCAATCATCAAATCAAACAGTTATAGAAATAGCCTATATGCGAACACCAAGCACTAAACACTGCCCACAATGCTTAATATTTTAAAAATCTAATTTCTTTCTATATAATGGACACATAAAAAAATGATATAACATGTATCATTACATTATGCTGTTAACAGATATCACTGAAAACTAACTTTGCTGCTCTCATATAGAAAAGTCTTGTTGATAGAGCTGATGAAGCTAAACATCTGACTCATACTGACTAGCATTAAGGGTTATGGATCTAACAGTAGATTGGCATGTAACATTTAACATATCAAAGATCAACAATTTCAGCATGCTATATATACAATCATCAATTATCAAATCAAACAGTTACTAAAATTGCCTATAAATAAGCTCCAAGCACTAAACACTGGCCACAATAATAAATTGTGTTATTAATCTATTCTCTCTGTATAATGGTAAAAAGGAAAGAAAAACAATACAATATAAATCAAGCCATTGATACACTCTCAAATAACATCCTTGACCTTATACCAGTTCAAGGAGAATGCCATATTATGAAGATGCCTCTATTCCGGCCTTAGACAACTGTGAATAACACAAAACCAAAATCATAGGCCAGCACTTCCTTAGCATCCATATAAGCTATGACAGGAATTATTTCTAGAAACTAAAAGCGTCATCTTTTATGTCATGAAGATGAATCTAATAAAACGAATGGGCCTATAGACAATTATATCATTCGGATGGAACTGGACACAACTCTAATACTGACCACTTGTTATAAACAGGAACATCACAATAGGATGAATATTTGGGAATCAAAAAATGATTAAGTGGTTATTTGACTCGGATGCAATAAAGCCTGTTTGTTGCACCTGAAATATACAGACCACATGTGATAACATATATAGAGATCTGAATAAATATTCCACCAAGGATCAACTATATAATTGACAAACTGCACAGGCTTGCTTATCTATCCAAGATCAACCCAAAACCTGGCTACCAAAATATGTAAGTCGGAATCAAAGTTACTCAAAAAGCAGCCTTTAGGCTCACTAGAGACAGGAATTTCTATTGATGCCACTCAGATCTGTGATGTTTGTAACAGTACCTTAATTAGGATTGCAGAGGAAAGATTTGAACAATTACAAGAATCATGATGTCAATTCTTGTATCATCTGTGCTTGAATCTTCCAAACTCAATTCTTGTATTATCTGTGCTTGAATCTTCCAAACTCAATTCTTGTATTATCTGTGCTTGAATCTTCCAAACTATTCACTCTTTACAAGTGTGTCCTGTTGGGAGTTGGGATTGGATTTATTCTAATGGAAAAATGTCAATCTGTAGTGAAACAAAAAATTGAGAAAGGAATAAAGCTCACTCTCCACAATGACATGGAAATGTAGCTATCATGCATATTTTTGAGAATAGGTAGCACCATTTGGCAGTGTTACATTAGATCATGAGAATTTGAAATATCATCTCTAGAAAACATTGTACATCCGTCAGCAGATAAATTACAACAGTTAAAATTCCCATTCCAAAATATATCGAAAACATCAGCTGTCCAAAAAGTCCTACAGGACTACCTAAGACACTCATGAAAGCGCATGAAAGTTCAATGAAAAGTTTGCCTCCAATTTTAGTTCTCTACAAATACTTAATGTTAATCCCCCACATTACTTTATAGATTCAAGGAAGCATCCAATGTGCCCCTAGTGCAGAATTTATTTCATACCAAGTGACAATCTAAACAATATGTTCTCAAAGGGGAATTTTTGATGGATCATGGAATAGGAGGAATGATAAACCAATTACATTTTGAACAAAGCTTTGCATACGGAAAATATTAAAATGCATTAATGTTGGCCAATTTTGGCCCACATTAAAAGCTCTTGCATAGTTTGATGAAGAAGTAGATCTAAGGCTCGGAAAGGGGTCCAAGATTGCCAAGTGAAAGAGACCATGCAGGTTCTCATGTGTTTTTCAACATTTAAAACATGGACCAAAGTTGCAAGGCCCCTATAAGGTGTTAAGAGTGCTTGGAATGACTTAGGAAGCTCCTGGTATTCATCTGGTCCTTCATCATATTCATCTTGACATTTGGGGTCTAGTGGCAGAAAGTACAAGTGGGCAGTTTGCTAAGGCCAAATCTCGCATGTGTGGACGAGTCAAGAAGAATTGGTCATATGGGTTTGTTCACTTTTATACCAAGCTCATATATGCCAAATCTCAGGTCCTCCGCCCAAGCACATCAAAAGTTACAAAGGTCCAAAGTTAGCTCCTCAGTGACTTTATTCTTGTTTTCCCATACTTAGCCACTTTTAGGAAAGTTCTAGCAGAGCCGAGTGAGCACTTTCACAAAGCAATATCTCGCATGTGTGGCAGTTTCAAAGGAAAATGATCTCATGGGTTCGCTCATTTTGGTCTCAGGTTTCTATGCACCAAGTCCAAGGTCCTCCGCCGAAGCACAAATTGAGTTATACATGTACAAAGTTGGGTTCCCAAGCATTTCTGCTAAGTTTCCCATACTTAATCATTTGAGCTCGACCGTCACTAAGATGTCACGTAGAAGCAGTTATGGACCAGCCATCTTGAACTTTGAATATCTTTGCTTCGGAAGCTCTAGGGACCAACGAATCAAATGGGTTTGTCCCTTTTGACCTTAAGAACATCTTCTGAAAGTTTGATGCCTCCATGATTCTCACGCTTCAAGATCCAAGCCTTCAAATTTGATCAAAATAAACCTGCAACATGAGACGTTCGCACGAACATCGAATTAAAGCTCGAGCAAAAATCGATCTATACTTAAATTTGATGGTTTGCGGGATGTCAATAACATTCTGCAGAACGATGAATGACAATCGCGCGAACGTCATAATTAAAGACAGAGCAAGATAATCCTATTGAGCTTAAATTTGGCGGTCACACGAGCGTCAAAATTAAAGACAGAGCAAGATAATCCTATTGAGCAAGATATTTGCGTGGACGTCAAATGACGAGAGCGAGGACGTCAATATTAAGACCATGGACTAGACGTTGGCTTTCAAACAGTGAGTCCCAACAAGATCAACGGTCCTCACTCGATCGCACATCTCAATCCAATGGCATGTGATGAGTCAAACACCCAGAGAGCTCGAGGGGTTGACACATGGCACAAGAGCGTGAAGTTACAAACTAACAAGATCCTGTGGATTAACCTCAATTGACACGTGACGTAAACGAAGACAAGATTGACGTTTCAAAGAAGATCCGACGGCTCGTGGCCATTCGTGCATAGACAAATTGGCAGAGCAAGTTAGGTCAATGTGTCAAAGAGCCAAGTCGACTTTTGACAACCAATTAGAGTGAAGGTGAGCCCAAGGTTTTTGACAGGGGTCGAGAATACATTTTCAACCATGGAAAGCAGAGTCTTGTTGGGTCATCCTGACGCCATCGACGCTGGTTCAAACACCACAAAGCAATCAATATGATGCAATCAAGCATAGAAAACATAAAGGGACCACCCATGTGGCTAAATATGGACTTCTGGTTTATAAGTTTGCATCATAAAGGGATCCTTCATTGACTGTGTTTGCCATTTCTAGCAGAAGAAGCTAATATTTCAAAAGGTGCCATGAAGGTAAGCAAGTGGACCCCAACAGTTCATTGAATGGACCAGCTGCTTGAAAGTGACCTTTCTCTCTACTATGCACACCACGACAACTAGTCAGGGGCAGTTGGCAACAAGCCATGATTCTAAATGATGGATTTGAGTGTTGTAACTACACTATTACCAAGACCCAACAGGAAACAACTTGATCCTACCATTATAGCCGCCATGGAGCATCACTAAGAGGATATTGTAATGATGCAACGGACTGGAGTGCCCTAGACCAATCACGAATGGTCCGAATGAGCATATTTGAGTTGTAACCGCTTTTCAAATGGATTCAAACTGTTTTGACTCCCACTTTGAGGGCCAAAATCCCCTCTCGCTTCCCTACTACTATATGTATAGCCTTCAAGCTCTTATTATTCATCCTTCTCTTGGGCATGACTAGACTCTGTCAAGATTGAGCCTTGTAACCTCTTGAGATAAATAAGATGACTGCTTTCAGATTTCATGATATTAGACTAGTGTGTTCATGTCAGTTCTAATTTGCATAAGCGATAGAGCCTTCTCCCTTGCCAAGTCCTGATCTCACCTAGCTGGTAGATTGTTTGGTTATGCAGGGTATGTCTAGTGTTCGATATCATCTGACTGAAGCCAACAGTGGATATGTTGAATGGATTAGTGCCATGAACCAGGCCTCTCCATCTCCCTTAGGTTTCGCTCACTTGATGAACCTCTACATGAAATATTGATGCATGACAGGGATTTGGAGTCATAGATCCCGTTATTTGTTTTTGTCTCACTAGTGTTTTAAAGGCACAAGTATGAGTGGATGGACACTCTCTATGGTGCATCACCACAAGTTAGAATAGGTTTTACTTTTGCAACTCCTCCATTTTCACCCCAACCAGTTTTAGATTTTAGAAGCAAAGGTCCAAAATGATGCATCAGAGGAGTTAGCCTTATTAAAAATCCTAAAGGTCTAGTCTAGATATAGGATACCCACAACCTCAGACCATTCCCATGTTAGTCCAGGTTTGAGAGGACTTGAACACTCATTTCAGCAAGGGTGTAACTTGGAGTGCTAATAGTTCTGGCACACCTGGTGGGACAAGGTCTGAAAGAAGAGGAAGATTGTTGATGTGTCTTTCCTCTATCAGCTTTTGGAAGCAAGCACATTAGCACCAATGGCGACTCAAATCAAGCTTCTGGTTATGAGCAGACCAGGTATTTTTCAATTAAGTTTCTAATCAATTTTTGCATCTCACTTGATATATGAGGTCAATATGAACAATTATGGTGGTTACTCCTATCATCCACCCACTTATCAACAGCGCCAATATGATCCATATGAGTCTTATCAGCTCTACCATAAGCCCTATCAAAGCTATGATGAGCCTTGTCAAGCTTCCCATGATCCTTATCGTTAAGGATATTGCAGTGATCCTTCCTATGGACAGCAAGCCCATCATAATACTGCTCTTCGTCAACCCTATCATGAGCCATCTATAGCAGCACTTAAGCAGACTTTGATAAGCCTTGACAAGCATGCACTAGAGCTGAGCTCATAGAGTTGTTATGGCCAAGATGTCCCTACTCACCTGATTCATCATGTGAGAGGGTCATTGCAGCAAATAAAAGAAGAATGGACACCTGTTGAGAGAGCAAACTAGAACAATCTCACAGATGACATGATGAATGTAGGGGGTTACATTCAGAGCATTGAGGATGGGCTAAAGGGCCTTGAGGAACAACACATCCAACCTCGCCAACCTTTTCTGCCTACATATACACCACCTTAGCCTTCTTATATGCCATCCATTCCTCCTCAAGAAACCATTCCAAGTGCTCCTTTGAACGTTCCAAGTTCTTCAAATGTTCCTCAAACCTTTCCTTCTTGCAAATCTATCCAAAGGCACTGTCAAAGAAACGAAGAGCTTGTTGTGGAACAGCCTGCTGTTTGGATCCAAGACGCCATCCTTCCTCAAGAACCCCTTATGAAGTCCTTCAAGGTTCTAAGCTAGAATCAAGTGGTGAAGTCATGGGTTGGGCCAAGTGAGGCAGATTTGGAATTGAGGACCCAAGTTAAAGAAGGATATGAACCTCTGCAAACCTCTCTCATTCCTCTTCAAGAGTCTCCTTGTGTCCCTTACCTTCATGAAGCCCCTAACCACCTTAAAGAGGAGCTATTACAAGAGAATATAGCAAAGCAAATCAAAGCATTGGAGCTGAAGACAAGGAGGGCGGAAGAGAACCAAGATCAAAAGGCTAAAGAAAGACCTTAGTCTTTCCCATCTTGGAGCCAAGTCATGCAGTCAAGTAAATCCAAGGTCATTCAACCCCTATTCCTCCCTCCCTCAAGAACCTAGTCCATTTCCATCTTGTAAAACCATTCAAAACAGTGGACAGAAGGAGAAGGTGGTGATTATTGAAGTCAGACAAGAGACCTTGCAGCCTCCATTCCTTTTCCCTCAAAAGCCTTTTCCCTCAAAAGCTCGGAGCCTTTCCTTCATGGAGAGCTATTCAAGAGGCAAAGAATCAAGAAGAGGAGGTGAAAGTGATCCAAGAAGAGCAACTTCAAGAGCAAAATCAGGTACCTATAGTAGCTTCTTTGGACCTTTCTCACCTTGTTGAGTATTTTCAAGGATCTGCTATGCCACTCTTTGAGAAAGAGCCTCTCCTCTGTGAGGCAAATCAAGAAGATGCAGCTAAAGAAGCAGAAAGTGAAGGTGACTTGAGTGACCAAGAAGAAGAAATCATGATTGGGACACCTCTTGGCAAGGACAAATATGGTTCGGTTTTCTATGATGATGCAGAGATAGAACAAGTGAAAAGACAAAGCTGAGGTAGACGTTGAGATACAAATACAAGAACAAGTACATAAGGAAGAAGTTGTTGATGTACAAGAGAAGGATGTCCCAGCTGGACAAGTTGATAAATATTTTCATGAGTTCCTTGATAACACAAACGCTGTCATTTATCATGAAGGACAAGAGCTTGCAAGAGAAGAACAAGCTGAAATAGAGAGCATGCTCAGTCATCAACTTGATATTGAAAATGAAGCAATGTTGATTGACCAATCTGAGATGTCAAAAGAAGGCTTACAGCGTCATGTTTTTGATCAAGAAGCTGATATGCTTGCTTTTGACTTTCAGTTTGAAAAGGCTCCAATTGAACTGTAGCTTCATGAGAACAAATCTTCTGATTTGTTTGATATCTTACATTCAAGTTTTTCCTTACTTGAATGGGCTCCATTGCAAGATAAGAAGAGTGTCATCATCAAGCAAGAGGCAGTTGTTCTCTCCAGAGATGACATGTTTGAACTTTTCAAACATGGTTATCAACTTTTCTCTCCAACTTTAGACATCTCTCTGCTATTGGAAGCTGAGAAGGAGCTCAAATGGCCTCAAGAAGTCACAAGATCAGGTCTATCTCACTTTTAGAGGTCAACCTCACAGATATGTCAAAGGAGACACATCAAGTTGGTCTATATGTTCATGATCAACAATTCAAGAATGAGGAAGAGCTGAAGTTGTTCCTGCAAAGTCCACAAATTTGAAAGGAGTATGATTGGGTCTTGGACTCATGTCTACAATTCATGCACCTAAAATTGGCAGTAGAGGAACCAGTTGCTTCCCCAAGAAGACATGAGCATCCAATTGCTCATAGTTGTAGAAGAAAACTGTCAAGAAAAAGCAAGGATGCTTCAAGGATCCAAGGTGCACAAAATAGTTTCTCATTTGACCCGGGTGGAAAATACTTGTAGATTACAACCATGTACATGTTATAGAGTAATTTTCATGCTTTCCTCTAAGTGTTTTTTTCCGGTACTTTTATTTGTTGTCCCTGATCGTTCAGTAGGTTAGTTTCCCTTTCAATAAGTGCCTTGGACACTCTATTCTGTTTTGTTCCTTTTGATTTTTGTTTTGTTTCAAGAGAGGTTAGAGCAGGATTGGCACCAAGTCAATATGTTGGATCCAAGTAGAGACTCCATGCCCAATGGACTGGACTATGCACATGGTCTAGGTTCTTTTGCATAGACAGGCATGCAACCCTGTGAGTCACCAAAGACGTTGGCCAATTTTGGCCCACATAAGAAACTCTTGCATGGTTTGATGAAGAAGTAGATCTAAGGCTCGGAAAGGGGTCCAAGATTGCCAAGTAAAAGAGACCATTCAAGTTCTCATGTGTTTTTCAACATTTGGAACATGGTCTAGAGTTGCAGAGCCCCTATAAGGTCTTAAGAGTGCTTGGAATGACTTAGGAAGCTCCTGGTATTCATCTGGTCCATTGTTTTCATCTTGACATTTTGGGTCTAGTGGCAAAAAGTACAAGTGGGCATTTTGTTGAGCCCAGATCTCGCACGTTTGGACGAGTCAAGAAGAATTGGGCATATGGGTTTGTTCACTTTTATATCAAGCTCATTTATGCCAAATCTCAGGGCCTCCACCCAAGGGCATCAAAAGTTACAAAGGTCCAAAGTTGGCTCCTCAGTCACTTTCTTCTTGTTTTCCCATACTTAGCCATTTTCAAGAAAGTTCTAGCAAAGCCGAGTGAGCACTTTCACAAAACAATCTCGCATGTGCAACAGTTTCAAAGGAAAATGATCTCATGGGTTCGCTCATTTTGGTCCCAGGGTTCTATGCGCCAAGTCCGAGGTCCTCCGCCGAAGCGCAAATGAAGTTATACATGTACAAAATTGGGCTCCCAAGTATTTCTGCTAAGTTTATCATTCTTAATCGTTTGAGCTCAACCGTCACCAAGACGTCATGCAAAAGCAGTTATGGACCAGCCATCTTGAACTTTGAATATCTTTGTTTTGGAAGCTCTCGAGACCAAAGGATTAAATGGGTTTGTCCCTTTTGACCTTAAGAACATCTTCTAAAAGTTTGATGCCTCCATGATCCTTGTACTTCAAAATCCAAGCCTTCAAAGTTGATCGAAATAAACCTGCAACATGGGACGTTCGCGCGAACGTCAAATTAAAGCTCGAGCAAAAATCTATCTATACTTAAATTTGACGATCTGCGAGACGTCAATCACGTTCTGCGGAACGATGAATGACAGTTGCGTGAATGTCAAAATTAAAGATAGAGCAAGACAATCCTATTGAGCTTAAATTTGATGGTCACGCGAACGTCAAATGATGAAAGCGAGGACGTTAATTTTAAGACCATGGACTAGCCATTGGCTTTCAAACAGTGGGTCCCAACAAAATCAACAGTCCTCGCTCGATCGTACATCTCAATCCAACGGTGTGAGATGAGTCAAACAATTAGAGAGCTCGAGGGGTCAACACATGGCACAAGTACATGAAGCTATAGACTGACAGCAATATCCTATGGATTAATGTGTGTTTGACACGTGGCATAAGTGGAGACAAGATTGACATTTCAAAGAAGATCTGACGACTCGCGGGCATTCATGCACAGACAGATTGATGGAGCGAGTTGGGTCAATGTGTCAACGAGCCAAGTCGGATTTCAACAGCGAATTAGAGTGAAGGTGAGCCCAAGGTTTTCGACAGGGTCAAGAATCCATTTTCGACCATGGAAAGTAGGGTCTTGTTGGGTCATCCCGACACCATCAAATCTGGTTCAAACACCACAGAGCAGTCAAATAGATAACATAAAGGGACCGCTCATGTGGCTAAATATGGACTTTTGGCTGTAAGTTTGCATCATAAAGAGATCCTTCTCTGATTGTGTTCGCCATTTCTAGCAGGGGTTAATATTTCAAAAGGTGCCACGAAGGCAAAAGGTGCCACGAAGGCAAACAAGTGGACCCCAATAGTTCATTGAATGGACCAACTGCTTGAAAGTGAACTTTCTCTCTACTATGCACGCCACGATAATCAGTCAGGCGCAGTTGGTAACAAGACATGATTCTAAATGATGGATCTGAGTGTTGTAACTGCACTATTACCAAGACCCAGCTAGAAACAACTTGATCCTACTATTACAGCCGCCATGGAGCATCACTAAGAGGATATTGTAATGATGCAACGGACTGGAGTGCCTTGGACCAATCAGGAATGGTCCTAATGATTAGCCAAAATCCCCTCGCTTCCCTGTTGCTATATGTATAGCCTTCAAGCTCTTATTTTTCATTCTTCTCGTGGACATGACTAGACTCTATCAAGATTGAGCCTTGTAACCTCTTGAGATAAATAAGATGATTGCTTTCAGATTTCATGATATTAGACTAGTGAGTTCATGTCAGTTCTGATTTGCATAAGAGGTAGAGCCTTCTCCCTTGCCAAGCCCTGATCTCACCTAGCTGGTAGATTGTCTGGTTATGCATGTTATGTCTAGTGTTCGATATCATCTGACTGAAGCCAACAGTGGATATGTTGACTGGATTAGTGCCTTGAACAAGGGCTCTCCATCATCTCCCTTAGGTTTCGCTCACTTGATGAACCTCTACATGAAATATTGATGCATAACAGGCATTTGGAGTCATAGATCCCGTTATTTGTTTTTGTCTCACTAGTGTTTTAGAGGCCCAAGTATGAGTAGATGGACAATCTTCATGGTACATCACCACAAGTTAGAATAGGTTTTACTTTTACAACTCCTCCCTTTTCACCCCAACCAGTTTTAGGTTTTAGAAGCAAAGGTCCAAAATGATGCATCAGAGGAGCTAGCCTCATTAAAAATCCTAAAGGTCTGGTCTAGATATAAGATATCCACAACCTCACGCCATTCCCATGTTAGCCCAGGTTTGAGAAAAGGACTTGAACACTCCTTTCAGCAAGGGTGTAACCTAGAGTGCTAACAATTAATTCAAGATTTTATTTACAAAGCATGTGAAAGCTTAATAAGCTTTTATGAGTGGTTATGGGATGTAACCAATTCCCGTGAACCAACTTTATTTTAAACATAAAAACAAACTTAACTAAAACGAAACAAAAATACTTTGGATCATCGAAATAATCCCAACAAACTTCCCCCTTGATCCAAAGGGGTATAGAAGAAGAAAGAACTGGAGCAATAACTCTGACGTCATCAAAGAAACTTTGTCGCAACTGCAATTAGTGCACTGTACTTCCTAGTACTGATCAAAACTGATGTCGCTCTAATATAGAAGCCCACCTTACAAGTTGTGGCATAAAAGACTAATGAATACAATCAAGCCCTGCTCATCCCCTACGATCATCGTACTGTACTGTAGTAGAACCCGATCAAACCCTGTCCAACTACATCGACCCACATAAGGTCCCACACAGGAACCCGTCCAAATGACACCCTGTACTCTGTATGGCACATCTTCTAATGCCCAACAAACGCTAATGACCTTTGCTCAACACTACTGGTGCTAGCAACCCCTATCAACTCGTACTGTCACCGACGATTGATCGAAGTCCAACAAATGCAATATCTACTCCCCCTATCAGACGAGAGGTGAGACGCTATGCATCAAGAAAAACAAAATCAAACAAACACTACCTGCTCCATGTCATGAAGAGCACATGAGAGAAAGCCAAAACTGAAAGAAGCAAACGCCTACTACCAAAATTGCTATTCAAGCATGATCCAAAAATCTGAGCGAATAGCTAACAGGATAAGAGAATAATCCTCCAGCCTCCAACGGATCCTCCAACCTCCAATCATTGATCACTCAAAATATGTTGTCAAGTCCATCAGGACCATAGACCTCGGCAATGAAGGACATCTCCTGATCAAATGAAGTGTTAGAATATCCTGAATAACTGGAGTAACCAAAAGATCTGCCATTAGAATAACCCACATAATTTGCTTCAACTTTTTTTTTGTGTGGAGAACGGGGTCGTCGAGAAGGACATACATCTACAAGATGTCCAATACCAGCACAACTGAAACATCTGGGTTCTTTCTTGTGTCTGTGAGACCAGAAGAACCTAAATCATTAGAACTATGAGAAGAGTGCTTGTGGTGATGACTGCGTTTGAATGACCCTAGAGAGTGTCGATGTAAATGTTGTGGAGACCGTTTAGAACAGTGTGGAGAGAGACTCGGAGAATGACTCAAAGAGTATTTCAAAGAGTGTTTTTGAAACTGTCATTGTACATGACGATGATCTTTGTGATGGAACATGTTCTTTGTATAGTGAGCCTCTTCAGTAGGTGTACTTTTCTTCTTTGCAAACTGTCTCTCATGTTGAGTTATTAACTCACAAATAGAGTCAAATGTGGCATCGTTAAGCTTATCACTAAGCTGTAGAATTTCAACAAAATTGGTGTATGCAGAACTAAGGCCATTCAATGTAATGGAAATCAACATGTCATCAACAATTTTGCTATCAATTGTGTAGTATTTTTGTTTCAATGTTTCCATATGAGAGATATATTCAGATACATCTTCGTCAATACTACGCTTGTTATTAAGCAACTGCATTAAGAGATCTATCTTTTTATATGCAAGCTGCTTGTCATATAAATCTCTTAATGCTTTCCATGATTTCCATGCCCCAAATTTAATAGCTTCAATGTGAATAATCCACTGTGCAGGTAAAGATGATTTTAGCAGTGCGAGAGCGCGTTTATCACGTTTTTGGCATTCAACCAACTTTGCAGGTTCAATAGGTGGTGTAGTTTCTTTCTCTATTATTTCCCACAAATCATTAAAAATAAGTGTGTTTTCCATGTGTAAGCTCCATTCTTTGTAATTTTTAGGAGTAATTCGTCCATTTTCAGAGATAAGACTCGCAATTTTTGCCATGATCACAAAGAAATATAACAAGAGATGAATGCTACTTGGGGCTTTGCCTTGACCCTCGTAAGTAGATTCAAAATACACTAAATATGTTTCTAGGGACCTATCTAAACACAAGTCGCAAAATAAAATGAGCTCGTTACACCCCTATATCACCATTATAATCTTTGTCTTTCAAAATAAATTTCACCCTTATAACCCCTATTACAAAGAATGGCAAAATATAATTTTGACCAAACGAAATACAAATGGGATTTGATCCCTACACCCTCCTACCTTCAAAGCTTTATACAAAACAAACTTTTCCAAGTGCTTCAAAAAGATTTACCAGACATAAAGAGAGATTTTTACATTTGAACCTAATTTCCCTCTCTATAAAAAAAATTATTTTTCCTTGTAAAAAAAATATATTTCATTTGAGAAAAATAACTTGAAAAAAGCTGACTCGCCGCTTTTGAGGAGGGCCCACACGCCAATGCAAAGGGAAGAATTTTTTTTAAAAAAACTTACTGTACCAGGCCATACCAGGTCTGAGCTAATCTGAACGGAGGAATGGAAATTGTTAACTTTCTTTCGAATGTATCACCAGCCATTTTCTTTCCCTGCCTTCACCATTATGCCTGTGTGGGAAAAACCACAAACCCGGCTGCAATATCCTCAGAAATTGCTGACAACACAGACTACTCTGACTGCCGTACAGAATTTGGTTATGCCACTGCTGTGCTATGCCATACAGAGAAGGTACCAGATGATATCAAAAAAATGATCAGAATTCAGCGTGGCAGCATCAACGCCGTATAGGGCTGTGTGAAAAAAATGAAAGATGTTGGCTCAAAGTCTGAGGGCTGTGTGGATGAGAACCAATATTCTGGCATTTCAATCGTTACGGGATGTAACCAATTCCCATGAACCAACTTTATTTTTAACATAAAAACAAAACTAAACCAAAATACTTTGAATCATCAAAATAATCCCAACACTTTCTTCAGTCTCAACAAAAAGAATAAATACTAAAAATTTCTGAAAAACCAAACACATTCAGCTGACAAATCAGTTTGCATAACATTTGCTTCTCAGCCTAGTCCAAAGAAGACACATTTGACAGCTGTCAAACCTGTCAATATTAGACAGGAAAATTCAACAGATGCCACATATGTCAAAATCAGACAACACATTCAGCAGCAGCTGAATAAGTCAAGATACAACAGTACAGAAGTACTTCCCAGAATGGAAGAAGGATTGTTCGTCTCTTCACAGTTTCTGTCAATGTTTCTTATCATTTTGCAAGCTTATACATGTGCTTTTCAGCCATGGGAAAGCATATAGAGTGCAGTGGAATTTGCAGCAAAGTTTATAAAAGTGTATAATTCTCAGTTTGAATAACATTTAATTGCAGAGAAAGTATGAAGGTCATTATAGAGGTGGTGTCAATGTCAAAAAATTGAGTGTTTCATTGCAGAAAAAGTGGGGAGGTCATTGTAGAGGTGGTGTCAAGGTCCATAGTTGAGCTTGGCTTGTAATCTGGTGATTAGAAAGGAGACAAAGACCCCATTTTTTCTGGAGTTTTCACCCTAAGTGGATTTCTCCAAGGTGTATCTTTTGTTCATTGTCCAGACTAATGCATTTTCTAAATGCTATTTACATCTCCACACTATGGAAAAGCATTCTAACACACTGTTAAAGTTAGAATGCTTTTAGAACGTGCTTTCATTGTTAAATCCCAGATCACAAAATCCACAACAGTCCTCTGGTTAACTGCAATGTTCTCAAATAGGTGTGATATAACTAACTTTATGAGATGCCGGAGTACTTTACAAAGAGACATCTATTCAAAATTTCAGTTTGCTACAAGGTGTGCAAGGGTATCACATTACGCAAATCTATAAGGCCTACTGATAACATCAACTTAGGATCTTATCACAAACAAATAGTGGTACTGCTGTGTTCACCTTTCCAATTAAAAGGGTCAAAATTCTATTAATTACAAAAGCAAATATGCTGCACTGCTTAAAAGGGCTTGTGAGTTAAATTAGTATCACATCACAAAGGAGTAGTCATACTGTTATGTTCACAATTCCAATTCGAACTTACATAAATTTTTCATTTAAAAGGCACTCAAGTTGCTCTACTTAAAAGGGTTTGTAAAATTGACAGATAACATGTACATGAACAGCAAAATAACAGGGGACTAATTGACACAATCACATGCCCAGAAAGTAAAACGTCAGAAAATATTTACCTTTCTTAGAGTCTCTAGACTATAGCATTAAATCTTTTCACAACAAAAGCAAGAAAATCTTACACACAATTTCAATAATATTTAAGGGGAGGATCTTCAAATGTTTCATATTCAAATTTGACAAACTGTCGTAGAATTGAGGCAAATCTTCATTTTCAAATGTTTTCAAATTGCAAATAGTTTTTAGGGTAAAAGGGAGGAAATACCCCATTGGCGAACATTAACCATTAAAATAATTCCTAAAAGTCAAAATATGGGTAGGGTATAGGGCACACATACCTCTCCAAGGTACTTCTGGACGAACTCGGAGCCAACGACGCGAATGAAGGCGGCAGTGGTGTGGTGAGCAACGGCCTTGGCCAGCATGGTCTTGCCGGTGCCAGGAGGGCCGTAGAGCAGCACGCCCCGGGGTGGATCAATGCCGATCTGCTTGTATAAGTCATGGTGCGTGAGTGGCAACTCCACCGCCTCGCGGATCTCCTGCTTCTGTATATCACATCCACCGATGTCGGAATACGCCACGTCAGGTTTCTCCGACTGCGAGAGCAACGAAATGGAGGAGTCCGCCTCCGGGGGCAGCACATCCACCAGGGCATTAGAGTGGCGGTGCAGCGCCACCGACGCCGACGCCTTGAGCACCTCCCTGTTGATGGTGCTGAGGATCCGGACATAGTAGTTGGAGCCCGTGGTGGATCCCACTATGCCGTTGTTCTGGTCCACCATTTCCATGAACTGGCCGATGACAAGCGGCACCGACTGTATGCGTTTGACCTCCTCCTGTGCCCTCAACAATTCTCTCTTCAGATTCTTTTGCTCCTCCTTCACGTATTCCTCTTGAATATCGATGAACTCCAGCTGTCTTTCTAGAGATTTCATCTTGCTGTATACGTCCTCTTCCTCCATGTTTTCGGCAGGGCTTTGCCCCTGCAGAAGCAACCGCCTTGGGCTCGAAGGACCCTCCGCTACCGACTTCGGCTCCATAACCATGGCCGATGCAGCCATTTCTTTTTCTTTTCTGCAAACAATTTTTTTTAACTTTCCTCTTCTCCGACGACCCAAAAATACGAAGGGAGGGCAAACAATGGCTGTATTATGCGTAGATAGGTTAGATAGGAAGCAACCCCGAGAGAGGCGATGGATCCGGCAATTTTTACAATTTAAAATATCTAAGATGACTATTATTAAATATCTAAAGATTGAAAAAAGCTTCTAGGGACTCTTCCATGGTGTCGGTTCATGGTGGTATGTAATTTTTACATGATTAAATTAACATAACAATTTGGGTGCATAAGATGTATAAATTAATTTAGATATATCTCATATATGTATTAATTGTTGAGAGATATTGAAATGATTTCAAGGTATTTATATTAGATTTTGGATTTGAGTATTATATAGGTATGTCAAAGATTATATCTTTCAGCGTTTAACGAATATGTATTTATTAGTAATTGTTTCATCTTTGTAGATTGATAGTCATAACGCACTCAAAATTCATAATTGTTGATCACATTTTAATTTTTGTACATGAAGTGTCAAGCAACAATATTCTTAATGTTTTGGTGGAGGTGATCGTGGAAAATGAGGTTGTGTGTTTCTTCATACAACGTAAAAATAAGTTGTGTGGGGAGGAGACATTTTGTTTCGTAGTGAGTTTCAGCAATGGCGAAGTGGTAGGGAAAGACAAGGCCATGCATAACATGCAAATGGTGAAAGATTCAAGGTGACCTAGGTGGTGGTGATGAGGGGTAATGACAAGGTATTTCATGTGATATTAGATACAAGAGGGCCCATATTATACATCAAACTCGAACTCAAGGCAGACATTGGATTTACATGACTTACACCCATTACAAAGGGGTCTGCAATTTGCAGCATGGTGGCATCGTTGATTGGCCATTTTATATTGCCAACAATGGATGAGGATGTCATGAGAACTAATTTATATCCAATAAGCGACTCCAATTAATATTGCAATGTCATTGGCCTGAGGACAAAACATCAAAGTTCTAGAATCTATATTTATATATAATAATTATAAATATAATATATTATAATAGTATGTAGTAAATTATATAGATAATTATAAATATTATTAAAATATATATATATATATATACACACACACACACACACACACACACATATACATACTATTATAATATATTATATTTATAATTATTCAACAACCCTTCACACTTGCTCAATTTTGCCATTCCTTCGTTGTTGCTTTTATTCGCCATCCACTTTCGCCATCTTACTTGAAATTTTTTATATAATAACAATCGTAACAATCATATATACATATATGTATATACATGTATACATGTATATATACATGTATACATGTATATATATATGTATACATGTATATACATATATACATAAACTTACTTGAAATTTTTTATATAATAACAATCGTAACAATCATATATACATATACGTATATACATGTATACATGTATATACATATATACATATGTTTATGTATATATGTATATACATGTATACATGTATATACGTATATGTATATATGATTGTTACGATTGTTATTATATAAAAAATTTCAAGTAAGTTTATGTATATATGTATATACATGTATACATGTATATACATATATACATATGTTTATGTATATATGTATATACATGTATACATATATATATATATGTATACATGTATATACGTATATGTATATATGATTGTTACGATTGTTATTATATAAAAAATTTCAAGTAAGATGGCGAAAGTGAATAAGAGATGGAGCGATGGCGAATAAAAGCAACAACGAAGGAATGGCAAAATTGAGCAGGTGTGAAGGGTTGTTGAATAATTATAAATATAATATATTATAATAGTATGTAGTAAATTATATAGATAATTATAAATATTATTAAAATATATTATTTATTATTATTATTATTATTATTTCAAGTAAGAAGGCGAAAGTGAATAAGAGATGGAGCGATGGCGAATAAAAGCAACAACGAAGGAATGGCAAAATTGAGCAAGTGTGAAGGATTGTTGATGGTCTTTGGAAAGCTAATCTGGAAGAAGCATAGAAGACTAGGATCAAATTGGCTAATTCTGACACAGGTGGAGACTTCCCTATATAGATCGACTTTTCTAGTGTGGTCCTTTCCATGGAGGTTAAATGACTTTAAAGCTAGGAAGAAGGGCATTGAGAGAAGACATTGAAAGTTGGTGCTTGGAGAATCAAGGTCTATATATCTCCCTTCCCCTTCTTCCTAAAGGCTTCTTTGTGGTGGTCTTCTATTTGGTGGCACACAAAGAGGAAGCATTGATAGATAGGTCAAATCTTTTGCACGTCTTTAGTCTTCATCTTCAATCTTGGGAGACAAATTTTGATGCCCTAAATTTTGGCATCGTTCGATCCATCAAATATATCTACCTGTATGCTCTTCCACTCAAGTTTTGGGAATAAATTTCATTAAGCCCTCATCGATAGTCACTTGGGTAAAGTTGTTCTCATAGACAAAAAAATGAAGTGTGGTCCAATAGCCTCATTTGTGATTATTTGCATTTGTGTGGACTCCTTTAAACTTTTTTTGAACTCCATTCTTATCAAATCTTTGACAGTTAGTTGGAAGCAACATGTGGAGGTGGAAAACTTGTCTTCAACTTGTTATTGTTGCCACAGGCCTGGTCATCTCAGGTGGAATTGTGTGTCATGCATCCCATTAATTCTTAAAATTGGGCATCCTAAACTAGGTGGGCCCTTAGCCAAATTTCTAATATGAAATGGGGGTAGTGTCAAGGATCATTTTCCTTGAGAGTTATCCTTGAATTTATTCATAACAAGATGTTTCCAAGTAAGGATCAATTTATGTATCCAACTCCATTTGAAATAATGACGCTCTGAACTCTGCTAAAAGAATCCATCTCCATTGCCTCTAAATTTACAAGCATACTTTCAATGGTGTGCAATTCTTTGCAGGCAAGCAAAGAGGGGGACACTTTCAAGGAAATCAATCGACAGGGTTGCACAATCACCTACAACGCAACTGAACAACAATGATGCAACCAATAACTTGTTTGTCATGGGCATTCACTCTACTCCCAACATTTTAAAGGAGGCCAACTATGGAAAAAAAAAGCTAAGCTTGGCAGAAAATCCAAAAGGGAAAAAACTTTGGCTAAGATTTAAGCAGTAATTAGGAAAGCCTAAACTTTTGTTTTAGAGAAGCAAGGGGTGGAAATCCCCCGTCTTTATCAATGAATTACATTTCATGAAATGTTAGGGACCTCAATGCCCCTAACAAGCAACCCCTGATTAGGCATTTAATCATGAAGCAGCAAGCAAACATCTTCATGATTTAGGAGACCAAAATGTTTTTTGGTGGTTCATGGCATCTAAAAGGAGTGGTTGGGTTGGAAAGGATATTTTGTTGACTTAACTACCACATCAGGTGGCATGGGTCTCATCTAGAACACACACAAGGTCTCTTGTGATATAATCACCCTCTCACAAAAGTGGTAGATTTGTGAAGTCCTTGAAAAAGTGACAAATTTAGAATTATTTTTATTAGTGTGTATGCTCCCACCAAAGTAATTTTGAAAATACTCCTATGGACTAAGGTCGCTTCTCATCTTCAGTCTTTGTCCAATCAACACATTTTTCTAGGTGGGGATTTCAACGATGTCCTCTCTGTGAGGGATAAAATAGGTGGAGTATAATTTGAAAACCAATTTCATTTGGACTTCAAAAAATTTAACACGATCAAAGCATTACAAGATTTGAAACCCAAATGTGGGTTATTTGTTTGGAACAATAGAATACAACACTTTAGTAGTATTACATAAATGTCATACCACTTTATAATTAATCCAAAATGGCTATATGCATCTTGGGCTTATGAATGCAATATTCTCCCTTCTTCAAGCTCCAACCACTTTCCAACCTCCTTGATTGTTACCACTAACTCAGTGTTAACTCATTATCCCTTCAAATTCAAACTGATGTGGCTATAGAACCTTAGTTTGGTAGTCAAAATTAAGATGTGGTGGTCCTCTTTATAGCTACATGGATCCAAAATGTTCATTATGTCCAAAAAATTATTGTGCATCAAAGTGTGCCTTTGCAATTAGATTACATCCCACTTCAAAAACATTTTTTCAGAGAAGATACGAGTTGAACAGGGGATTGCCTCTCTCAATTACGATGTATTCTCAAATAGAATGGACCAAGATGCCTTTTTGAAAAACAAATCACTATTGGATAAACTTGATGAGCTACTCCTTAAAGAAGAAATTCATTGGAAATAAAAGTCATAGGAGGATTGGCTAAAAGTGGGTGACATGAACACCAAAAAAATTTCACAAATACGTGCGCTATAAGAAACTCAAATTTGGTTACTTTAATTCATAACTTTGATGGTGTTCCTCTCAACAAACATTAGGAAATTAGTCATATAATTGTTAATTTTTTTGAAAACTTATTGACTAATAAGGTGGCTTCTAACTTCTAGGTGTAAGAAGCTTTATTGTTGGTTAGCCCACAAGTTGTTTCAAATTACCAAAATGACTCTCTTTGTAGATGATATTTATGGATTATATAGCACCTCAATATTGTACACTTAAAAAACTTAGACCTTGGTTATTCCTCTCAATTCTGGACCTTTTTCACTTCCGCAAGTCTCACATATGCTCTATCTTGTGTCCCTTGTCCTATCTCTTAGTCTGACCAGACTTATGATCATGACCCAAGCCTTTTATCTTGCCTAGAATTATTAAAATGTACTTATATTCCACCTCTATAAGTTTTGAGCCTATACCTCCTTTCCTACTTCCTAGACACTAACATCCGGGACAGACACTAGCATCGACGCTAGTGTCCTAACCCGATGCAAGTGTTTAGTGCCCTAAAGTCATCCAATTTACAAATGAAATGTATCATAATGGTTGGCCTAAGTGATTTATTATGAGTTACTTCTCCAAAGGGATTAATATAAATACAAGATCAACCCTCATTCATTACTCACCTAGAAAAGACCAAGAGAGACCAAGGAAACTTATCAAAAGCACTCTATCAAGCATTTAATTGAACAAAGTTATCCTAATGGTTGGCCTAAGTGATTTATTATGAGTTACTTCTCCAAAGGGATTGATATAAATATAAGATCAACCCTCATTCATTACTCACCTAGAAAAGACCAAGAGAGACCAAGGAAACTTATCAAAAGCACTCTGTCAAGCATTCACTTGAACAAAGTTTCCCTATTTCTATATTAGTCAATAGGAACAACACATCTATAAGTTTGAATTACTAAAGGAACAACCCAATAGCCCAAATTTTCAAGTTACAAGCTAGGTCACTATTGTACTTACTTTACACATATTGTATTATTCACACATAAGCCAACACATAGAGGATAACTACATCAATTTGAGGCTCTATTTGGAGTATTGGCTATGTAGGTAGTGCTCACTGATAGAGGGATATTTGAGGTCAACTCAACACCATTCACCCACTAACCCATTTTCCCCAAGGTTAACATGAAGATGAAGAACTAGGGTTTTAACATTTCATGAGGAGTGATAGTCCATGACCTGGATCTGAATGCACTAAAGAAAAGGCAAATCAAAACCTAGACGCATTTAGGTGGTTGCATCTTTTTCTTGTAAGTATTTTGTACATGATACTTGTGTTGATCCCAGACATTAATGTCAATGCAACTGTCCTAGGCTAACATTAGTGTCGAAAGCTCTAAAAACATCTAATCCAGAATTAGGTGACTGTTATAGAATCTTCTTCCAATTTGCTTCTTACCTGTTCTAGATCTAACACCTTGTTAGCATCATAACCAACTAAGTATATTACTTCTCTGTCATTTCCACACATAACTTAGTTATACTTTCTATATTTAGCTTATTCTCAACATAATAATTTTAGTGTATGTTTATATCTAAGTTTATCACCTAATTGGCTTATTGTGGATTAGATTATCACCCTTGTGCATAGTCATTTCTATATACCCCTTTAATGAGCATATAAGACACCCCAACCTATCTAGACCATTCATTTTAGAGATAAATAATTACCTTACCTTATAAATGGGTGGTGCTTATTTTTGGCATAACCATATTGATCCTACACACAAAAATTGTCACATCTCGATTCCTCTCTAGACCTAATAACCTATTGATTAGTGGATTTTATAGTTATTATTTAGTTAATTATTGTTTTAGTTAAACTAAATTTCATATGTTGAATTATGGACAATTATATTTAGCTATTTTACATGATTGTTAATTGTAGAGTTGGTTGTACTTGTATATTACGTATATGATGATCATGTTTAGTTTATTACAACAATATAATATGGATTTTATATTGTTTCAAGATAACTACCTTTATTATTATGAGGTAGGTGCATGATAGATCTATCCCTCAGATTGTGATGAAGGTAGGGCATCATCGGAGAGGGTGGCGTAGATGGAGGCATTGTGGGATGACATATTGAAGACTAAGAAGCCGCACACACCATAATAACTAGAATATGATTTTATATTAATTTCTTGATTTAGTAGTTGGTAGTTACTTTTAGTTGTGATCTTGTTTGTTGTATGGTTGTGTGTTGCTGCATTTGAATATGCTTAGTTTGCATCCATATGCTTACTTCACATGATGATGTTATTATAACGTGTGTTATGGATATTAAATTATCCTTGTTGTTACCTTTGTATGTACATGAATATTTTATTAATAGTGTCGTGTTTATAATAAATGCATTTTTGTACAAAAGGAGACTTAATTATTTGAGTGTTGGTTGATTTCTAAATAGATTAGTTAGTAAAGTGTGTTTAAAAGTTGAATTGGACACAATTACCTTGTTTGCTAGTTAATTATTATATTGAACACACACACACATTATATAAGGCAAGGGTTAAATTGGTTTGGCATGGTCATTGTGATAGTAATTATAATGCAAGTTGACATGATTTTGTATTAAGTCAATATTTTGTTGGAGTTTCATTTTTTAATGATTATTGGTGACATCGTTATATTTGGTAAATGTTACAGTGTAGTTGATGTTTTGTTAATAATATTTGTGCCAAGTTAGCATTATTATTATTGGAATCATAATGTTTGAATGACTTTTGGAAATTGATGGTAATTGGAATAATAATGTTTAGAGGATAGTTTTATTTGGAAAGTTCTTAAATTAGGGTTAATGACATTGACTTGGGTATTCAAGTACCATGCAAAACAAACACAATAGTTTGAGTTGCATAGACTCTCTTCGTTAAGCTCACTTTCAGTTAGTGGGATAAATTATGGAGGTTTGCTAGCATGTAGGAGATTATAATGGAAAAAGGAGAATGTTTGGGGGGACACAGGGACACATTAGAGGAGTTTAAAAAAAGTAAAAAGGAAAAAGAAAGGGTTCAAGGAAAAATTGCAGGGAATGATATACCAGTCGGTCATAACCGTGCATCATATACCAAGTTGGTCTATCAAATTTTATTCATATTAGCTTTGTATGAATTAAATCATTGAGATTTTGTTAAGGGTTCTAGTTTTATTGTTGTTTTGGAAATTATTAGAAATCAGGGAATATGATGGTACTGTGGATGGCTCAACCATCCACAAAATCAAACATATAACCCATCGAACCCTAGTTTTGGCTATGAAAACTAAATTATGTTGCCATAATATGTAAGTTGAGTAAACCCTAGTAAACGATGACATATTTACTGTGTTCTACATAAATTATAAATTATAGAAATTATAATGAGGAGATTTATGTGTATTTTGATGGGTCAAATTTAAACCCTAGGTAAATAAAAAGGGAAAATTACTTGTTAGTTGTGTATATTTCATTTGACCTAGGTGAAGGCTCGATTGGGTATGTAGGGATTAGCTCAGTCCTTATAACTTTTATTTAGTCATCCTCTTGTCTATATAATCTATCGCTTGGGTTATTTGAATTAAAACCTAGTCTTTAAAAAAAAAGTTAAAGTCCAGCCACTCTAATATATATATGCCATCATTCAGTTCATTTAAATGATGATTTGGTTCAAATCGTTAAACCCTCATGGGGCACGACTTGTGTATGGGGTTATAATTATTCAGGCAATTGTTAAACAAGTTTTATTTGTTTCATTTTTAAAACCTGTATATACAGAAGACCATAATAGTATAAATATACAAGGGCTTATTCATATATCTTCAGGACTCTATTAGATGATTTAGGATATGAATATGTCAATGCATGTGTATATATTATACAATTGTTATGGTTTTACACATAAATATATTAATGTGTTTTTATTATTTTTGAACCATAAAAAGGAATTGTAAGTCAAATGGAGATTCTTTCAAGTTATATATTGAGCTTTCATTATTATATAAAGAAGGAATGAAATTATGGTCAATACATTTAGGTTACTCGGTCTTAAACATTTATGTTTATAAAATGGAATGTTTCTCTTGTAAACTATTGGAACACAAGTAGAATCCCAATCATATTTAAGATATATTTATAAAAGTGGCATGCCTGTAGTAGGTCAAGACTGTGTGCTTTTAGAAACATATCTTTTCATAATGAAAATCTGCCTATATCTTTAGATGTGGTTGAATGTGGTTTCACTTATATGCAATATGGGGATCTTAGTGTGAATTTCAAGTTAATTGGGACTTAGTCACAGTTGTATAAATTAGAATTCAATCTTTATTGAATAATCAAAACTTAGTAACATTGCTAGGTAATTGACTATGCATATTACATATGTGATACTTGTTATTTTAATTCAAGTATACCATAGCCAATATGCATATTCAGTTGAGTAGGTAAATATGTTATTTGTTATGGCAAGGAATCAAATACAACATAGTATTTATAGGAATTTAAATATATACATCCGTGATAGTCCTAATTTAATAATATAATACTTTTTCAATTAAAAGTATACCCCATACACACACACACACACACACACACACACACACACACAAAAGTTGTAAATGCTTGTTTATTTTTCTTAATATGTTTGAACATAGAAGTTAAATTGAGGAATTTAGGGAACTTATAATTGAAGCATTAAGAATAATTAGTTCTATCTATTTTTGCATTGACAATTTTTTATGAGCAAATTATATTATGCAAATATAAATGAAATTAAATGGTTGTTGATTGAACCATTAATTATTGAATAGATTGTCTAGCTTATATTCTTAACTGTATGGTTGAGTGATTTGATTATTAGGCTTGTTCTACCCAAATGGTATAATAGAATGAAAATTTGAATATATATATAACTTTATTATGAAAAAAATAAATTATTTTATTGGTTTTATAATGTTGCATTTGATGGATTAAATGCATGATTATAGGACTTTCTTATTTTATTATAAAATATGATTGCTACTAAGGAAAAATTTAATTATAAAAACTATTGGTTTTTATATTATTACAAATATGAACCAATCTCACATTAATGACCTTAAATAAGTAATGTGACAGATTCCACTCCCTTAATTAGTGTCACTAATGTGCAAATAAGGTGTAACTGATTGAGTGGTGTGTATGAAATTGATTGATCCTCGTGATCTATAACTATATGAAAATTTTGGCCAAAGTAGTGTTTATAGTTAAACATTTTCATTCATCTATTTGATTTAGTTTACACTTTTTTATGATATCATGTTAGAATGGGTTTATTTATGATATATGTCATGTATTAGTTATCTTACAACAGATGGGTTCTAGTTTGTCACTCTGGATTCTCACACCGTCATTATCTACCCATCTATGAAGGGAGGGTCATTCCCTAGTTGGGATATTGTGGGGGGGTGGGCGCGGGGCGGGGATCGATGGTCCATGGTTGGTGTAGAAAAGCACTTAGATGATGCTCTCTTTCCCCTCAACATTACTACACTAGAGACTAAACTTGAAATTACTTATGGATATTACAAGTTTGTTGAGACTCGCATGATCTGTGGAGCTTTGTATCATTGTATATTATTATTAAGACATTTATTATGCTAAAAATGTACTTTTCATTAATATGTACAATTACAATAGTTGGATTTAATATTGTATCAGCTATGGGTGAATTTGTAATAATACTTTTATGAAATAAATGTAGTCATCATTTTTGTATTCACCATTATACCTATTTTTGATATTGATATTAATATTGTAATCATTAGCTAAATAGATCAACTATAGACCTTTATATGGTTAGGTAAATCTAATGTATTTAATTAAATATCACTCTAAGTAGGTTTCATCATGATGAGATATGTTAGTTGAATTTGTGTAATCATTTTAAACAAAAAAATTCCCTATTCTATTAAAACCCAGTGGAGTTGTTACATTGTGGTATCAAATTTGAGGCTCAAATTTTAAGACTTAATGAATCAGCTAATACAAACATATTCTCCTAATAAACAATAAGAATAATGGTGTGTACTAGACTTCGAGGTAAGGGTACTTCAAACACCAACCCTCCAATGAATCCAAATCAATTTACTACCAAGAAAACTACAAAGTTGGATTAGATCCTCATAGCCATGCATGAAACTAAGGACCAAATCATGGCCCTAGATTAAGAAGTGCATGGGCATGCTGAGGAGAATGTTTAGAAGAACCCGAAGAGCATCCTGTTGAGCATGAAAATACTCAAGAGCAGAGACACAAGGAAGTACTATAAAACGTAAGAGCTCAAGTAGCTGCAGAGTTGGCATGGGATATGAAAAAGGTGAATCTACCCAAGTTCGATGAAATTATTATGGGAGATAGAATTGAAGCATGGCTAATAAAGATAGAGAAATATTTTGAGATACAAAATTACTTTGAAGTCACCAAAGTAGTTTGGATAGCATATCAACTTGCTGGAGAAGCAACAACTTGGTGGACAAACAAGAAGCTCGAGATGAACCTCAACTCTACCACCACCACTTGAGAGCAATTCATGACATTGTTTAGGTCACGGTGGCTTCTTCAACTATATTTTATTTAGAAGATGATGGAATTTTAGAATGTTAAATAAGAAAACCTTTTTTTGAATGAATATTGGGAGTAGTTCACCTAGATCCTAAAGTATGTCCCTTAGTATCAAGTGGATGAGAGGTTCAAAATCAAGAAGTTCATTATGGGATTAAAACTCCAAATTGGTTGTGAGGTAGATGTGTATGGGCCATATACCATGGATCAGGTTTTTGAGAAGGTAGTCAAGCATAAACATAAGTTGAAATATCTTACTCAGGTTAGATATAAGTTCAATAAAAAAGTTAGAATTTCTAAAATGACTTTCAAAAAGAAGAAGTGGAAGAGGAGTGGAGACTCCAAGAGCTAGTTTAAGAGCAAGAATGCTAAGTTCAACTATAGCTCAGGGAACAAGAAACCTATAAATGGTTTCAAGGGAGGTTTCAAGAGAAACCAACATTCTAATAGGAAAGGACCACTTAGAGGTTGCTTCATTTGTGGAGGTAACCATTATGTTAGAGAGTGTACTCAAGGTAAGTCAGATGGTAAAAACAAGGGTTCTGCTTCTTAATAGGGAACTTTTCAGTAATGGATTTATGCAACTATTGACAATTATCAAGCTGAGTTCTAAGCTTCTCCTATTAAACTGTCAGATATTTTATTTGATCATCTAATTTTTATTTTAATTGACACTAGGGATACAAAATGTTTGATTGCTTCTAGAATGCTTAAAAAGCCGATATTATGGAAAATGCATGGTTAATATAGTATGAGAATGAGTCAAATGTCAAGGTTGATAAGTGTCTAGTGGAAGCTGAGATCATGTTGCCTAAATTTACTACTATAGTAGATATGTATGCTGCACTATTAGGGTCATATGATGTGATCCTAAGAGTTAATTGGCTTGCAGAGCACAAAGCTAAGGTTGATTTCTATCTGAAGAAGGTAAAGTGTCTAGATGATTTTCGAAATCATACACAACTTCAAGATGAGAAAAGAGAGTTGAAGCTTAGGCAAATTTCTACAATTCAACTCAAAAAGGCTCAAAGGAAAGGATGCCATCCATTCATTATTAAAATAAATGAGATGGAGGAATCTAAAGAACTATCCATAGAGGATTATATTTTTTTAAGGAACTTTCAGGATGTGTTTCCAAAGGAATTTCCTAGATTACCACCCAAATGTGAGTTTGATTTCTCAATTGACATCATACCTAGATTTGAACCGTAATCCAAGGCACCATAAAGGATGATAACTATTGAATTGGTTAAGTTGAAGGCTCAACTTCAAGAGTTGTTATTAAAAGGGTTGATTCAACCAAGTGTGTCACCATGGGGTACACTAGTGGTGTTTGTCAAGAAGAAGGATGGTACTCTTCCTTTGTATATTGATTATAGTATTTTGAATAAGGTGACAATCAAGAATACATCTATGTTACCTTATATTAATGATCTCTTTGATTAGATGCAAGGGACAAACATCTTTTTTAAGATTGATCTTAGAGCAGGGTATCATTAGTTGAGAATCTTAGATGAGGATATTCTAAAAACAATGTTTAGAACTTAGTATGGGCACTCCAAGATCATAATGTTACCTTCGAGTTAACAAATGCTTTGACAATATTTATGAGTCTCATGAATTGTGTGTTTAGGGATTATCTAGATTGCTTTGTATTGATTTTTTTGGATGACATCGTCATATATTCTAAGGATGAGGAAGAACATCTTTAACATCTAAAATTGGTTTTACAATAGTTGCAGAAGCATAAATTGTATTACAAGTTGTCCAAGTGTGTATTTTTCTAAAAGTACAATATTTGGGACACATTATCTTCATGGATGGAATTTTAGTGGATCTAATGAAGATAAGAGCCATAATGAAATTGTTGATGCCCAAAAATGTGCATGAAGTGAGGATTTTTATGGGTTTAACAGGCTATCACAGGAAAATTGTTCCAAATTTCTCAAAGATAGCTAACCTAAT
The DNA here is from genome assembly GCA_037957365.1 of Torreya grandis. Lineage (NCBI taxonomy): Eukaryota > Viridiplantae > Streptophyta > Pinopsida > Cupressales > Taxaceae > Torreya > Torreya grandis. The sequence goes on along the minus strand of JARHVA010002303.1, from coordinate 1,207,248 downwards.
CACCTCTTTTCAATAGAAAAATAAGAGTTTTGTTTGGTCATACAAGTGCAAAAGAGCTATTTAGGAGCTGAAAAGAAGGCTTATTTTGACACTTGTACTAAGAATTCCTGATCCTAATGGCCAGTTCTCAATTATCATGAATGCATTTAGGGATGGACTTGGAGGAGTTCTTATGCAGGATGGTATAGTTGTAGCATACAAGTCTAGAAAACTGAAGCCTTATGAGGTGCATTATGCCCCTCATGATCTAGAACTTGTTGTAATAATGCATGACTTACAAGTTTGGAGGCATTATTTATTGGAGAAACCATTTGATCTTAAGACTGACAACTTGGTACTCAAGTACATCTTCACCCAACCGAACTGAAATGCATGCCAGAGATGTTGGTTAGAATTTTTATCTGATTATTATTTTTTATATTAATTATATCAAGGGCAAGGAAAATGGAGTTGTTGATGCCCTAAGTCATAGAAGGTACATATCAACATTGGATACTATTAGGAGTACAATCTATGCTTAGGTAATTAATTCTCATCAAGAGATGAATTATATGATTAGGTCAATAAAACATTATTAGAAAATGCTCAAAATCCTAAGTATAAAGGATTCAAGTTAGAGAGTGATGGTCTTTTGAGGTACAATGGTAGGATGTATGTGTCTGATAAAGAGAATTTAAAACACACGATGCTAAAAAAATTGCAGAATGCCCTATATTCAGGACATTCAAGTGTAACCAAGCTCATGGTTGAGTTAAGACCTCTTTATTTTTGGAAAAGAATAAAAAAAGATACAACAAATTTTATGTCTCATTATTTGGAATGTCAATGTGTGAAAACTGAACATGTACATTCGATAGGATTGTTATATCCTCATGATATATTAGAATTGAAGTGGTAGGTTATTAACATGGACTTTGTCTAAGGTTTGCCATTATCACATAACTGACATGATATGATCTTGGTTGTAGTTGACAAACTAACCAAGGCATCTCACTTCATACGAGGAAACTTGATAGATGATGCACCTATGCTTGCAAACCAATTCATGAAAGAGGTGTATCAATTGCATGGATTTTCAAAAAATATCATTTATGATTGAGATCTGAGAATGACTTATATGATTCAGCTTTGGGAATGTAGTTTAATTTCAGCACTACATATCACCTAGAAACAGTTGGATAAACATAGAGAGTTAACCAAGTTTTAGAAGATCTCCTTCAAATGTATTGCATGGATCACAATAAAAGTGGGAGGAGTGCCTTCCATTGGTTGAGTTTGATTACAAAAACTCATGCCAATCAGTGTTGAAGATGGCTCTGCTTGAGACATTATATGGAAGGAGGTGTAGAGCAGTAATCAATTGGGACATGTTAAAAGATGTGGTAGCCTTTGGATATGATATGCTCTTGGAAATAGATGACAAAGTCAGAAAAATCAGGTAAAGATCGACTAAGGCTAATGATAAATAAAAAAAAGTATGTTGATCTTAAGATAACAACAAGATAGTTTTCTATTGGTGATAAAGTATATCAATGGGTTAAGCCTAAAAAAAGCTTGATTAAGTTTGGAAAACAAATAAAGCTTTCACTAAGATATGTGGGACCCTTCAAAGTTTTTGAAGTGATCAATCATGTAGCGTATAGGCTTGCATTGTAACCAGCTCTAACTTTTTTACATAATGTTTTCCATATGTCTAATCTTAAAAAGTATGTTGCCGATCCTTCACATGTTTTAGATTGGAATACTTTACATGTTTTGGATCTCGAGGTGGTCACAATAGAACCAATCAAAATAATTGACATTTAAAAACTTAGTTTACGTAATAAATAAGTGTCACAGTGTAAATTATAGTGGGACCAATATTTTGAAGATAGTGGCACTTGAGAGGATTATGATGATTTTTACAGGTTGTTTCCACATTTGTTAACTTGATATATTGTTTGATATTATTTTACTTTTCTATTAAATAATGTTTAATTTCAAAACTTATGTTTGAATAAGTATCATCAGGGCGATGACTAATTTTAATGGGGAAGGATGTCACATCACAATTCCTCTCTAGACTTAATAACCTATTGACTAGTGGATTTTATGGTTATTATTTGGTTAATTACTATTTTAGTTAAGCTGGATTTCATATGTTGATTTATAGACAATTATGTTTAGCTTATTTACATGATAGTTAACTATGGAGTTAGTTGTACTTGTATATTATGTACATTATGATCATGTTTATTTTATTATGATAATATAATATGGATTTTATATTATTTCAGGCTAACTTTATTGTTGTGAGGTGAGTGCAGGATAGATCCATCCCTCAGATTGTGATAGAGGGAGGGCATCATCAAAGAAGGTGGTGTAGATGGAGGCATTGAGGGATGACATATTGAAGATTAAGAACCTGCACACACCACAATAATTAGAATATGATTTTATATTCATTTCTTTATTTAGTAGCTGATAGTTGCTTTTAGTTGTGATCTTATTTGTTATATGGTTGTGTGTTGCTGCATTTGAATATGCTTAGTTTGCATCCATACTATCATCTGGTTGTGTTGTCTGAATTAGCTTACTTCATGTGATGATGTTATTATATCATGTGTTATGGATCTTAAATTATCCTTACTACTACCTTTTTATGTGTGTGAATGTTTTATTAATACTATCATGTTTATAATAAATGCATTGTTATATAAAAGGGGACTTAATTATTTAAATGTTGGTTGATTTCTAATTAGATTAGTTAGAAAAGTGTGTTTAAAAGTTGAATTGGACACGATTACCTTGTTTTCTAGTTAATTATTACATTGAACACACACACACACACACACAAGTCAAGTGTTAAATTATTTTGGCATGGTCATTGTGATAGTAATTATAATCCAAGTTGACATGATTTTGTATGAATTCAATATTATGTTGGAGTTTCATTGTTTAATGATTATTGGTGGCATCATTAAATTTGGTAAATGTTATAGTGTAGTTGATGTTTTGTTAATAACATTTATGCTAAGTCAACATTATTATTATTGGAATCATAATGTTTGAATGACTTTTGGAAATTGATGGTAATTAGAATACTAATGTTTAAAAGATAGTTTTATTTGGAAACTTCTCAAATTAGGGTTAATGACATTGACTTGGGTATTCAAGAACCATGAAAACAAACACTATAATTTGAGTTGCATGGACTCTCTTCGTTGACCTCACTTTTAGTTAGTGGAAGAAATTGTAGAGGTTTGTTAGCATGCAAGAGAATACAATGGAAAGAGGAGAATTGATGGGGGACATAGTAGAGGAGTAGGAAAAAATAAGGAGAAAGGAAAAGGAAAGATTTTGAGGAAAAATTATAGGGAACGATATACTAGTTGGTCATAAATGTGCATCATATACCAGGTTAGCCTGTCAATTTTTATTCATATTGGCTTTGTATGAATTAAATCATTGATATTTTGTTAAGGGTTCTAGTTTTATTATTGTTTTGAAAATTATATACCTGATATTGCAGATGGCTCAGCCATCCACAAAACCAGATATATAACCTGTTGAACCCTAGTTTTGTCTATGAAAACTAAATTATGTTGCCATAATATATAAGCTAAGTAAGCCCTAGTATGAGATGAAATATTTAATTTGTTCTACATAAATTATAAATTGTAGAAATTATAATGAGGATATTTTTGTGTATTTTGATTGGTCAAATTTAAACCCTAGGTAAATAAAAATGGAAAATTACTTGTTAGTTGTGTATATTTCATTTGACCCAAGTGAAGGCTTAGTTAGGTATGTAGGGATTAACTCAGTCCTTATAACTTGTATTTAGTCATCCTTTTCTCTATATAATCTATCGACTGTGTTATTTGAATTAAATCTTAGTCTTTAAAAAAAATTAATGTCCAACCACTCTATTTTATGAAATGATGATTTAATTCAAATTGTTAAACCCTCATAGGGCATGGCTTGTGTATGGGGTTATAATTATTCAAGTAGTTGTAAAACAAGTTTTGATTGTTTCATTTTTAAAACTTGTATATAGAGAAGATCAAAATAGTATAATTATATAGGGACCTATTCATATATCTTTAGGTCTCTATTAGATGATTTAGGATATTAATACGTCAATGTATATGTATATATTATACACAGGTTACGGTTTTACACATTAATATATTACTGTGTTTTTATTGTTTTTGAACCATAAAAATAAATTGTAATTTGAATGGATATTCTTTCAAGTTATATATTGAGCTTTCATCATTATATAAAGAAGGAATGAAATTATGGTCAATATATTTAGGTTACTCGCTCTTAAACATTTATGTTTATAAAATGGAATGTTTCTCTTGTAAAATATTGGAACATAAGTATGATCCCAATCATATTTAAGATATATTTATAAAAGTGGCATGGTAGTAGCAAGTCATGACCGTGTGCTTATAGAAATATATCTTTCCATAATGAAAATCTGCCTATATATTTAGATAGGGCTAAATGTGGCTTTGGTTATATGCAATATGGGGATCTTAGTGTGAATTTCAAGTTAGTTGGGACTTAGTCACAGTTGTATAAGTTAGAATTCAATCTTTATTTAAGAATCAAAACTTAGTAACATGGATGGGTAATTTACTATGAATATTACATATGTGATACTTATTATTTTAATTTTGGGATACCATAATCAATATGCAAATTCAGTTGAGTAGGTAGATATGTTATTTGTTATGGCAAGAAATTAATACAACATG